>JBBMJY010000018.1:13196518-13210512 GCA_037833715.1 Toxotes lorentzi
TGTGTGTGTGTGTGTGTGTGTGTGTGTGTGTGTGTGTGTGTGTGTGTGTGTGTGTGTGTGTGTGTGTGTGCGCGCCTTGCAGTAGACAGTAATCCAGCCTTGGCCCCTACAAGCTGGTGCTGGGTGCCAGGATCCCAGAAGACCTGAGGTTTTGGGCATAGGTGTGTGTGTGTGTGTGTGACAGGCCGTCTCTTCTGTTTGTGTGTGCCTGCAGTCCAGTTGGCTCACTCTTGGTCAGTGTGTCAGTCAGGCTGTCGTGTGAGAGGGCATGCTCGGTGCATCTGAAACCTCTGGGCTGACGGCCGGCGGGCATGGCTCAGCCACCGGTGCTCCACCTGGCTGATTGATGCAGGCCTGTTTGAAGTCCTCTCAGGGAGAATGAGCCCCATTCATAAGCTACTGCACCCTCCGCACTCCCGGCCCCAACCCTCACTGCTACTCCTCCACTCTGTTAACAGCTGAAATGCCACACTGCTCAGAGCTCACAGTGGTATGAAACTGAGGTGGACAGACAGCAATATGATAGACAGCCTCGGGATATTCTCCATCTGTGTGGAGCTGCAGCCTGTTGTGGCTTTAGTTTCCTGCTCTCCTGATTTGAATATACTGTACTGTGTGTAATATGACCATCCCTAACTGTTGACATTCTTCAGTGGATTTACTTATCAATCATGCCACAGTATTTTGAGTGACTCTAAAGATATTACAGCTGTAATTTTCTTTTTTTTTTAAAGTGCAGATTTTTTTTTGCAATTTATTTGTCAATAATTTGGTTAAACAAAAACATCAGAAAATAGGTTAAAAAGGCTCATGACATTTTCCTTGGTTACACCATCAAAGTGCTTTTTTTTGTCTGAGCAATAGTCCAAATCCCAAATGTGTTTAGTCTATTATATTTTAAGACAGGGATAAGTAACAAATTCTCATAGAAGAGGCCAGAACTAGCAAATATTTGACATGTTTGCTTGAAAAATTACACAAAAGATGAATCTGTTTTGATTAATCTATAAACATAGTACAGATAAAAAAAAATTTAACAATTGACTTATCAATGAATCAATCCTGCCTCACATGACAAAATCTGTCATAAGGCAAAACTAATTACTTAAATTTATAAAGCTACAGGAAAGAAATTTTAAAGTTACAGTTTAAAATTTTAAGAATACGACTATTTATTTTCTTGTAGAGAATGAGGTGAAAAGCAGCTGCCACTTCCACTCTCAAGTTGATATGGTACAGTAAATATGTGGCTGGATCAAGCGGCTGGTTAGCTTAGCCTGTGAGACAGACTGGAAATGTGGGGGGAAACAGCTAGCCAGGCTCTGGCTAAAGGCAATAAAGTCCACCTACCAGCACCTCTTAAGCTCATTAATTAGCATGTTATTTAATCCTTTCAGAAAACAGAGTGAAAACAACATGTTGTGTATCTTTGTACGGAGCCAGGCTAACTGTTTCCCCCTGCTTCCGGTCTTTATGCTAAGCTAAATTCAGCTTACAGAAATGAGTGGTGTCAATCAATCAAGCAAATAATCTGCCAAAGATGCTGCTTCTAATTAAAGATCCATAATTAGATGCTATAAATCTAATTGAAATCGAAACTGAAAAAATGGTCTATGTGTAATTTATATATATGTTGTGGTGTGTATACATGCATGCATCCGGTCACACGCATGTTTTTCTTGTGTCTGCTTGTATCATGCACATGAGAGTATGGATCCCTTGCAAGTTCTATCAGAAAGATCTGCTGTTGACAGGCAGAGCCAAGGTCAGTTCCTGGCCCTCTCACCACGCTTTGTCCGTGAGATCCCAGGAATGTGCAGGAATGTGGGCTCCGACAGGTGGAGAGGTCCTCTTAAGAGATAGACACCCAGACACAACCCGAAAGCCCCCTTCCCCCCTTCCCTCTCTCTCCCCCCCCTTTCTCTCCCTCAACTAGTCTACACTACACCCTGCCTGATCCCTCTCTTTCAAGTTTCCCCTTGCTCTGTGTCTGAAGAATGAATGTCAGGAAACCGCTCTGCTCTTTTCTGCCTGCACATGGTGAGCAGTAGAGAAAGGGAGGTAGACAAACTGGAGAGAAAAGGTTGATTTAACATGAGAACAAGAGTCCAGGCATTTCCTTTAATTTTTTTCCTCTTGGTGATTTTCTTCCTCTGTCTGATTGATTGGCTTCAGACACCATTGTTGCCACATTAAAAGTGATATTCTCATTCTCCTGCAGATGAACTATTAGGATGTTTCAGGATAATCCTGGCTTTTTGTTCCCAGTGCTGGCTCATCCAGTCCACCTCAGCAAGAAGCTAGACTCCAGTTTGAACCAGAGAAACAACCCACCTCAAGTGGAGCTGGATGAAACTAAAAAAAAAAAGAAGCCTTCTGCTGTCAGCTTCCCTCATCCCCCCATCCACCCGCCACCCTTTCCCTTCACTCAGATTGTTATCATCAGTTAGATTATTGCTTCCTGTAGAGACCTGGAGCTGCCTCTGCTCTCAGTTTTATGTTCCTCATGTTCCCGAATATAATGTAAGGTAAAATTATTACTATCCACACACAATAAACTCAACAGAAGATCCAGTTTACATATTAGGGCAGGCGGCCCAAAATGCTAAAAACAATCAATGGCTACTTTTTGAGATGTACCTACACTAAACACTCTGCCAGTTTATTAGGAACATCTAGCTAAAACTAATGCAGACTAATACAAAAGTCCTTCAATAAATGTGTGAGACTTTTTCTTCAGGAGCCAGGTCTTTTCTGAGTAATAGTTGCCCCTGCTTTGCAACTTCATTTCTTTATGTTTTTCTGACAGAGACACTGATAGGGTGTATGAAATACTGCCTTAAGGCATCCTTGGAGCGTATTTGCATTGTGATTTTAATTTTCCTACACGCAGTTATACACACATTATTCAAATATCACGTCTATATCCTCCTCTCCTTCCTCACCCTGACTACCGTACAGTTTACCATCCGTTAGCCTCCCAGTCCCCATTATGGGATCACATCTGGGGTAACCTGAACCATCCAGGCCCCTCTGACACCCACTTCAACACACGCCGTCCTGTAAGACTTCTGTATCCTCTGATTAGATTTGACTCCTCAAATTTAATCTCCCTCTGAAACAAACACCCTTTTATGTGCACCAGCATACACACAAGCACACATAAACTGGATACTGAAACCATACTTAGTTGATTGTTTACACTGGGACTCTTATTCTCAGTAAAAGCTGCTAATAGGAGCAAATTACTGCCAACAACTTGAAAATATCAAGTGCCTGACCGGTCGGCTATAATGGAGTTAACTGCTGACCAATCCAATTATGGGCCTGCGAAGGCCTCAGTGGAGCCTGGGGAAGGACGGATGGGATGGAGAGAGGGGCGTGTCGGCCTCAGGGGACGGGGAAGTGGGGGGTACCTGGCTCCTGGGCCGCTAACTGTCACTGTTTGGCTGTAATTGGATTTGGAGTGGACCATGGGGTAGAGTTGCCCCTGCCATCCAGACTCGAGCAGGAGATGTGATCTGATCACTCTTTATTAGCAAACATAAAACAGCTCAGGGCTGAGCAGTGTCTCTTATTCCCTGTCTGTCTCAAAAATTAGTCTTCGTTTGTCTCGTTTAACCTGTTGGAACAATACATCAAATTTACTACCTGAGCAGCACCGTGCCATATTTTTCCTTTGAGAAGGAGAAAAGGTTTTGTTGAACTAAAATACTTAATATATGTCCATGTTTTATTGAGCACTCCTAACATTAAGGACATATAACACCCCTTTGAGTCAGAGCGGTTTCAGCCGTCGAGGGCCACTAAGTGTTTGTTTTTGTTCTGCTTTGTGAGAGACATTAGGCTGGTAGTGACCCCGGGGAGGTCAGCGGGAACACAGCTCTCAGCTCGCTGGGTCAGCTTTGTTTGACGTCTGGAAATGTTAGAGCAGTAACTCAAACCAGGCCTGCTAATCAAAGCTAATGCAAGTTTGATGCAGCTGTATTTCTCCCTCTATCTCCACTTCATTTAACCTCCATTACCTCTGCCTCGCTTCCTCATTCCACGTCCCTGTCCTCCCTCTTCAAACTCTTCAACCCCCCCCCCCACCCGTTTCTCTGTGGGGCTCTGTTCAACTGGCTCCATTACTGGGACCCCCCCCCCCCCCCCCCACCTCCACCCCACCCCTCCAACTCTCCAAGCCGCTCCCCTCAGGCATCCCAAACCTCATTTACACAGATATGTTTAGCCAGCACAGGAAGCAACCCGTGCCCTTAACAAAATTACGGTCCAGCCAGCGAATGAGCCGCGGGGCTGGTCTGCAGGGACCAATCATAGAGGGCCTCGGCTCTACCACTTCCTCCTTTAAAAGGAATGGCAGTTTCAAAACGCTGACTTTTTTTGTATTCCCCCTTTCTGTGAGACGACTTTGGACCCGGCCAAAAGCTCACCTCTCACAATGTGAACTAATGTACTCCATTACAGCTTTAATATGGGCTTCATGTGTAGCTTTGAACGATTTTAATGATAAGGACGATAATGATGGTGATGTAAATGCACTGAGTGCTGCGTTAACAGACCCAGGGTGCACTGCCCCGCTCTGATCACTATCTCTGCGGCGCCTTAGTAATTTGGCTCTGAAGTTTTCTCTATTAATGGGACTCTGCTTTTCCTTTTTCCCCTCATATCCTTTAATTCTCCCTGTCCCTGCATTCCTCTTTGAATCTGGTGAAACTCTTGTTCTTCCAGGCACAGTCTTTAAGAGATCACACTGTTTGTATTAAGGTTGATGTGACCATAACAAATGCGTGAGAAATATTTTATATATTTCTAGGTATAAAAAAAAGTCTATTCAAGTGCATAAAGTGCATCTATTTTGCATTAACGCCTCACAGCAAGCTTTAACAACCTTTACTTAAAACATTCCTTCATGCTTTTTGTTGCTGCAGGGCTGCAGGTCTGTGGCTCGGTGGGAGATAGCCTAAAGATGAGTGTCTCCCTTTGATTCCTGTTTAATATTCCAGTGTTGTCTGTGGTCTTGGAGGGACCATGAGGCCACTTAAACAACCCCCCTATTCCCACTCCTCCCCCTTAAAATCTGTTTCAGTATGCATCAGGGACTCTGGAGGGTAGCCATGTGAGATATCTCTCTCTCCCTCATTCCAATCACCTCTCCCTCCATGGCCTCTGCTCAGGTAATTAACTTCTCCCTCCCATCTCGATCCCCTCCACGCCCAGCCTCTCTCTGCTCCTTATCTGGGCTCCTTTCAGACTGTTAAAACTATCAGCCTTCTTCCCCGTCCCCCCTGTCTAATTCCTCTGGCTGAAGGTGGGGAATAGGTAGAAACTAATCCAGACCTGCCGTCCGCCCCTCCACCGCCACCACCTCTCCCCTACCATCCTGTCACTCCCCATATCCGCTCACCACCTCTCACCAGCTGAATCACTCTGGCTGCCTGTTTTGTCCCTTTTTAAAAGAATTGGGGCTTTTCAAAGATTCATCTTTCTCACCTTCAGTTTGAATGGAGATTCAAGAGCAAGAGATTGGATTAATTAGACATGTTATCCTGATCAGTGAAAGAGAGACTTGATCCCTGTTCACTATATCCTGATTAGGACCAGCACACACACCACACACACCACACACACACACACATAGAGGCACACACTGAGGAGGTGAGGTGAGCAAAGACCGGCTAAATCTTTGACTTTTTCGAACTGCTAGGGATTAAAAGGAGATTGTAATTGCTTTTTCTCCCTCTCTCAGTTCATTTGTATTGACAACTTGTTATAGCGAGGTCGTAGCTCTATGAATAGAGTTGGAACGGCGCTTGACAAAGACAGAGCACGAATGAGAGGACAAGAAAGAGTAGAGGGAGCTTTCATCTCTCCTCTAGTGAGGCTTCCTAGACACTAATGCCAATTTATGATCTGATTTGGAACGTCTGTAAAAGGTAATGTGCAGGCAGTAGGCACATGTGAATGGAGAATACAAAGAAAGGTATGATCTTTAGCAGATAATCACTGTCATAATTACCATAATGTGATAATGGAGAGAGCTCTGATTGAATGTGAGAGGTAATAGGTGGGGGGACACGTTCACTACTCTCTTCCTTATTTCTCTTCTTCTTTCTTTCTTGCCTCTCACTATTTATATCGCTCTCTAATAGCCTGTGACTCGTAGTGTGTGGTACTGCTCGCTGCTTTAGAGGTCAAGTGTTAAGTGTTGTGTGTGCGGTAAGGATTTGTTCCAGATCGTGTGTGGTTAACCGAGACGAGCTGAAGTGCACTGTTAAAAATGAGCTGAGCTCACAAGCACAAATGATCTAGCTGAAGTGCAAAGTATAATTAAGCAAGCTCTGAAGAATCAACAACCTTTAAAGTGGTGATTTCTTCAACTATAAAAGCAGAGGAAATAAATAAATAAATACACAGTTGTATAAAAAAACTGTATTACTGTCAATGTTCTCTGTTTATGTTTACCAGTGTATCAGTACAAATTAAAGAGTGCAGGTCTAGCAGCAGACTTGTGACAACTCAACAAGTGTCCAGCTGTTTTATTTGACCAATTTATGTCAACTAACCATTATGTTATTGTGAGAAAAAAAAAGTTTAGAGGTTTAGATAAAGACTGATGGTTTTGGGTTAATATTAGGGCTTGCAATGTTTAGGGCAACATATTTTATGTATGATATAATATATGATACCCAAAATGTACAAAACATTACATAAATATTACAATATAATGATTACTTCATAGTTGTTAAATTTATTGTCCATTTAGGCAATGAATTCAATATTCCACTGATTCCACTGTTAACATACACAGAATAACAAAAACCAACTGTACTCGTATTAGCGGTTAACTTCATTAATCAGTGATTCAGAGTCAACTGTCATATCAATGTTTTATTTGTATTAATGCCACTCTCGAGAGAAAACAGACTTTAGAAAGTTTAATTGATTCAAATGAAAATTTGAGAGAACATTTTTTACAGTGTGAAACCTGCACTGTCAGGCGTCTCTGGTGGGCGTTCATGAAGGGGGGAACCTCAGACCTCCACCTGGGCTTTTACCATCAGCTGATCAGAGGTGCTCTGTTGATAAACACAAAACCCATGTCTATGGTTTCACTCTCTGCATTGTCCCTTTGCTGCCACTTAAACAGTCTAAAAAAACAGTCGGTGATAGTTTCAAATGAAATTATTTCTGTCATGAAATCCTCCGTCATGGGCTCGGCACATACATACTAGACGGTATAAATTTCTGAATTGAGGCCTCTCTTCTTTTTTGCTCTGCTGACTGTATCATGTTGCCAGGACAAAGCCATGCTGATCCCTCCTCCTTTTACACCTCTGTGTTTTGTCAGGGACAAAGACCTGATTCACACACCCTCTATACACTCTTTCCTCTCTTTAAGTGTTTACTGTTTACCGCTCTACACCCAACAGCACGGCCAAGGCTGGGCCTCCGACTTAGGCATCCTGGACAGTGTGGTGATGCAGTGAAAGCTAGAGGGTTAAAAGTTGGTGGAGCTGGAGCTGTGCAGGTCTCTTTGGGGGAGCAGGATGGATGGAGTAAGAGAATGACTGAGATAAAAGTAGAAATGGAGAGATGGGGAGCTGAAAATGAGAGGGTGCAACAGGAGAAAGGGAAGCAGGAGATTACTCAGAGTGCTTATCTCAAAGTGAAGGAAGGTTACAGTGACGAGAGGAGGGAGAGTGGTTTAGTGTTTGGAGCTGGTTGGTCAGCGTAAGGGAGATGATGAGTGCAGCTCCATATAAGACCAGGACCTCTGCTGGTGTCTCATCTCCCTGTTTAGTGACGCTGCATGAAGATGAAATATAACTGCCTTTCATCTCTTCCCATCCTAGAGAGGTTAGGTGTTAGTGACAGCATGGTAGAGCATGTAGGATCAGTTTTTGACCACTAGTGGAGCAATGTCTTAATGGAGGGTTCCCCGATGGTGACACGATGCACTTTCCTACCAACAACTCTTTTTCACAGAAGACATTTTGCTCTGTCAAAGTAGAAAAATCACAGGTATTAATAACACAATCAAAAATGGCTGAATTCCATTTAGCTGTTTCAGTTTTGGGGTCCTGGTACCATTTTATTCAAGTGGCCCAGTAAATTCGCATTTGTATTTGACTCAAACTAAACCTTTTCTTTGTAGTTCAGTGTTGAATTTCACCCACTGACAGTGCCACCACAACACCAGACAAATGTATCGTATGCAGTCAGGTTGTTTTTTAACTTTAGATATATTCCACGTGCAGGGCTTAATTTATTCCTGAGTTCCACGCTTATTCACCGATTGATAGCTGGTGGCCAAGAAATATAGTGGTGTGCAGAAGGAAGACTGTTCGATGTTAGATGAGGATAATGCAGATTTGATTGGCTAAAGAAACTCTTCCTTGTGTTTTATGAGGAAGAAAATGCAATCAACAAGCTGGTTAGACCTTTAGGATACACTGCATGTAACACACAACTGTGTCTTAAGCATCAAAATTGATTCTTGGCCTAGAAAATGGTAGTTTGACAGCATAATCCCCAGTCAAAGTATACTTATTAGCTTATTTTCCAAGGCTTCAATCATATCACACAGCCTTCAACAGTGGCTGGAATTTTCCCAGTCGAATTTCAGGTTAGCTTGGACGAGACGTCCTAAAAGCACTATGGATGAAATCATTACAGCCACTGAGCTCACATGTCAACAGATCCATCTCCGTGACAACTGACAGACAACCACATCCGCTGTTGAAGACTATGTGATGAAGCTGAAAACTGTAAAATGTTAGTAAGTGGACCTTGAGTTGGGATTGTTTAAAAACAGTTGTGTCTGTTTAGAAGGAAAATTCACAGGGTAAATGTTTTTGCGTGACAGAGCTTATACAGTACTACATTATCACTTTAACTTATTAATTTAACATCATATAGTTGAAGGCTAAGCTATTCTGAAGGCTAAAAAGCTAATTTAGCTTTATTAGGAATTTAATAGCAACTTCTTAGAATGTTCACAGCTGCTGTTCATTTTGTTTTATGATTACAACATTCTTGTCTTTTTCAATCCTATTTTCTTATTTTCTCTTTTACTGAAATAGGTTCAATTGCTCCTCTGCCTTTCCCCCTTTACTCCCCACCTGTACTCAGGCCAACAAGCAGCCCAGTCTAAGATTACCCACTATACCCCTGCAGCTTTGTTGGCACGACAAAGAGCAGAGCGGGCACTCAAATGACAAACTATGGCGTTGCATAAAACAACCACCACCCCTACATTCAATCACAAAGACAGCTAGTCATGTAATGCGCGCACTATATCTTTCTCTTTGTTCTGGGCTTGCTGATTTGCTCCTTTTCTTCTTTGTTTGTTGTTATATACCCCCTCCTTCCTCATCACCTGCTCCCACTACCTTCACCAGCTTCTTCCCTCCTCATACTGACGCGATCATCATATTCATCTTCATAATGCATCTTCTTTGGATATCATTTGAGTTGGATATCATTTGAATGTGCTGGGCGCTGTTTAATCTATATATTTTTTTGTTGCTAATCAGTAGGTTGTTACTCAAGCTTCCCTCAAGTTATTATACATTGTGTGTCACATGTTAGAACTATAAGAATGTGTTAACAAAACTCTATTTTGGGACCGTTTGAGGTCTTCGGAGTGATTTAAATGCAGGCACCATCACTCATTCACTATGTGGCAGATGCTACAAAGTGCCGTTACTAGCAGCTCCCAGGGGAGCAAACAGATAAGAGTGGAGGATTCAGCAGGAGGAGGAGGAGAATGGGATACACAGGGTCAGAGGAAGATACGATATCTGTGTCAATCAACTAGAAGTCGTGCAGAAAATATGACTCGCTGGCTGGCACAATCACTTCCTGAACATTATAATGTCCACTCAACATTCATAAATAAATAAATAAAAATGAAAAGCATGGCCTTCAGGATAAAGGCTACACTGTAGTAATGTGTTTTGGAGGGGTCCACTGCTGTGCCCCTCTGGGTCTGTTTCATTGTGTCTAACTGGATTAGGATGGATAGACAGAGATGGAACCAGCCAGAAAATAATGGCATTAGTACCTGCAGACTGAGCACTAGTGATCCGTCGTCAATCCAAACCCATTCGGCCATGATTGACTAGTGATAAAGAGTTTTAAATGAAGAACACTTTGCCCTCCATGTGATAACCATACATTTTAGGATGGGGCATTCACAATCTAGCCGGAAAGTACACTTTACATGTATTAGCATTGGTTGTTTTTAATGGTTTGGGTCATTGTAAATCAATCAGATGGAATCTCGTCGTAAACCAGCTTTCCATTGACCATCTTTGTTTTGTGCAGCACAATGAGGAGTGACTGACTGACTGGAATTTGCTCAGCAAGGAACGTGCTTTGTATCTTTGTTCCCAGAATAATCGGTGACGGTGGCTGTTTCCTATAAGTCAGCCAGAAATCCCCCTGTAAAAAATGTAGAAATACCACAGACAAGGAAAGATAGCAGAATATATCGGTAATAGTGAATTTGTGAGCCGTAATCTCCTGCGATCTCCATTAAGTGGCAGTGAGCACAGAGCCAGTCTGATAACCTTGCTGTCTGGGAGCCTGCACTATCTGTTAAAAGAAGACATCATTGGATTAAGCATACCCTCCCACAACCCAAAACATCTGATCTCTAACTGATACATGCCATTATTAATTACTAAGTGCAATTACAGCTGGACATATGGAAAAATGGTGATCACTCTCAAGCCCTGGCAAAGCCTTACAGTAACCTAAACTTCTGTAATTCGTTTTTTTAAAAATACTTTTACACTTCACAAGGGATGATTTTGGAAAAGCCAGAGGGCTGTCTGGGTAAAGTGCTTGCGTGTAGAACTGTTACAGTTCTGTTTCTGTTTCACTGAGCTCACCCTGATAGATAAAGCTCTGTGCTGTGATGGCAATTCATGGATGATCTGATGGTTGTGGGTGCATATCATCATACTTAAATAACTAATTATAATTAATAAACGGTGATTATGTTTTGAATGTTTTCTGTATAATCAACCAATACTGTTTCTTGGTTTTGATTTAAAAAACCAAAAAGATTTGCAAGAGAGGCCAATGGCATGTAGGACCAAACCTCCCATGCAGACACAACCATCCTAATATGTACATGCACACAGACCCATGCATGTACATCATATTTTCTCTGGACTGGACGGATAGATGACTAGACGGAAAAAGACAGGAGATCACGAAGAATATTATGATTCATTATCTTGGAACCATAAATGTCTGTACAAAAATTTTGTGCCAATCCCTAGAGAAGATGTGGAGATATTTCATTGAATAATTTAAAAATTTGACCTGCTGGTGGTGCTAGATGAAAAGTCAAGTGATCACCAATTCATCATTTGTGAGCCATGAATTGTTGTACCAAATTTCATTGCAACTTGTCAAGATATTTTAGTCTAAAAAAAAGTGTCTGATGAACCACATTGTCCGTCAACTATCTTTGAGAGCATTGTTTAGGATATTGTTCAGTTTTATGCCATTCTGAATCTGATTCTGCATTTTTAATGGCAGAACTAATACGAACGACATTGTAAAGAATAAATATTTTTGCATGTGTTCTGTTTGCAGGATCTCTGCCAGTGAGCAGGCAGAGATGGGCAGCAAACAGAGAACAAACACCAGAAGATGATGAATCAAAATAAAAGAATGGTGAATAAAGGAAAAGGCCGACCCAGTATGACAGCTGACTTAAGAATGGACGACATTAATCTCTCATTGATGTGTTGGAAAGAAGTTTTACAAATGATTACACCAAGTCTATTGAATAAAAAATATGATCTGGCAGATTTGTTTTTGTTTTTGTTTTTGATTGATATTAGTATAAGTGAGATAATGTGCTGGTGGTATCAAAGCTGTAGCTTCAGTGTAGTTTGAAAGGAAGCGTGCTGGCATGAATGAAGATGTCTGAGTGCAGGGAGGGAGAAAGCAAGCGTGAACACAGTGGAAGTGGCGCTGTTCATTTGTCAGGAGATGGATTGCAGCCATTGAGAGGAAAAGCTTTTAATTTGGCTCTGGTGTGGTAATTAGGTTTCAATTCGCTGCGCTCACCAAGAGGAATGGGGAGGGTAATGAAGTTAGTCATCTTACTGTGTGTTTAGAGAGAGGAAGAGAGGAGAGGGGGTTAAGTATGCACAGTCTACATTTTTCAGTGGCCCTCTCTGCCTCTCATACTCTAATTCATTGTCTAATGCTGTTTATTGTGGGTATCACAGTGCTTTTATGCATTAGTTAAGTGGGCCCTGGCACATTACTGTAATGGGGAGAGAACATGAAAACACACCGAAACTTGATCTACCACCTCTCTCCTGATCTCTCTTGCTCTATCTTAATAATGTCTCCCTCTGCTCTCTACAAAATATTTTTTCTCTGTCTCCATCATTTGCCCAATCTCTCCTTCCACTGATCTGCTCGTCCCTGCGTCTGAACTGAGTTGATATGACTAATGGCTTGGTATAATATGCAGAAAGGACAGAACATGGGAATATCGGGTTACATGACTTGGGAAATAGAGGAGCGAAGGGAGAACGACATATTAGTAGTAGTAGAAGTAGAAATGGACAAGCGAGAAAATGAAGTATGTGTGTTGAGGGGGTAACATATGTCATGATAATAAAAGAACATGTGTCTTATCTATAAATGACTTGGGGTCATGTGAAAATTAGCCCTGGGTTGTTCTAATGCCACATTTGTGCTCTTAGTTTGTGCATTTTTGTCCATGTATGCTTCTTACTGTGTCTCTGTGCACACTCATGGTTTATGTGTGTGTATGTGTATTTGTATATTTGGCAGTGGGCACAGTAGCCACATGACGACCCCTGCGTGACCCCTGAGAAGCGTGTAGGCGCCTGGTTCAGTCTGACTCTTGTCACATGATCCCCTGCTGCCCTCCCTCTCCATTCACAATGGAGTATTAATCTCAACACACACACTCATATAGGCAACTCAAAAACAGTCACACATACTTTGCACAAAAAAAAATCATGCAGTGAAATAAACGCTTTCTTTGACTCCAGAGCAGTGCTTTATGAAAGCCAATCATCTGTAACAATATGGAGAATAATCAATATTTGACACACACTTTTCTATATTGCTTTCATATATCCTCTTAACATAATGGTTCCTCCACAGCCTGGTCTTTTCCTCGTCTCCCATGCTGAGGCATATGTCCCGATGCCTGACTGCTGCCAATGTTTTCTTGTGTTTTAAAACCACCCACAGGTCTCATAACACTGCAGGGGTATTTCTAGTTTTTTTTGTCCGGGTTGTCTTCACTCCTTTCTCTCTCCTCCTGTCTGCTGACTCTCGCTCTCACTGGTTTGTCATTAAGGGATTAGTGGGGCGAGAGAGAGATGAGTTGGCCTGAGGTGGAGCTGGGTTTTGTGTAAATAGAGGACGTGTGCCTTCTGTCAGTCATGCTACACCTCCTTTGCTCCCAGCTTGAATCAAGGCGCTCTGCAGTGTTTTGTTTTTTTTAAAATAGTTTTTTCCCTGTCTGGTCAATATATGTTCATATACTGTTAGTTAAACGAGCTGAAGCTGACTTCCTCTTACCTCTCCCATCTCTCCCACGGTTGGGGCCCAGGGCCTCCAGAGTCCCAGCATCCTTGGTGTGTGGGCTGACTCCAGCCTGGCTTCCTGTTATAGAAATTCGCGGAACCACGTTCCCCGCACACACAGACACACACGCACACACCCCTCAGCAGCCCTGCAGCCATCTGTAGGTGAGTGATTGTGTGTGTCTGTGTATGTGAAATATACTGTATGTGTGCTGCTTGCTCACACAATAGAGTCCACACTCAAGAAAGAACAAGACCTGCCAAAAAGCAAAGTGAAAGGTGAACTGGTGGTGTAATGTCACGACACACACATATGTGCAAGGTGCTCAAGGCTCTCAAAAATGTGTCAATGATACTGACGTAACAGAAAGGATATTGTAATTTAACGCA
>JBBMJY010000018.1:13210612-13231229 GCA_037833715.1 Toxotes lorentzi
AACAGTGGTAGATAACAATGGTAGTTTGGCATTTTATATTTGCAAATTGAGTTGAAGATAAATAAATCCTTGAATTTTAATGACAATCGGTAAACATGTTGTTGTGACACAGTAAGGTACAATAACACTGGATTACTGGGTATCTGTGGCACTCATAGTTATGCAGGTGTAACAGGAGTACAGTACAAGGTGTAATTTATAGGCAGTGTGGAGCGGAGAAGGTGGGCAGGTTGAGGTTTCAGAACATGGACTAATAACCTCGCAGTGTCACTCAATCCACGTCGATTGTGCCGCAGCTCCTCGGCTGCGATGTCACAGCAATCTGAGCGGCATTGTCCTCATAGGTGGCCCGGGGCAGTGGTTCATGAAGGAAGTATTTTCTTAAATGACAATAAAAAGCACAATAAGGGGGTGTAAGTGAGCAGTTTGATCATATTTATTTCACAAAAGATCCAGTTTAGAGGAGACAGGTGGATTTCCTTACAGGCCACTTGAGTACGAGCAGGATGACTGTGTGAAAATCTCAGCCTGAATGTCTGTGTTCACTTGGTAGAAGTGTGGCTGTAACGCACACGAGTGCCTCTGTTTTTGTTTAAAAACAATTTCTTATTGGTATATTGTCCTGTTGGTGTTTGCCATTGAATTTTGTGCGTGTGATTGTCTATAATCATAAAGGCCAGAGTGCCCTGGCTCAGACTGATGTAACTGGCTAAGCTTGGACCCACATTGACTCCGGGACCCTCACAATGGCTGAGGTCTCCTCGCTACACAGTATAAAACATTGTACTAAAACCAGTCGCCTAACCCCCGCCCGTCTCTGCTCATGGTGTGGTGGCACTGCACGGAGGGAGGCCGCTCAGATGCTATCTGACTCGCTCATCAGCAGGTCAAGAGAACAAACCCGAAGAAGGACTTGAATGGGGAGGAATGTGAAAAGGCTTTAGTTGCATGAAGAGCTTGATAGATTGAAGAACAAAAGGAAATTTTTCTCATATATGTCTCAATAGCTGATGTCCTCCAATTCTACTCTAACCTTGTGTGATGGAAATGAGGTTCATATACCACTAATTTGCCAAAACAAAAGCATTTTGAGAGAAACATTATGGCACCAGAATTAAGTTTCTTATCAAAGCCTTTAATGAACGTTTCTGCAAAGTTGCATGGTAGTGAACACATCTGCAAAATATTCACTGACAGCATATCTTAAATTTTACTACAATCTGCTCTTGCACTATATCTGCTCATACCAACTCAAACGTGATCTTAACACTTGGTTAAGGTTAGGGAAAATTTGTGTGTGTGTCTACTGCATCAAAGTCCTGCACTTTGCGTGCCCATCATTCACCAAAAGAGAAGCACTTGTCATATATGAAAAACATTTTGAGTGAACCTAATTCAATTAGTGATTAAATTTCCCTCAACATATATTTGACAAAACAAATTACAAGTATGTAAACATTATTTCAGTGTTACCCACGTTCACCTTCACATTTTGTTAGCGTCTGTACAGTAGTAGTGTGTGTGTGTGTGTGTGTGTGTGCGTGCGTGCGTGCGTGCGTGCGTGCGTGTGCGCGTGTGCGTGGGCCTTAATGAGGTTAAACTGTTTTGGGAAACACATATTGTCTGCAGGCTCACTGAGTTGTAGCAGCTGCAAATGCCTGCAGTGATTTCTGTCCGCACAAATGCCTCTTCTGCAGGTGACAAAACAGCCTCATTATATCGGGGCTGTAAAAAGGACAATACAACAGGGTGTTGTGGCCACCGCAACAATAGAGGTGAAATTAAAGATGTGAAGGAGCTGGTGGAGGCTGTGTGGAAGTGGTTACAGAGGGCCGTGGTGGGATAGTGCTGAAGGACAGGAGGGAAAGGGGGTGGGGGGGTCTGCTGGGTTATACACACTCAAGCTGCTGCAGAAGCTACAGATGAAGTGGATCCATGTCCATCACTCTCTTTTCTTTTTTCACTGGATCTTTTTCTCTAAGTGCTCACATCCATGTCTCCAGTTTCTCTTGGCCCGATTTCCATCCCTTGCCCCACCTAAGTGTGTGAAAGTTGTTGTGTTTGCAGTTCACAGAAAACCCTGCTGTTCTTATGAAACAATACAAGATCATTTGTATGTTTCTGACAGTGAAACGTGGGAGAATTTTTTTTTTATTCCTTTTAGAATTATTTATGAAAGAGCCAAGAGGCAGGATAAATGAGTTTACTCCTCCTGTGTCAGGCACGGCAGTGCTCAGTTGGGTGGTGGAAGGGTTAAAGAGACGAACCACACAAATTCTACAAAAAGAAAAAAGCAATAAAAAGGAGAGGAAATGAAAAGCAGCTTGATGGTGATAAGAGGTGCACTCGTCAAAAAGACAATCAACTGAATTTTTTTTTTTTAAAAAGGGAGGGTGAGAAGAAATAGAAAGGTGAGAAACAAGAAAGGCAGGGACAAAAATGTCATGTCAAGATACCTTTGCGATAATGAGGGAGAATCCTGTCAACTTTGAGACCTGACATCTACAGAAATTCTCTAATAACTGGATTTGTTGGATGCATCAGGGGGGTGGATGTCTCCCTGGAGTCTGGTGGACTGGTGTGAGCTGAACCACCTGTGGCTCAGCATCTGCAAAACAAAGGAGCTGGTCTTGGACGTCAGGAGATCCAGGACTCCTGGTGAAGAGATGGTGGAGATGATACAAATACCTGGGTGTCCTGGGTGACAGCAAACTGGACTGGACCAGGAACTCTGTGGTCCTCTACAGGAAGGACCAGAGGTGACTCTTCTTCCTGCGGAGACTCCAGTCCTTCAATGTCTGTGGCGCCCTGCTGGGGGTGTTTTATGAATCTGTGGTGGCCAGCGCCATTTTCTACGCTGTGGTGTGCTGGGGTAGAAGCCTGAGGGTGGCTAACATCAAGAGACTCCGCAACCTAATTCAGAAGGCCGGCTCAGGCATGGTGGTGTGCCGTAGCCTCTACTCAGTGTTCTGGTCAGCCAGAGGAGCATGTTTCGTCAGACACTCCGAGTGACTAAGTCCTGTGACCCACGAGGTCTACAGTCCTCTGCTGTCAATTTACTGTTGACCCAAACTACATTTTCATTCAGTTTACCTTTGAACATTACAGTGAATTTACTGTTAATCTTCTTTGCAAATTTCCATTTCTGCACTTTTGTTGATACTGTGATTCTACTTCGCACATTACTTTTTACTTTTTGCATTTCTGTATTTGTACATTTTCTATTCAGTTAGTGTGTATTTGTCATTATTACTATTTATATATATTTTTTACTTTTACCTATTTATCTCCTTTACTAACTGAGCAATTATAACAAAGTAATTTCCCTGTGGGGATCAATAAAACATTTTCTGATTGTGACTCTGAATCAAAGCTTTATGAATTTGTGTGTGTTCCCGTGTAAGTGCGTGGGTGCGTGCATGTCCGGTTTTGCATCTTTAGCTCATTATCAGTTCTGACTGCAAAGTCATTTCTAATGTACTGAGTGAGATATCAGAGTTGTCATCTGCCTAGGGGAAGTTTGTGCTGTAAAAAATCGCTGGAGTTGCATCATATGAGCTGCATACGCTGTGGCTGGGATCAATTCTGAGCCTCTAATGCTTTTCAGCTCTGCTCAAGACATTCTGATCACTTACATCCACAAATACGAGCCCCGACATGCTGTTCCTTCTTTTAAAAGTTGCTGTTATTCTGCTCTCACAGCTTCCTTGTTCATTTGTCATCACGTCTTCCCTTTTCTGTGTGTTTTATTATTATTTTGCGCTGCCGTAACTAATGTTCTCTCATTCTGAGTTTGTTTCTCTCCAGTGTTTGGTCTCCAGCCAAAGGGGCCTCTTCTCCGGGCTGTTGTATGCTCTGCAGGTCAAAGGAAGGTCAGCTGAGAGGCAACATTAACAGCAGAGACACTTGGCCTCCAGCATAAATCCCTAGAAATGATTATCTCCACTCTCTCAAGCAGCCCTGCTCATGGCCATCACAGGGCATTTCAGTTTGTATGAAGTGCAAAACAAACGTCAGTGTTGACAGCAAAGAAAAATGTGTCATTTGGATGCTGCCAAATGGACACATGGCATTTTTATGGCACTGGAGTGAAAGTGAAACGTTGCTGTGTGTAACAGTGGAAGGGTGTGGGCAAGAGTGAATACTCCACTGACAGCTGATGTAATGATACAGCTAAATAAAACAGTTAAATCCCTTGACGAGTTGGAACGATGGTGTCCAGAGACCGTGTCCAGAGACCGTAACCGAGGCTGCGCTCCAGTGTCATATTGTTGTCTATCTGTCAAATCTCCTAATATGCACAAAACACGGTGACAGATATTAGCAAAGGCCACAGTAAGTGCTTTGTTGGTGTACGTATGCACGCACACGTGTACAGTGATGAGGTGTGTGAGATTCTGCTGGCTTGTCCTTGAGAAGAAAACTAAATGTCTGCCAACCTCTTATCAGTTGCTGATCCCGACCTTTGACCTCTTGACAACTTCAGATTGACTTTCCTGCAGCAGTCACAAGATTGTCACAATACTCTACACCCATATCTATAAATAATAGGTGTCAGGGTTCCCCTTTCTGTCTCCTTCTTCAGATTCGCCTACAATAGCCACATTGGTGACATGTTCACCAGTTACCCAGACTCTTAAAGTATGCTTAACAGTATGCTTCAAACAAAGTGCCTGTTCAATTATCAGGGACAGTCTGAAACAGCCTGAAACTTCCTCCCTACCTAAAAACTGCCTATCAACTACTTTTCTGATGCCAGGTTTGGATGGGCTGTGTTTGACAACTTTTGTTACTTTACAACACAGATTCCAAAACTGGTTCGGTTCATGTTTGTTTGGATTTTGGTGAAAATCTTCGACAACTATCAGGTCCATTTTTATGATCAAATACCTGCAAAAGTAAAGACATTCCCATCAGCCTCAGCTGTACTTTGTGCTATGTGCCAGTTAGCATATGTCTGTTGTTTAGCTTACCCTCATTGATTTGCATGGAGGTGGACGAAATAATAGGAACACCACAGACTACACCCTCCAAAATGATCACACAGCTGAATCAGCACCTCTTTAACACAGTTTCATTAAACCCTCATGAAGGAAGGATTTGTTGACTATTTCTGTTGCATTGCTCTGTTTGTATTTCACTCGTATTGTTCGTATTGTATATATCTTAGCATATTCATATATACCCCTCACTGTTGTTTATATACATCTATATACATATGTATAATACTGTACGCTCTACTGCTTTTTGCACTTGCGGTTAGCTGAACTACATTTCATTGTCTCAGTACTTGAAGTGACAACAAAGTTAAATCTAATCTAATCTATTACACTGCATTAGTTTTAGCTGAGTTTAACTGAGTGTATATGGGCCAGCGTAGGTGCAACGTACCTGGATGTTTTGTCCGTCTTTCCCTATTTCCTACTCTCCCGGCCTAGATACCCCGCCTCTCAGATTTCCTGAAGGCAGAGCCCGAGGGCTTTTTGTCAGTTGTGTTATAAGATAGTGGGGCCCAGACGCCCAGTCCCAGGGGCCCTAACACACAGGACATTAGCTTAGTGCCTACAGTGTAGCTCTGTGGGGCAGATGCATTTCTCCCTCCCTCTTTCTCTCCTGGACCCTCCCTCCTTCTTTCATTGGTGCAACAGGCAGAAGAAAAGAGGTGATTGTTTGCGGACAAGAGGGATGAATTTGTCTGCCTCAGACAGGAGAAGAAAAGCAGTTTGAAAGAGACTTGTCAGTGGCTGTGGATCAGGTGGTTGGAGGGTGTCCCACTTTTCAGAGAGAATGCACCGTGTGTCAGCATGTTCTACCTTTCCTGCAGAGCCCGGTCTACATTCACAGTGTGTGTGCATCTTTAGTGTGTGCATGTGTGCACACATCTGGAGTTGGATTGTGGTTGCACATCCCTGCTCCAGCATAGTTACATGGGGACATATCTGCCCAGTTTACTCCTTTTTGTTATAATTTATCCTAAGAATTGTTTCATTGAACTCTTTCTTTTCCTTCTTTCCTTCTTTGTGCAAAGTTTTACCTCATTGTTTAGATTATGTCCGTGGGTCTCTTTGGAAGTTATGTCGTTGACATGTTGTTCATTTCTCCTCTTAGATGTATCAGATTCTTTCATACATGCTGAGGATCGGTGATAGGAGCCCTCTCCTCTCCTTTCTCTTCCCTCTTACTGTTTTTTGTGTATTTTGGTCCTGTTGAGATCACAGCAGAGACCAAAAACCTTTTGAACCCAGATCTCACTGAAGCTCGTCCCAGATTGCAACAGAGCACCGAGTCCCATTGGTGCAGATCTGACACATCTTACATCCCCTGGTTCTTCAAGAGTACAGTGTGAGACCATGTTGTTTAAAATGAAATGACCACATCAGAGGTTTGTTTGTCTCTTGGTTACCCAAGAGATGAGCATTTAGTTTTAGTTATCAGGGTCATGCAGTCATCTAAGTGGTGAAATGCTCCTTGACCTATCTCCATCATAGCTCCTAAAGATGCACTGGTGACATTATTCCAAAGTTTTTTACAGCTAAAAGAAATTAAAATGTCCAGTTTCTTCTATGCTATATGTTTTTCCCCACAGAGTACTCACCATACATTTGTCATTTATCACACTTGATTCCCTAAAATTTCCTTTTCATTCACCTTGTGCTAAACTGCCAGTTAGTTTGTAGCATATCTGATATTTTGACGACAGATTTTAGGTTGTCCGTTGATTGCATCTACAGAGAAAATTTAAATCATTACTTTCCATTGGAATTGGAAAGAAAATAATCTGAATGCACATTCACACGCACGAGTATGACCCATGGTCCTCTCATGATTTATGCTGCATTTGGTCAGCAGCTCATGAATCTCCCCACGAGTTTGAAAAACAGATTATTCTCAACACAGATTTTAAACTGTTAAGGTAACAGTTTATTGTGTAAGCCTGTGTATCTTACAGCTGTCCTCTGTGTGACAGGAAGCACTAAATGAATGCCAAATGTGTTACACCACCACCCTTCCATGACCTCTGACAAAACTCCTACACTGGTTTCTAAAGTCTTCATTTTCGCACTCTTAACAGAGCGAGACCTTTATTAAGAAACGGGAAATAATTAGTTAATCAAAACAGAGTGATAGCAACACTTTTACTTTTGAACTGGGCTGTGTACCAAAATTACTAGGATTGCTATAATTTACAAGAGATACCAAGGTCCCAAAAGACCTTGAATGAGTAACTTACAGGATCACGTTGACATTCTTTTTGTTTTTAATTTTTTTAACCATTGAGACCAGTCAGAGAATCTGTAATAGTGGTAAAATATCATATCTTAATTTGTGTATAATCATAATCTCATTGCTTCTTGTCTTTGAGTTTGTGAAAAGCCCTTTGATGTACGTGACCTTAACTTTGGCATCCAAGAATCCAGACCTGATGAGGATGAGTTTTTTTCTCCCACTTTTGGTAGACGTCCTCTCCCTTCATCATTATTAGGGCTCTGAACTGGATAAAACTCTGCTCCTTTCCCCTTTCATCTCCTTTATCGCCATCTCTGCTAACTCACTCCTCTGAAGTCCGTTCAGACCTTGTTTTTGATTCCATTAACTGAGTTTGCTAGAAAAACAAATGGTCCGAGGAGGGGGGTACTTGTGCAAAGGTGGGAGCTATAAATCTCACTTGTGAGCTGATTTAGGACGCCCACCCAGTCCCCAAAGACCTCCACAGAGGTCCTCAGAGAGGTTCACCTCGCAAAGCGACTCAACTCCTTTTTATCTCCTGTTTATGAGAAGTCGTGTTCTTTCACTCCGTTATATTTTCGGGGAGGAGGTGACATTTTAAAAGGGTCTGTGAATAAGTCTGTGGGAGGGCCTGGAAGAATGACAGAGTAAGTGCTTCCAAGGTGAGAGGTCAGGGAAGTCTTGAGAGGAGGCTACAGGCTGCACTTGGGTTGACCCTTAAATGTGTGTCATCTCAAGGCTCACTGCTGGAGCCTGGGGGCAGAGACATCCTTTTGCTTTCTGAGGAACTCCCGCAGTCACAGATAAACACTTCACAACTCCAATCTGTGTCAGAGATTTTGTGTTTTTTCATGTTTACAATACTGCTGATCATTTTCCTAAGGACCTTATCCTGAAGATGGCAGTTTGATCAAAGATTTCCTACCATACATTTCCTCGATTTAAAATCAATTTCACAGTAACGTGGTAATAAATATTGTGTGATTTCAAAGGTTTTGCAGTGCACTACCACACAGTGATAATGTTTCTTTGACCCTAAATCAGATGAGATGTTCACTGTGATGAATCATCTCTCTCAAGCCAAGTTCAAGTCTTTGTAAGTGGATTTTTCTAAAGACGGCGGTATGACTGAAACTCAGCAACACCTGGGAAAGGAAGAAAAGCGTAATGAAAAACCAAAAACACTGGTGATAGTGATATAACATTTACATAATTTGTAGCGAAAAGGTTAAATTGATAAGAAAAAAAGCCCTTGTGGTCTTTAAAGAAATGTCTTACATCACTGTTGGATTAACCTCATGCACCAGACGGACAATGAGAAGGTCTATTTCATAAGAGTATTATCCAATGAGCAGATGCAACTGGTTAAGTAACTGTGGGAACATATGGCTCAACCTGATCAATTTCTGTCAACAACACTAATCTCCACTGCCCAGTGAAGTAACCTGTTTTTTAGAAAGTGGTAGTTCATGTGAACAAGGGTGAGAGTTACTTAAATACGTTGATACTATACAAATGTGAGATCTACTACAAAGCCTGTCTTGAAAGGAGAGGGGATGGACAACTTATTATGCAGCCAAGGAGGTCAGTGGGTGTGTGTATGTGGGATACAAAAGCACCAGGATGTCCTGATGTCCTGTCCTACATGTCCTGGTCAGACAATTAATGTGATTTTTGGTTGTTTTATAAATATTACTCTTTTCAAAGCCCTCTGTTTTTGACAGGGGGATAACTTAATTCATATCAAATTCATTCATATCACTGTTTTACTTTGTCTTTATAAAGCTGTAGTAACCCATTTTTTGGCCAATCAGTATTGTGTTTACAGCTAAAATAAGCTGTAAACACAATACCGATGGCAAACTTGTTACCAAACAGTTGCCTATTTATGCATCCAGCAGATAGAGAGCAACTTTAGCATTCATTTGGAGTTGTGCTTCTGTCCACCTGGTGAATACAAGTCCAACATTCCCACCCTTTTAGCTCTGTTTTTGGTCTCTACCAACCCCTGAGGGAAAAATGTGGCTCTTTGGCAGCTAAATGCTCCATTACGTTCACCAACCAGTCCCTAACTTTTTCTGCAGGTAGTGTACAGTCAAATGTCAGAGCTTTTCTTCTAAAAACAGCTACCGACAGCAACAATGCTATGAGAGCGATGAGAGTAGAGTTGTGGCCCACAAAACTGAAACAATGAGCTGAACTAAAACACAAGAGGAGAAAATGCACAGTGAAAACTCGCTGTGGGCTCGTCACTGTGAGGGACTCCTATCACATACAAGTAGTCATATTATTCATTGTTACTACAGAAATACTGGTTTAAGCTGCTTTACCTTTGTGGAATCCTACCAGAAAGGAAATAAGTTTTCTCAGTCAGGATTATATGGGTTTTTTTTTTTTTATTATTATCAACATTATGCAATGGGCACCAGATTTTCATCTTTTTTCTTTTTGTTTTTTGACAGGTAGCAAAGAGCAAGCTTGTGCTTTCTGACTCTGGTGGGATGGTAGAAGTGTTAGATGAATATAACAGAGATGTTCTCCACATAGTGACACTGACATCACCAGTGGAACAACATAGGAAGATAAAATGGTTCATACACAAAATAAAAAAATGTTAACCTGTTGCTCAAGAGAAAAAGAAAACGGACCATCTGATGCACATACAATTAAGATAAGATACTTATGATAGTACAAAGAATCAAATAATTATTACTGTAGCTCTGATTTGTGCTAAGTGAACTTGTAACAGTGCCTTCATGAAGGTTATTTGTCTCTGTAAGATATACATTCACCTCTTGTGTTTCTCAGTATGACAGCACATTAATCAGTATGAACTACTGTATCTGTTCTCATTTCAAAGACTTACATATTTGATATTGAATAGACGGAGCAGACTGGATAATGAACTTGATCTCTTTATTTCTTACGAGTATAAATGTTGACCAGCTCAGAGAAAGCGCATCAGCTAAAAATATATCCATAACTGGGATAACAGTATCCATATTATGATTCAGGTGATATAGTCAAAGAAAAAAAGGCAGTGAAAATAAATTATCTGAATAACAATAATAACAATAATAATTATAATAACAATAATTATAATAAACAGTGACAAATTAGGATTCATAAAACTTTTTGTTTGCTTGTTTCTTTTGTGAAAATTCCTTTTAAAATTGTCCATGAGCAAAAAAATCCAGCATATTTTCATTTAATGTTGTGAAGGGGATTGCTCTGTCTGGGATGTCCCCCTTCAGTCTAACACATTTACAATATTCACAGTTATATAAACCTGTTCGGCACATACTGAACCACACTGCAGACAGTCAGGGTGTCAGTGGGGACTGCTGGAGCAAAACTATGAGGTGTGATGACATTGTTGTGTTTACATGTGTGTTCCTGGCCTCCATCAAAATAGGTACCTATAGATAAGGAGTAAAAAGGTCCTTTCCTCCCACGATACATCTTTTCTCCATCATACCACTGGCATAATCAATCAAGAGACAATCAAGAAGAAGACAAACAGACTGTATGTCTGTAACATTGTACACATTGTCCTCTAGCGAGACCCTCATCCCCCTTCATGAACCATCTCAGGTTCTTGAAGTGGCTCTAGGCTAAACCTCTTCGCCCTCTCAGCCCATGGCCGTCACCATATTAGAGTGGTGCGGGTGGCCGAATGAAGGGTGTATTGGGGTGGGTGTAGGGAGCATGTGTCCAGCATGGCTGAAATGTGGCAAGTGGCCCATGGACATGTGTCCGGCCAGAGAGGCGGCGCTGAAGGAAGAGCTCTTGTCGTGCAGGCTTTTGGAAAACTCCTCATAGCTGTCGCTGCCCCGCTTGCTCTTTTTGGATTTATTGGACATTTTCCGGTTGCGGGTCTGAATTCCCTCCTTTTTCATGGTCAGAGGCCGGTTCACCTGTTCAGAGAGGGAGAAAAGAGGAGGTGAATGATGTGATTAAAGGGGGAAGGTTCTGAATTTTTTGTTAACTTGTGATCAAATACATTTTTAAACATGGAGTATCTGAGTTTTTTTGTTAAGTTTACAATATTCTTTGTTTTATGTTGTTGTCAGCAAATCCCATGAATAGACCAAAACGCATTATCCACCAATATCCTACTTCCCCGTCCTGTGTGTGGCACTCAACCTCAAGCCCATTGGTTCCTACTGAGAATGTAAATCTTTAAAAACAGGTCACAGTTTCCTTTTTAAAAAAAATAGCCGCAGTAATTTCCTCAAACAGCAGGACACTGTAGTTTTCAACAACCGTTACTCAAACAGGAGTTAATAATGCATTTTTCTGGGACTACTCTCAGCTGCAGATTAATACAAATTTGGTGCTACTATAGTTCCCATGTTCATCGTAGTGAAGGGGAACACGTCACCCAGTGCAATGGTGTCGCTCCCTGGTGTTTTTTTAATAGTTTTTGGACAACAATGGAGCTCTGTGGCTAAGAGGAATAAGCTGTATCAGACTTTGACTACACAAAGAAAACATCATAGTAGGAATTAGTTCATTGCTGGTGTTGGTTTTTTTTGTGGAATTTCTTTTCGTCATCAGACTTTAAAAATATACCTTTCTAGTACGCTAATAGTATATTTTGATGCCTCCATACTTAATTCATATGGAGGCCTTGTGGCAGTCCCACTCAACAACAGTCCCACCATTGTGACTCTCGGGGGATTACGCCTACCATGGAAACAATAAAGCACAAAGAAAGAAAACACCACCGAGTTCAACAGCCCTCACTCTCTCCTTCTCCTCCTTCTCTCTTTTCTGCCTCTTATCCCTCAACAATCAGTCAAACCTGCCTCCCCACTTCCCGCCTACTTGACCCTTCCGACTTTGTAAAGGCCCCAGTGTTGGCGATCAGCGGTCAAAGACTTACGTTATGCAGTTTGTAGTAGAGGCCGCAGGCGTTGCACACCGGGTCTCCATTTGCATTGCGCCGCCAGAGTGTGGTGGTGGTCGTCTGACAGTTAGCACAACAGGTGCCTGCTCGTCTGGCAGCGGACTGTGGAAAAATATGGGCTGAGTTTTAATGAGAGGTCAACAGCGCAAGCAGACACAGCAAAGGCCAGTTTAAGACTACATTTAAATTTAAGAATTTCAATATGTACAATATGTAAAATGAGTTGAACTTTCTTTCCATTGGTTTAAACAGTAAGTAAGTAAGTGATTAATCATTTGGTCTATAAATGTTACATATCCAGTTTACATTCATAAAAGAGTGAGAAAATCTGAAAATAGTTACATTTAAATCATATATATTTATATATATGACATATTTATCTATATAACAGATTTCAAAAGAAACCTTTTTAAGCATGAATTGCCTCTGGTATTTCAAATGCTGAAGTCACATGAAACCACTATTTACTTAACTGTTTACGTAACTTTTAATATAGCTTATTTCCAATTCAGGAAATTAATACAATAATCTGCTTGCTCACTCAAGATGCTCCAATAATAGCATTAACTTAATAAACATAAATTGCTTGTTTTGATATTTAATATTTAAATAACATATTTAATTCCCCCATTTCAAAGTCAAGAAAACAGTTCCTCAAGTCAGACCTGCTTGGTAGTCATTCATCATCTTCTATAACTTTTCCAATCCTCTAATTTTTTTACTGTTCTGTACTTTCTCTGTCATGAAGAGAGAGCTTGACCACTAGAGAATGAGGTCTGAGCCTATAGTTAGGCAGCAGGAGGAGGAAGCAGGCGCTGGCCCTGCTGCTTTATCTGGACTGGTCAGATATCCGGATAGGAAACAACTGGAAGGCTGTTGCCACTGAACACAAGGCGCTCTGGAGCACTGCGAGCCCCAGCCGAGCCATACGGAAACCAGGCCTGATATATGGCCTCAAATGCATTTATAGCTAAGAGTCGCTGAAATAAATGCTCATATCTATTGTATGAATCAGGCTCTCTGATCAGTGCAGGTGAATAAAAATTCCCCTGACGCTAATCTCTGTGGTTGAATCCAGATTATAATCACAGTGTTTGCTTAGTAATGTCCTCTGTTGATTAGTCTTAATACTTTTTTTCCTTCAGTAGGTGTGAAGTTGTGCCCTCTTGTAGTGCTTAAACATAAAAAAAATTAATACTTCTTTGATTACAAAGATGCTTCTTTCATTAGAACAGATATTAATTTCAAATCTATTCTCTCGCTGCTGTGTCAAGTTATCCTGTCACCTTGGTCCAGAGTTTCTTCAAAATAAAACCATTTAAAACCATATGCACAGGTCCTGGTTTAAAAGCGTGGTAGTCCACCGCCGTTCACCGTTAATGAGGCCTCTGCTGATTTAATGAGCAGTGTCTGTTTACTGTGCAAATACTGTCTTCGTTTCACAGCTGCCTCCTGCTGCAACACACTACTACTACTGCAGAGGGTTACATGGATGCAGAGATATTGCTTTTCTTTGAAATTATTATGAGAATCTAGAAACAAATATTATATGCTATTTATTATTTTAGGAGTCAAAGTTGATGCTCAAACTAAACTGTAAAACTGGTCATGGCTTTAAAGCATTTCACTAAAATTCAATTTCACCTTTTTAAAACTGTCTTTAGTTTCTAAATTTGAATGTTTCTGAATTTATGGCTAAACTCATTTAAACGGTTTTAAAGTGTGCAGCTGAATGAGTGTGACGTGAAGTTGGGGCTGACTGGGCAACCCTCATGTTTGAAGCAGTGCATGGTGGGAAATCTTTGGCTTTATCCAACTCCAAATTTCTACTGAACATCTACACTGGGACCTTACTGTCCTTTGAAAACCATGAGGCTACAAAACGTGAACTTCAATGAGCTAAGAGCAGCAGCTTTGTGACAATGGATTTTCCCTTAATCCAGTGGCATTTTAATTTGTTTGTTAGTTTGTTTAATAGTTTCATAGTTTGTTGAGAAAAGAAACACGTAATCCCTCCGTTTATTTGAAAAAGTCACGCTCTGGTGCCCACATGTCAAAATAATAATTTTTTTAAAAACCCTCTTTATTTAAACATCGTGCACAATAAATTTCAAAGAACTCAGCGTTGCACGCAGCAGCAGCGTTATAAGCCATAAAGTGTCAGCAAGGCACTGTGTTGTTTTGAGGGATGGTGCGCTGGCCCTGCTATCAATGACAGTATCAGAAGTAGCAGTAATAATGACAGCAGAAACAACAGAGATAGTCCCACTCTGCTAACGGCCTGAGCTGAAGGGGCAAGAGGTGAGCGAGAAACACAATTCCTGGAAACTGATTGGGAAAATATAACTTTCCTGGCATTGTACCTTCTCCTCCCCCCGCTCCCTCCACCTTACACTCTTTTTATTTACTGCCACCTCTGCACTCTCTCTCTCTCGCACACACACTTGTTCAGTAGGATGTAGTGGATCAGTAGTGGTGGATGGGACTCACCAGTCTGCGTTTGGGTTTGATGAGAGGTCTGTTCTGGCCGTTCATCTTGTGGTACAGCCCGCAGGCGTTGCACAGGTAGTGTCCAGTGCTGTCACGTCTCCACAGAGGTGTGGAGGTGGCTCCACAGTTTACGCACTCGCGGCCCTCTGAAGCAAAAAAAAACACATTGACATTTATGAAATCAGACAAGGCACCTTTCTGTGCTAACTCACAAGGGCTTTTGTTAAATTTGTTCATTCTATGTCGTCATCAAACTGTTAAAAATATACTTTTATCAGCTACTTTGACAAGAATTTACTTCTTCATACTTTTGTGTGCATGTGCATGTATGTGCACACATCATATTTCTGTGGCCATGCCTCTGTTTGAGTTTCTCAATCAGTCTTACTTCAGCAACATATTTCCACAAACAACACCTTCAATTATAAATCAAAGCACATACGATTTAACTAGTATTTTACTTTTTTACCCACTGACTCTTTGTGTGCGAGAGTAAAGAGAAAGAAGCGGTATCTGCATGTAGTAAGCTGGAAAATAAAGTGTCCCCTTCATAGTTTACATTAGCAGAGGCACTAAACAGCTGAAAATTGAAGGAGAGTTTGCTTTTCCATCCGCAGTAAATTCCTCTGTGCTTTCACTCAAAATCTCTAATACTTGTTCACTTTGTAAAGAATACAACAGTGTGATGATGAAACACATTTATATTTGTATATCAGCAGAGCCATTCAGTCGCATTCCTACAAATCTACAATCCCACTATTAGAAGATTTTAGTTGAATGCCTTTGACCTTTCAAAGCTCACTCGGCAAACAACCCATTAAAGGAAAATAAATTTAGGTCAGTATTTTTAGAAAATATTTTAGCTCTTAACTTAATAACAGCAATCAGTGTCATATAACGTATAATTTTACAGCCAGTTAAGATGTCAGCTCCTGTTTCATAAAAAGCAAGTTATTTATATTGAGGTTAGGTTACCCATCCTGCTAATAAGCTGGTTAAACACAATCAGGTTTGAAGCTGGAAGTCTCCTGGTCTGTAATCAAATAACAATCAGGACAATGTATTAATGTCTTATGTAACAGAGAAGTGACTCTAGCCTAAATACTGAGGTTTTGGCTCTGTGCGCCTGCGGATCTTCCTTTCACACCTCTGGGCTGGATCCAGCTCACTGTTCTGCTCCAGCCAGATCAGGCGTAATTACAGAGTCACGGTTAACAAAAGAGGATTATCAAAGTCTCGCTGTGTTGGAGAACTGTGGAGTGTAGGCTTAGGCCTTTGAAACCATTTATTAGGTGGAAAAACATTATTATTATTATTATTGTTGTTGTTGTTGTTGTTGTTTTTGTTGTCATTCTAACCCAATTTCCAAAATTATAAATAAAGCTTGATGATGCTCAAATCACAGCACGTTAAGATAATTTACACAAATGCTCAAAAAGAAATTACAATAATCTGGCAACGTTATTCATTTGGTATGTAGGCCGTTAGTTTAAATGGGTTAATATAAATGGAAAATCTCCTTCCTGAAGCTGCATTTGTGAAAAACCGTTTCTCGTTGAGGTATTTGTTTTTATTGATAGTAATTTTTTTTTAACTAATTCAAATTCTTTTCTTTGATAATTTTAATAGCCTATGAAGAGTGGTGTGATAATAATCTGATATATTTCCTTTATGTAACATTCATAAACGACTTGGATTTTAATTGGTAATAATCCTCTTGCAGGAACATTATTAACACAACGGTGAATGGATTTTAAACATGGCATGTGAAAACACAACGCAAAGGTGCACTATAAGGTCAATAAAGTCATCGTTATTCCACAGATACGCAAATATCATCCACGGCAGAGAGCCACTGGAAAAATATGTGAAGTTACTTTTTAATTGTCTGAGACCTCTAACTTTGTGTTTTAGTTTATTTTCACTCAACAAGATGGAAACTGCGGGTAAACTTAAAGACCACGTCCAAATTCTCTCTCAGCATTTTCAGATTTATGTATTTTTCGTTCTGGGGATTAGTTTCGTGTGTGTCCAGTGGACTCACCGGTGCAGGACCGTGTCTTGCCTTTGTTCTTGGGGTTGAAGCTGGAAGATGCTCCCAACAGGCTCCCTGGGTGAAACAGACTGCTGCCGTACTCATGTGCCGCTGGGAGAGAATAGGCAGGATAGGTCGGTATGGGATGGTGGGTGGAGGGGGTCTGAGCGCTCATGGAGGCCAGGCTGCTCCTCAGCGGACTGGATCCCTCCATCTTCATCCCCTCGGCTAACGACACTTGGTATTTGATAGATTCCTTCTCGTCCATTCTCGTGGCGGAGGACGAAGGAGAAGCGGCCCCCGGGTCCGGAGATACGTCCTTTGGTGGCGTCGGGGGGAAAGTGTACAGATGGGGGCTGGAGTGGGACGGCGGCGTTAACGACGGTGCGGAGACCGTGTTTGAGTTGCTGCTGCACGGGTAGACGGCTGAGAGGCCGCCCGGGGACGCGGAGCCGGGGTGGTGCAGGCTGGGCTTGCTGAAGGGACTGACGGCCCAGGCGTTGTGGTGGTGAGCTGAGAGGGCAGCTTTCCCCCCGTCCAGCCATGAAATCCCCGGGCTGTGGATGAGATGAGGCCGGCAGACCTGAGACCCCGTCAGACGAGCTGTGAAATAACCAAACAACCAGGCTATTAATTATAGAGAAATACACGATTCAACATTTAGTGTGGTTTTCTGTTGTGTGCAAGTTCGGGTGCGATAATACCTACATAATAATAAAACTTGTTGATTCATACACTGGCCTCATATAAACATGTAAATAAGTCTAAAATAATCAAATTAGATAAATTAAACCAGTGTTTCCTGCACACAAAAAATGTGCATTTAAAAACACTCAGCTCGAAGGTGCATTAACTAGAATAATCTCAAGATTAATGTCAGCCAATATCAAATTCGGAATCATATATAAAAATATATGCTACTGAAAAAAGTGAGAACCACATAAACAAACGGGTTTATCAGATACGGAATATTCACATTTTAATTTACATTTTCAGCAACAGAAAAGATGCACGTTTGTGTATGATTAATACTGTGATAGTGATAAAAATAAATTATTTGCCTGTTAAACCATGAAGGTAATTGTTTTCAGAAATAAAAATACAGTTTTGCTTCGCAAATCATACTTTGCATACTGTGTAGACTGTAGCTGTGAGTTTGTTTCTCATACTGTATGTAGCCCACTTTTTTTTTTTTTCTCTTATGGCATAAGCATCCCTGTGTTATAACCCAATCTTACCGTGCGCTTGGCTGTAGGACACTCTGGCCCTGGCGGAGTTGTGGTAGTACGGGTTTCCCTGTGAGTCCAGGTGATTAAAGAAAACATCCACCTCATCCGGAGGCAGGAGCTGCGCCGTCGGCTCCATGTAGTTGTGGCCCAGGCCGGGGTGGTGAGAGTCCGGGTGTTGTCCGTTCAGCACGGCGTGGTGATGCATCCAGCGGGGCTGATCAGCCGTCACATCCATCTCTGTGGCTCTCTGTACGCGCGATTTATAGAGCCAAGGAATATCCAGGGAGAGGACACAGGGTGGTTTGAAATGTGTCCTTTACGAGATCTTCACTGTGTCCATTTACAGTAGAGGACTAATGCTTTGCTTTTGTTCCTCTGAGTTAAATTCCTCTCTTCTCTCCAGGATTTCGAGTTCGACACTGGAAACCTGCAACACGCAAACATCAGATGTTAATATTTTAAAGGCAGAGGTGTCGTGCAGCCTGCTTATCTGTTTGTAAGCATCAGTTGTCTAAACGGAGAGCTGTTCCCGTGGTGTATGCGGGCGAGGCATTTAAAGATAATTTAAAGAGAGAAAAAAAAAACCATCTCCACCCGCAAAATTTACTACTACATCACTCTACATACCACTCATCCACAGCCCATTACGCCTTTCCTCTAATAACAGTTTTACTCGGTGACAGCAAGATAAACATGTCGTACCTTCTGCCAATGTTATTTTATCCACAGCGTGCGATCAGCTCACGCCTCTTTGGAAAACTGTCCCCGTCCCTTTTCGGCGCAGCGGGTTCCTCTCCAGTTTTTGGATTGTTGTTCGTCAGAGTGAACTCCGTCCACTGGGACTTAAAGCAACACGTATAACTGTGGCTGACAGCGCGGGGCAAAGCTTGTCAAGCTCATGGGCGGGATCTCCAATATAGCTTTGACTCAGCCAATTGCACACCACCTTTGCAAAACCTCAGAGGCGCCCCCCCCCCCCAACACCGCTGAAATATTTCTATAGTATAGAGACATGTAGTCCGGCTGCTTTTCTAAAAAAAAGGTTTCTATAAATCATGAAATGTTAAAAATGTTATGTTAACTAATATAATTCAAAAGTGACACTGATATATGTAAACACACAAACTGCATGTTTAGCTTTTCCCACCTTTTTAAATTTTTTTTAGTCTTGCTTGGATCCTTTTGGTATTTGTCCTACTGTCCATTAACAGCACAACTGAGCCGCTTCCAACGCTGCAGTTAATCTCATGCTACAAAGGTTTTTTTTTTTTTTTTTTTTATCAGTCACCTAAATATGAAGTGGTAGTTTTCAGATGTGCATTAATTTCCCCTAGATGACCCCCAAATACCCCAAATTAAAGAGTTTTAATCTACAAGTCCTGGTGAACTTGAGGAAACGGTTAAGTTTTCCTCTGATGATGTGTTTTTATAAAGGGTGAATTTTTTTACATTTAATTTTTTAATGAAGAACAAAGATCTTTTCGGGTTGCACGTGGTTTCATTCCTTGTCTGATGATGGTCATTTAATGGATGAAAGTTCAGGCCACATCAAATATAACTCTCTCTCTCTCTCTCTCTCTCTCTCTCTCTCTCTCTCTCTCTCTCCTCGCGCATGATTGACAGACAATAATTGGCGAGGGAGCGCGTGCAGCCCCGGACGGCCGACGCTGCCGCCTGCTTGACGCCGTTTCCTGACGTCAGTTCTTAGTGATGAAAAAAAAAAAACGGATTCAGGACATGAACTTTTTCTAACAGAGGGAGGGAGGGGGGGAGACAGGGAGAGGGAGACGGGGGTTGCCCGGAGTCTGCTGCAGTCCCAGCGGATGAACTCGAGGAAGGACATTGCAACTGATATTTACACTGTGGCAACATTAATAATACATCAAGTACATCCTCCTGACCCTGCTGTGATTTCGAAGAACAGGCCAGCCGGCCCCGCATGGTAAACTGTTGGCACGGTGGACTGCAGAGATTAGATTAGATTAGATTAGAGTAGATCAGAAAAATTTAACGTCCTCAATGAGGAAATTCTTTTTCTTTCTTTTTCTTTTTTGCAGAAGCACATCCACCAGCAGAAGTTTCGTTTGCTCATACTGCACTGTGCTAATCAAGAAAAAAAGCGCTGCCATAAAGCAACTCGGTTATCCTGCTGTTCACGCAGTCTATGCATGCAACAAAAAAATAATAATAATAAAGTTGGGAATTTGGGGCTCTTGCTGCCTAGTGTTAATACGAAACTTTTTACTTGGAGTTTGTAGCTCTCTGTGAGAAGTTTGGATATTCAACAGACCCAGAGATGTGAATTTAGTTTGGACTAATATCGTTAGGTAGTTTTCGTTCTCCATCTTTGGCTTGGTAACAGCCAAGAATCGGTTGTTAATTTCCAGTATAATACTATTTCCCATATTAGCATTCGTTCAATGGTCAGCAATGATTTGGCCCACTGAGCCCGTTATCTATAACAAACCAACATCCATGACGCCATTGAATTTGCGGCGCATACGCTACAAATTAATCTGATTGGAATTCCCTCATTAGTTTTCTTTAATTACAGCAAAGTCTAAATTTGCATGAGTATTTCTCTCTGTGTTTAGATGTGAGAGTGTCGGTTCAGTCCGCTGAAGCAGATTCCTCCACAGGTCCAAATTAAAATCTATCTATCTATCTATCTATCTATCTATCTATCTATCTATCTATCTATCTATCTATCTATCTATCTATCTA
>JBBMJY010000018.1:13239267-13249289 GCA_037833715.1 Toxotes lorentzi
CACACACACACACACACACACACACACACACACACACACACACACACACACACACACACACACACAAAGACACACAGACAAACACACTCCTCTCTCCAGGTTTCATAATTGTATTTACTGTGTTTGTTGGTGTGGTAATTAATAGCTAAACCTTTTCTTGGCATTTCTTGTGGATTATGATGAGCTGCTTCTGACCTCCTGGTGGTTCCCTTTCATGTGTGTTTGTGTCAGTCGGTATTATCAGATTAGATAATCCTTTGATTTGAGGAATAGAGTCTGACTGAACAGCATTCTCAATATCATCACCTTACCTCTCGCTGTTTTCTCCTTCCCCACATTTCAGAGTGACAGATTGGTGGATTATACTGGAAACAGTGAGCACCAGAGCCTCTGTTTGACATGACTGTTAACTTTTCTTTCTGTAAAACCAATCAAACAACTACAAAGAGGCACAAAACAACTTCAAAATGACCAAAAAGAGACACAAAATGACCCAAAAAACAGGCACAGAACTGGCACAAAGAAACACAAAAGAAGAAACACCTACAATGAAATGCAAAACTACCACAAAGATACTAAAAATTACTACAAAAAGATACAAAATAACTAGATAAGATAAGTTGAAGTTGTTACAGCATCATATCAAAAGAAACACGACATTGCACAAAGTACTACTATAGTAGCACAAGAAACTAGAAAAATATAAAGTAATTAACAAATAAGCTAAAAGTTAAATATAGAATATACAGAATAACCACAAGAAACTAGAAAACTGTAAAATAAGTAACAAATAAGATAAAAATTAAATGTGGAATACAAAGAATAACCATAAAATGTACAGATGAGAAATGCACAGCGGTGAAATTATGTTCTACATCATGAATATTATGAAAGAGAAAAACTAACAACTCCAATAGGAGTATTACACTGTTGCTATTTATTGCAGAGGAGGAAAAACGGTACTGTTAATAGAATACTGTTGTTATTATTGCACAAAATACAGTTGCTATTTATTGCACATGAGATTGCACAAGAAAAACTGTATTGTTCAATACAAGTGGTCCTGTGGGAGCATAACATACTACACCAGCTAGTCACTGATTTTGTCTGTCTGCTGTTTGGTGCTGAGCAGCTAGTGTATGGTGGAGTTTTAGAGTTTTTGTTTTCACTGACATCTTTCACAAACATCTGTCTGATTTGACCAAAAATGATTTTATTAGAGTGAGTTTGAACCAATACAGTAAAGTTGTGGATGGGCCAGAAAACCAAAACAAAGAGCTGAAAGGCCCTATAAAGCTCTGTAGAGCTGAGGAGAACTACAGTCGCGATAATTCACTGTGGGTTTTTCACTACAGTCCTTTCCTTTTGAACACAAGTAGTCATGTGATCTTTTGTTAATATGGAGATACTGATATAGCAGCTTTAAACAATCTTTGCTCTCATAAATCAAGTAGAGCTCTAGTCTTATTCCCGAACCTACTCGACAAAAGTTAATAAAACATTGTTGGGCATTTAACAAAGTTATGAGAACTATGTGATTACATAGCGAATGAAAGACAGAATTAGATCATTTAGGCTAGATTTATGTTGTTTGGATAAAAAATGCACTTCCACTTTTAGAATTGTAATGAATGGAATTTGCAAAGAAATAATAAAAAAACAATGGAGAGATGTTTCACCAGTGCTGGAACATCAACACTCATTTGGGTCTTCTTCTGTGAGATGTTTTGCAAAATGGATTAAAAATCTTTTATCTTTAGTCTTCACAGTGTTGAATGCTTCAGTGAATGTAGGAAAAGTTGTGGGACAAGCTGGCTAGAGTATAGACAGTGGTACGTGGCCTTTCAATGTCACCACTCTCCACTTTCAGTATTTGTGGTTTACTGTCATACACAGTCCTGGCTGAGGGCTTACAATGCACCACTGTCACATGATTATTTTATTTTTACTGAATCCTAATATCAAAGCACTGATCACTCAAGTTATCCAGCATTTATTTCTGCAGTGTCACATGGGTGTGTGATGGCCAGGATTTACATCTATTTGGATAAAAATCTAAATATTAAAATAAATAAATGAAAATAAAAAAGCAAAAAGGTGCTGCACATATTCTGTGTTAATCACAAAAATATTTTCGTCCATTAAAACATTATTCAGTAAATTACACTCACAGCCAGTGTCTCCTCCCCCTCCCTGTGAAACCTTTCCACCTCCACTTTATTGTGCAGATTTAGAAATGACAAGAGATGGTGTGAGGCCTGCCACATGGCCTCTGAGTCCTCTCTCCCCTCCCCTCCCCTCCTCACCCCAGCTCCTCACCACATCAGGATACACTTGTTCTGGTGAATTCCGGTTTCAAACGGAACGCTGCCCTGCTCTGGTTTTCTGCAGGACTAGTATTAAAAGCAGGCATATGCTGTCTGTCAGTGGTCCTGTGGTCAGGGAGGGGGAGCCTCTAACGGCCTGTTATACTCACACACCTTTCAAACCTCACCCACTCCTGCTTCCTCCCCTCCTCACCCTTGACAGCCCCCATTCACTGCCTTATCACCATGAGAGCAGATTAAAGAATGAAAAGTTCCTTCCACTGTAGGCCACCAAGTCCATCTCCTCTTCCCGTCATTTTCACCCTGTCACATCACCAAATCCTTTTGTACCGGCGACACGCTGCCGTTGTGTTGCCTAAGATTTATTTTCTTAATATCTCACTTTAAAACTGTATTGTAATATAAATATAGTCTTTAAATTTCATCAGCTGCTCTCACTGTAGACAGATTCTGTCCTTCTGACCTCCAACCTTAGTTATCATGCCCCTAGTGTTGGAACAGATTGCTGCAATCTCTCTTTTTTTTCTTTCCTTCTTTTTTTGCTTTGAGGTTTAATATTTTAACAAAGTCAAACCCATCATGATTGCAGTGGTTCTGTGAAATAACTTGAAGTAAAGTATACTTATCAGTCATCAAAACCACCACAAGAAATCACATTTTACTAAAACACATAGATTTTATGCACACGTATGACATCATTTACCTATTCACACAGCAGTTTTCAACCCAGTTATTTTCTTTGACAGTTTCTTTTCACAAAGATCACTATATCTATTGTTCTGTCATTTTTGTGCTCAGACTGTTTTCTGCCTCTTTGTGTTTGAGACTGAATTGTTGTTTCTCATGTGCAAATGTCATCAAGAAAGAGGGAAAATCATTTTCCAGAGTTCCCCTTTGCTACGCAACATTGCCACCTGCTGTTAACTAGATAAACTGGCGCACGTCTACAGTTTCATTTAAAATAAGTGATTTGATGACAGCTGCTGGGCTTTCAACACAAGACTTGAGAACCTGGAGAAAATCTTGCCCTGAATGGAATCTCGGCCTAAGTATTTGTTCTCTCTTTACAAAAAAATAAATAAATTTTAAATCTACATTTGGTGTTCACAGATTCAGTTCGTAGCTCAGTTAAATGTGGAATTTCCTTGCAAAAGTGAAACAGTGAAGTGTATCCTGAAGTCTTACTCTGCCTTTACACATGAGTTTGTCCTTATTTGCCCAGAGTGTGATTGATTTCTAGATGATCAGTAAAGCTGATTGGATGGCTTGATGGATGGATATCGCTTGAATAAATTGATGATTTTACCAAAAAACTAAAATGAAATTTCTTGCAATGGCAGTATCTGGTTTTTGTTTTTTGTTTTGTTTATATTACCTTTTATGTTTCTGTGATCACCCTGACTGTTCAAATCACCCTGCACATCAACTGATCCCCCCAGATAAATCATCTTTAAAGTCTGCCTTTGGAGCGGTTGCTGGCATGCGATAGAAGGAGCAGAAAGATAAGGTAGCCTTGTGTTTTCAATCTGATGTTTTCTTGTGGCACGCATGAATAAATGACACAGGTCTCAGGGGAATTTCCCTCAGAGGAGCGCAGTGCTTTTCAGAGGGATGTGCTGGCTAACCGCTGCCCAGGCTGGGCTTCCGGCCCTGGGGCAGCAGCGCCTGCCGGTACCCCTCACACCCTACAGCATCACCACTATCACCCCACTCCAGACACTGTGCCAGGATACTGTGGTGACACAACCCTGGGCCTCTGTTCCTCCCTTGTCAACAAGACTGATGGAAGCAGAGAGGAGGAGAGGAGAGAAGATGAGGACAGATTTATGTTTAAAGTGACGAGTTCACAGTTTTCAGAATAAAATGAAAGAGGATTAAGACATTGGGGAGATAATAATAGAGTGAGGGTGTGAATGAAAGAAAAAGAGGACAGTGAGCATGAACAGAAAGTGGCAGGAAGGAGTTAATAGTGATTTCTTTTTTTTTTATAAAAGTGATAACATGAAGTGAAAGTCTTCTTTTAAGTATTTGGCTGCGTTTGAAAGGTTCATTATACAGCTCATTTCAAGACTACCTCTTAAAGACAAAATCTTTATTTTGATTAACAGGACCTTTGCCAGAGTCTAAATTAATGCAGTTATTTATTTGTTTATTTATTTATTTGTCAGCTCAAGTTATCTTGAACTGACATTTCTCAATCTCTCCAATATGATCCAGAACCACCAGGGGGCAGAACATAGAGCCTTTCACCTTTTAACCTTGTATTGTTTCCTCCACTAATGCAACAAAACACACCCACAAGGACACACAGTCAAAATCAAATGAGAAAGCTGATAGGTATAATGGCTTATACGGGTGACTGATCTTGATTGCTTACAGTTAACTGTCTGTCTGCTCTGTGTGTGTGTGTGTGTGTGTGTGTGTGTGTGTGTGTGTGTGTGTGTGATGTGTGTGTGTGTGTGTGTGTGTGTGTGTGTGTGTGTGTGTGTGTGTGTGTGTCTGAGCTGGAGAAAAGGGGGAAAGGAGCTTGTGGTTACATAACAATAATTAAGGCGGCATGATCAAACTGTCTTCAGTGGAAGCCATTTTATTTCTAATGTGTACTTGTTTTAATGAAGTCAAGCACATCATGCACCTTTTATATGAGCTGAGAGAACAACTTGAGTCTCGTGTGTGTGGATGTGCATGAATACAGGCATATCACAGTGCGTGTATAAGTGGTGTATGTGAAATACCGTGGCTGGTCGGGAGTCTGCCCGTGGTGTGTCTTGTGTGTTTAGATCAGAGCCTGCCGAGCGCCCCCCCACCCAGGCCTTCGGCTCTCTCACTGGTTAATATTAGACACACTGCTTGTTGGAGAGACTGACAGCTCATTATGAACACTGCTAAAATAGATGCAGCCGTTTACGCACACAAATACACTCTCCCTCACTGGCCATCCACACACAGACAAACATCATTTGTGCACGGCCAAACTCAGCGTTCACACACCAAATCTAAACTCCCAGAAAGGCCTTTGTGAAGCACAGCCAGAGGGAGCCGCCCACCTGACGCCAACATGAAAAAGCAGGTGAGGCTGACTATGTGTTTCCATCTGTGTGAACGTGTTTGACTTGATAGTAGTGGGTGGAGGGCGGTTTTGGAGTATGACGACAGGATAAACCTCCTGATGGTCAGCATTAGTATGTCATGCTATTCTCCTGGGAAAATATGAGCAAGGTGAGGTGAGAAAAATGGCTGCTCCAAAACTGGGCTTCTGTCTGTTTACTGTCAAACCGTGAGCTTTGGGTTTGGCTCTATATTAATAACGGTTGGAGGCAGAACACAGGGGCTTGTGGGTAACAGATTTTTTTTTTTTTATCCCTATCTGTCCCTCTCTCTCTCTCTCTCGCTCTCTCTCTCTCTGCTGTATGAATGACACAGTGAATTTGAGGAGCTAAGCATCACCCAACTGTTAAAGTCTCCCTCTGCAGGGACATGACGACCTCTTGATTTTAGTAAGTTAGACCCACTTCTCTGATGACACCATCTCACCTAAAATACATGTGAATACTATTGCAGAAGGCTTGACAAGGCAGGTAGTGGCACATACAAACACCCCAGGTTAATCCATGCATTCTAGTAGGATCCCTTTTACCAACAGTTTGGGTTGTGTTTAATTTTTATCGTGTTGAATAAAAATCATCCTTTATGTGCAAACAATGTTTGTATGTAGTGACATGCCTCAGCAGGCCTCCTAGTAATCAATTCAGTTAGCACCGAAGGCTGTTTATTTAATGTGCAATAAAAATTCTGGAAATGACATATACTACAAGCACTTTCAATATCTATCTCTTTGTTTCACCGTTATGGAGTTTTAGCAAGAGAGAAGCCCCATAAAGAACAAAAGTATAATGTAATTTGGAGTTTAGCCTCAAACAGTCTGCAAATGAACACTTAAACTTTTTTTTTTTGTATATTTCTTTCTTAAATGTATTAGCTGCCATTTGCATGTAACTGATATGTGACATGAAAGCTGCTCTAAATAGAATGATGTCCACACAGGAACTTAAACATCTAAAATATGTCTCTCATCTGTGACTGCCGTGATTATTACAGTAGGTTACTGTGCAGAAAATTGTTCTAGGATGTCCCCACAAAGTTCCTGGGTCTTGTTTTCATCTCTATCCTCTTGAAGGAGTAGCGTTCTCCAGTTCGTCCATCTGTCAGGATGTACCACGTCCCCCAGTAGATCCCGTTGGTCACCCCGCTGTAGCGCCCACGGTAGTACCGTCCATTCAGATTAGCTGCCAGGCAAGCATCAAACCACCAGCCTGCACCGTAGTACTGACCACAGCTTCCAGCTGCATAGCGGTCATGGTCTCGGTCAGCAGTGCTGAAGGATCTGCCATCGTGGTTGTAACGTTTGCTGTAGCTCAAGGCATTGCCTGCATCTCCAGAGTACTCCCGTGCTGTCAGACGATACCTGGGAGAAAAGACAAATAACATATGTGAGGGTTGTGTGTAACATCCGAGTCTTAGGGACACACAAACACAACCTACACACAACTGACCCTAGTGGTATAATACCACAATCGGACCAATTAGGTGTCAGGGAGTCAAAAAGTGCCTGAGTGATGTGTGATTTTTGGTCCTGAGATGTTTCATATAATTTTATTCAACGGATGCTAAAGACTTTGAAGCTTGGTATCTTATTACTATATGAAGATGAGCTTCAGGGTGGAGAAGCACCTCTTCCTTTGCTTCCAGACACAAAATGTATTTTCCAATCTTCAGTCTGCTTTAGTTTAAAGCCCCTGAAAACTGTTTTTTTTTTTTTTTTTTACCAAACAAAAACGTTTTTTTACCAAACAAAAAAGTTGAGTTTTTAAGTATTAAAAGATAACCAAGACATTTTTTATTGTGGCCTATTTAGTCAAGAATGCTCTATAGAAATGCTTAAAATTTAAAAGACAAGTTTTCATGGCCTATAAGATATTTAATTCCACCCACCCATCTAGCCAGTGCAGAAAGTGTGTGTTTGTGAGTGTGTTTCACCTCTGTGCCTCTGTGGCTATTTTGAAATTGTTGTAGGTAGCATGGCGTCTCTGTTGGTGCCAGTCCTCCAGCTCAATTCGGAGTTGGTGCTGGCCAGAGGAGGTGAGGGCATACAGCGCCGCGTTCCCAAGCCAGTGCTCTCCCTGTGGACTTCCAAAGCCCTCTCTGTATTCCTGCCATGTCCTGTTGAAGTCCAGCGAACCATCCTGACGATTCTGGATCACTGTCCACCCACCGCCCGCCGTCTCCATGTCACATTTAGCCTGAGCCATAACATAGACTTTGAAAATATAAAGCCTAGATTTTTCTGATCCACAGATAGCATACACACCTCTAAAAGAGGCAGAGTAGGGTGGGGGCCTGTCTGTGTCTTTTATGAGTGTGGTGAATCTGAAATACCTCCAGTGCTGGCCTGCTCAGGTCAGGCTGGATGGTGTAGATTCCGTTCTCTTTGATGCCGAGCATGTAAATCTCTGCACAGTCCTGAGGATGTAACTTCTCCAAGGGGGCAACTGAGGAGCACACACACTACATTTTTATTCAACTTATTAATCAACAATAATTGTGTCACGTGATCGCTCCTGACGCCCTTACCTGTGGGTGGGTAATGTGTGATGCTCTTCAGGAAAAGCAGCAGGTCTTTCTCCCCCTCTCTTCCCACGGCTGCACTCTCTGTCAGCCCAGAGAAAGATTAGGTTATCAGTGCAACACATCACTGGTGTCAGAGTCGGAAAATAGAAGCTTTATTCAATGTGCAGATGGGCTCCAGTTTGTACGATAACTCTCTAATGCTTCATCACATCGTGAGCCATACGGTACGTGTGTGCGTCTGCAAGTGTGTGTGTGAGTTTTTCTCATCCTTCTCTGTGCAGTTAAATTCCTATGCACTCACCTATGACCGACACTCAGCAGGCCTCATTGAGGTTCTGTTTACTATGTGTGGGGGAGTGACTGTGCTGGCATTTGTGTGTGTGTATGTGTTGCAGAGGTGGGGGATATAAATGTGTACTACTCACCCAGTCGTTTGGCCATCGCCCCTAGGGCCTGGCTGTGACAGTGGAGGTCACACTCTGTCAGCACAGCTGCCATTAGTGCCAATATGGCCCCTAGAGAGTTGCTCTCCTGGCCCCCGTGACTCCAGCTCCCCCCTGTTTCCTGGATAGAGTGCATGCAGCGCTGCAACTGAACTAGACGTTCTTTGACACCTCCAGTCTGCAAAGACAATGCCCATGGATACTTCTTGATATTACATGTTACACAGTGGGTTAGCAAACAGTGATGTTTTAGCTCTGCCAAATCTTCTTTATTCCTCGAAGGAATTGCATATCTATAAATGTGATTGAATGAAACAGTAAAGTGTTTTGAAGTAAAGGAAATCAACCTGTGCATGTGCATAATCATGCATCCTTTAGTTTGGAAGCTGACATCTCAAAGGCTTACAGCTCAGTGCCATGTTTTGTGTCACTCTCAATCTGTCTCTTACACTTACATCAGCCATTGTAATCATGCCCCTCGTACACCTGTTGCTGCATGAGCTCAGCACAACCATATGATGAGGACATTTTTAAAGCAGACCTAATTTTATCCCTTCTTTGATTGCTGACTCTCATTGTTCCGTGGCTCTTAAGTGGTGCCAAGTTTAGTGTGCCGACTGTCCCATGAGAAAGGACCTGCTGACCTGTGGCTGATAGTACGCTGCTAAGTCGTTGTTGGCACACGTGAATGAACAGACGGAAGGTCAGCTCTGTTTCATCTTGTCATTCAGTCAATCTGAGCCGCTTGTCTTGTTACTTAGCTGAGAAATATGTGATTAAAAGTTCTGTTATCTATAATTTCTTAGAATAACATTTTCTGATTTGCAAGTTAGAAAAAAAAAAACTCTCAAAATGAAAAGTGCAGCACCGGACCTCTCATTATAATAACAATGTCACTTACCTTAGGCTGAACCTGTGGAAAATCGTGCCTGTGTTCTACCCTTCGAGGAGTGTTTGAGATGGCTGGAAGTAAAACCCCCATCCTGCAGGCTGTTGTCCCAGTCTGACCCTCACAGGCCCCGGTACCCGCTCCTGCTCCCGTCCCTGGTGGGATGGGTGCAGCCACCAGATTGTCCCTGCAGGGAGGCTGTGTGCAGGCTGGGGATGCATCTAAGGACAGCACTGCTCCCAGATACAGTGACAGCATAGGAAGCATACCAAGAGAACCAAAAGGAATCATGGGAAAATGCAGGCTTGTCCTAAACTTTGTTTTAAACTCTTGAGCAGTAGTTTGACCTCTTCCCTCCAAGCTGTAAGTTCGTTGTCCTTTTGTTGTTGATGATTCTCTGCAAACCTACACTTCACTTTTCTTTAAATCTCAAGAAGTGCAGAAAGTGTTTGCTGACCTCTTCTTTTTTGTCTAGATCCTTCTATTGTTGTCCTTGTTTTTTACTCTCTCTTCTTTCATCCTCTTCTTATTTCCTTTTTTCCTCACTCCTTCTCCTCCTCTTTCTCCTGCTCTCTCTCTGTTAGTGAGGTCGCTTTGGCTCAGATTCCTAGATAACTGCGGCACTCTTTGCTGTCTGACACGGACTAATGCACCCACCCCCTGATGCACACACACACACACACACACACACACACACACACACACACACACACACACACACACACACACACACAC
>JBBMJY010000018.1:13249389-13291125 GCA_037833715.1 Toxotes lorentzi
CACACACACACACACACACACACACACACACACACACACACACACACACACACACACACACACACACACACAATCTGTCCATCTCCTTAACTCATCTCATTCTCTCTCTTTTAGACTCCCACACAGCCACACACAGAGCTGCATGTTTGCACACACACACACACACACACACACACATGCAGCCAGAACCTGGACAGAAATTGCACAAGTCTTGAACACATGTGCAGTGTAACATTATACACAATTTATGGACGTGTTTCACACTTCTTTTTTTTTTTTTTTTACTGCTGTTTAGCTATTCACTGGCCCTGTGGCTGTACCTGTCTCATATCCTCTATGTTAATGCTGCAGTAATGTTTTATTTTTCTCAAGTACCATGTGCTCATTCTGGACAGACATTTAACACCTCATACCTTTACCCATCAAGGTGCATACGTGACAGCGTTTGTAGAAATGGAAATGCAGCAGATGCTTCAAGTATGTGGCTCCTTCCCTCCCGTTACCATTTCCACGTCCTTTTGTACTTTTGTAGTGTTTGTGTTTACAAACTGAGTTCCAAAGAGGCCATAAAGACTCGACATTCAATAGGTGCGAGAAAAGCAGGAATTCCTCTATAAACACTAGAGCCATCCCAGTCATCAGGACTCTGCAGAGGCACACTCCCAGTAACGAGAAGGACAAACACACATAGACACACACATGAACACAGAGCGGAACTAAATCAAGACGAGATCTCTGCTCGGCTCAGTTAGAAGAAATAACCTCATGATATGAAACTGTTTTTATGCTGAGCCCATGTCAACTCAGCTGTGTTCTTTAAAAATCAAGTCTGTGATTTTAGATGAAGATTTTTAAAAAAGAAATGGGATCGTAATTTTATGTTATCAATTTCTTGCTAGGTATTTCTTTAATGATTATGTTTGACAATTTACCAGTGTGACACTGAGAATATGGTAAACAATACGATTTCTACTGATATTTACACATATTTTATTTGTTTTGTTTTGGCCTTATCGGTTTCCTTGTCAAGGGATACTCAATGATCAGCAGAAAATGCTAGTCCTCTGTGGCCATATTTTTAAAAGACCCCAAAAATGTCATAAAACAATATATTTAATAAAATAAATATATACAGCATGATAAATATAAAGCACAACAGAGCACAGTTTATAGTCCCTAGTAAGAAATGTCACAGTATGACCAATGAAAAAAACAATTTATGATTACTATGAGCTTTTACAGAGGAAACGGAAACTTATTTATGACAGGCGTTTTCTTTATGTAACTAAAAGTTACTATATATAGCCAATTTATAGCGCAGAAAATTTAGTTCTATAAATTCAAGGCGCTTGGAAATGGGATTTTATTACTTGGCCAAGGTTGAGAAGTTGTTGTGAAAGACAGAAATTCATTGTTTCATTTTTTAGGTCTCCCCAGATATCGTATTTTTATAAGGATTGTATAGTAGTATAGTTCACAGTTGTGGGTTTATGGTGACTTTTTACTTCACACACACACACAGACACACACACACACACCCACACACACTATCCTTTCTCCAGGTTTCATAATTATATTTACTGTGTGTATATTAGTGTGTTAATTAACACTCAAACCTTTAGCTGGTATTTCATGTGGGTTATGATGAGCTGCTTCTGACCTCCTGGTGGTTTCCTTTCATGTGTGTTTGTGTCAGTCGGTATTATCAGATTAGGTGATCCTTTGATTCGAGAAATAGAGTCTGTCTCAGCATTCTCAATCTCAGTACCTTTCCTCTCGCTATTTTCTACTTCTTCGCCTCATATCAGAGTGGCAGCTTGGTGGATTATAATGGAAACAGTCAGCACCAGATACTCTGATGCAGAAGAATTAGCAGACAGGCTGTAAAGACTGATCTGTATTGCCGTCTTTGCATGTTTAAGAAAACCTGTGTTTTGGGACAGTCGTTCAAGTATCACAGAAGTTGATCACTCACCTATCTTTGACCTTTACACTTTCACAGCACAGTGTCAGTATCATAGAGTTCTTCATCACTCTGCAAAGGTCTAAAACATAAATGTAGGCTAAAGCCTGGGTCCTCCAGTTCACTTGATTCATCCATTTAAAATAAGCTGACAGTGTCCTCTAGTGGTGGATCATCACAGCTTTCCCTTTTGTCAGTGATTCATTACAATCAACCCCAAAAATGTGTGATCCACCAGGGTTGTCCATCCCAGCTAAATTGTGCTGTCTGTGCAGTACTAGAAAGAAAATAAGTTACGAAATATGTGATGCTTTCTGGTGTTTGTGAAACTACTCTTATTACCGTAACAACTGGTCAAAGTCCATGTAAAGACAAAGATCGCATGCAAGCTTTCCAGAGCAAAAACCATGATGGTGTCGTCAGGGTTGTCTCAGTACGGGCATAATGCTGTGTTACAAACTGTTTGACTGTACTAGATATATACATATATCTCAGCCTTTGCTGCTTCGATTTTAACTATTCTTCTTTTGTGAGACCCCAGTATAGAAGTGCAAAACTGAAATGTATACCAATCTTTTGTAATCTTAAGAACATGATATACAGTATGGTAGAAATGTTTTAAGCACTGAAGTCCTTTAGATTCTTCTCCATGGCACAGCACTACCAGGTATTAGCCCCAAATTCAGTCTGCGACATGACAACAAACCCAAACACACAGTCAGAGTCATAAAGAACTATCTTCAGTGACATGAAGAACAAGGAGCCCTGCAATAGATCTCAACATCATGGAGTCAGTCTGGGATTACATGACTTACTCCATGACAGAAGACACTGAGACGGCCTAAAACCACAGAAGAATTGTGGCAAGTTTTCCAACAAACTATCTACCTTGACAAACTGTGTACAAGTGTAGAACTGGTGCTGTGATCACACCAAATAATGATTTTATTTATGTTTTTCTGTTTATTGCAACCTGTGTATGGAGATAATTGATAACTAAAAACTTTTCATGGCATAATTTTTAAAAGCACCCTTGCTTTACTTTCAGTGTCTAAAACTTTTGCACAGCGCAGCATATCTATAAATATAAATTCTTCTTGATGTGATCTTTGACCTGATCTTACACTGATGACAAACTCCTGAGAGCTGCAGCTGAAACTGAACATGTAACTATTTTCAGTGACAGTATTCCCTCAGAAACAATGCAGAATACTCAGCCTATGATAGATATTACAGAAAGGCGTGATAGGTGGGCTGGGATCATTAAATTAGCTGCGTCTGACGTAGGACGCAGGCGTTGTTTTGGAGAAGGAAGTGAAAGGGGAAGACAGAAGCTGGGGTAGCAGGTAGATAGCTCGTAGGCAGACAAGCCGTCAAACAAAGTGCCAAATTTACACACTAGTTGTTGATAATCTGCCTCGCCAGTTTACGACACGGGTTTTGTTAGTGTTCACGCAAAGGGCAGCTCATTTTTCTAAGAATTTGAAACGAGACATTGTCAAATTAACGCTAGCTAACGAGTTGACTGCCAGCGAGCTAGCTAGCTAACGTAACGCCTAGTTAGCCTCTGACGCTAGCTGCCCTGAACAATAACAGCTAGTCAGCTCGCAGCCTGGTCCGGTGCCGTCAACAAGTCTCCGCTCCGCTGTGGTACAAGCTGAAAGTAAGTTTCTGAAACGACAGGTCTGTTCGCATCTGTGATATTTGCTCACTCGTCATTCGATCGGTGTCTTATGAACGCTAATGTTGAAACAGCTAACGTGAACGGTGGTGCAGTGATTTTCGAGAAGCTGGTTGGCAAAAACAAGGCCGGCCGGTGGCTCCTTTGGGTCCACTCCAACAAGGAATGAGAACCGGGGAGACGAGGTCGGTCGGTTGGTCCTTCTATCGAACAAAGCATCGTAAAAAAAGAAGAAAAAGAAAAGATGCCTCCTCCCCTCTGCCAAATGGTGACAGTGTGAATTTTGGTCTCTCTAAATACTTTAGTTTTATTTGGCGTTCATACACGCAGAGAAGGAGGGGTGCGGGGCACACTCAGCCCTTCACCTCATAACGACCAGTTTTCTGGTTGTTTATCTGTCGCAGTGTTGCTAGGCAGACGGGACTTGTGTTTCTCTGTGTGATATAGTTTCTGTTTTGGGTTGTGACTCATGGGTCTCACAGGTTTACTGTGTCTGTTTGATCAAACGTACTTAATTTTATGATGTGATATGGCTACGCCTATTACTTGTGCCAACAAGCTTGCTGGGATTAAATGTAACCAGAAATTTGTTGCCATCCAAACATAAAAGTCCCATATTTCTTCTTGTTTACATACTAATGTTGTCCAACACTGTCATCTATCTTTTCTCCCTTTGCTTTTGCTTCTTTGGTTTTTTTGAAACCACACCTCTTACATGAGATGCAGAGTGTAAACACTGAGATATGTCCCTGCTCTGTCACTTTGGTTTTAATGATTAATTGCAGTGGTTGACAACTATTCCTGCAGCGCAAATAGCTCATCTCAGGTTACTTGACACAAGTTTGACTCTAAAATACCTGCCTCATAGTTTGGATCAGCTCTAAATTGAGCTTTGCTCATCCCATGAGGTGGCAGGAACTGGCTGATTCATTGAGCGTAGTTATTCAGTACAACTTATGTTCATGCATCCCATTTTATGCTGCACAGTGTACGTTCCAAATTGTTCTACTGTACTGGAGCACAGCTATGTTTATAGTTGAATGTCTAGATTTGTGTGTAGGCTCATGTGGAAAGCAACATACAAATACAGCATCAGAGAGTTAAAATGTAGTACTAAGCATATAATTATTAAAGGAAAAAAAATCTTTTGACAGAATGGTTTTTATAGAAATATTTGTCTGAATATTATATCACACATACTAGAAACTGTAGTAAGAGTACTGATGTGTTATTATTTTAAAGTCATTAGTGCACTGACCTAACTTTTTTTCATACCCTCGGGCTACTGGAGCATCTGTTTATCACATGGGAACTAGTTAACCAGGAAACATGAAGATAGCCTGACTTTATGACCTGCGGAGATGGATGGAGTATTGAGAAATATCTGAACTCAGCCTTCCAAATCTATATTTAGTCCCAAGTTTGTTTCTGTTAGCGTGTGTGCATAATACATATCACACAAGATCTGTGAATTCCATCTGTTTGTGCCAACGAAATACGGGCAGAGAGAAATATGTGTTGGGGATTTTACTTTAGTCAAACACATGACCATTGTTAACACACATTTCTTAATATAAATCCATGAACATTTTTTTTCTGACATTAACAAGTGCAGTGATGGGCAGTTACCTCTCTCAAAAAGTCATGATGCGTAATTTATATTTAATACAGATACTTACCCAGTTGTTCCTTTTTCATTCTTTTATGATGAAGATAGATAGGACACTGACCATGAACAATGTATGGACCAAACATCATAAATGAAAGAACGTGGCCTAAAAATATTTAAATTGTCAGGGTCATACCGATTAACTTAAAAAATCAGTTGATAGCTAATTTGATGGTGGTGGCTAAGAATGAGACAATTGTTTTACTCTCTGTATTACCACAATAATTTAAATTTATAGCACTTTTAAGGGGTCGGACAGCGCAATTAGGCTCATAATGAGATACATAGGATAAGATACATAACCTTATCAGTCTATAAATTATACTGTCTCACAGAAGCACAAGCACTTTTTATTACCTATACTCTGTGCAGCACTGCTGTAAACTATCTGACTGAATATTCTCATGCCAGATGATGTAATAAAAACTTGTGCAATAAGCTGTTGCAAACCACAAGAAATTGAAATTGTAAACATATTCATCCAGACACAACTAATTATTTCACATATACTGTTTCAACAGAACAATAAATGATATTGTGCCACACCCTCACAGATTTTCAATGCCCTGCAAATACAAGTTTTTCTTCATCTGTTTTCGATTTGTCTCAAAGTGCTGATATTAGTATCAGTGAAATCTACCCGTTGATGTTTTAATGACAGAATAAAATTAGTTGGTCCGTTGGTGAGAGACATCCACCTGATTTCAGACTGAACCTCCCGTCAGAGACAATAATCTGCATTTAGGATTCAGTGTCTAAAGCTCTGCTGTTTGTCGAAGGTTCAAGATCTGAGCTGAGTGTGCTCAGTAATCATGTGACTGTGGTCAGAGCATGCCTAGATTTCAGTGATGTGCTGCTGTTCATGCTTCTGTCAGCTAGTCTGTGTTTCACAGTATGGTAGTCACTGGAGTGCTGTTCTGTTCAGAAAGAATACAAGTGTACTTTCCAGCTCCTGGTGGGAGCTGAAGTGTTTGTGTTTTTTAGGCTTAGTTTTAGAATTTGGATTTACTTTAAGGGCCCGTGACTCAGTTTGATCACTTTAATCAAAGGTTTCATTTTTCATTGTCTTGAAAATTTCAAAAAAATATTGTTTATGTTTTGAAATTGCGTTACACTAAAAACCTGTTTAGGTTAAGATTAAGATTAAGAGTTACTTTATTAATCCCCGTTGGGAAATTCGGTTGTAGCAGCAGTCACGAGGAATAATAAATACTTTATATATAGGAAAAATAAACAGGGAAAAGAAATACAATATATACAGGAGGGGGTCTTATATACACACACACACACAGACAGACAGACAGACAGACAGACAGACAGACAGACAGACAGACAGACAGACAGACAGATAGATAGATAGATAGATAGATAGATTTATAGCGCACCTTAGATGCATGATGCATGGGTTAGTGAATTCCTGAAATGTCTTTTGTTCCTTCTGCACTTGCGAGACAAGCTGATAGGAAGTGGTCAAGTTTTCTGTTAAAACTATTGTCTAACAGGTTATTGTGTTTCATCAAAAACGGATGAAAGTAATCGTTTGTGTTCCCTAAAACCAGTTAAACAGTTTGTGATTAAAGACATGTATGTTAACAAATTGCATGGAATATCACAGTCACAGATACATTTGCCTATAGTTTTTTTTTCTATGCACAACATACAGTGCTGTACATACTAGAGTTGCTCATATTAGTCTGTTGATTAGTTGATCAACAGAAAATTATAAGGCAGCTGTTTTGATTATTGAATAATTGATCATTTTTAATCAGTTTTTCAACAAAATGCCACTATTTACCAGTTTCACTTCTCAAATGTGTGGATTTTGTGCTCATCTTTGTCACACAAGACATAGACAATATACAGATACCCTAAGTCACAGTTCAGATCGTCTTCATTGTCGTGAAGGAAACACTGCATCATATTTCCATCAGGCGCCTGCTACTGCTGCCACAGTATGCATGGTAGACTTTGTGAGTTTTTGTTCTTCAATAGCAGTTTGTCAATAGCAGTGTGCTTGAGTGTTTACTGAGCACAGATAAGATGTGTGTGACAAAAGATAAAGCAGCCTCTTATGAAATCAAGATTTATTTTAGACAATTCGGCCTATTTGTGTGTGGATAAGGTTTATAGATAATCCCTCAAGACTGGACCATAGACATTTTTTATTTTACTGTCATACAGTTCATTTTGTAATATGAGTTTCCTCCATGAAAACTCATTATGTTTTTCTCTCCCATGATGAGAATACGGTAAATAGAAGGTGAAATGAATAATAATTAGAAGGAGGGACGAAAAAATCATGCTTCATGTCTCAGACACCAGTGATCAAGACAGTACCTTAGCAAATCATTTCCTTTATTCCAGTATGGTCAAGATCACAGTGATTGACCTCGTGTCACATTTAACGTCTTGTGAACAGCTGATTTTAGCATCCAAGAGTGATGTAATCCGTCTCATTCCTCCTTCCTGGCATTTCTATAATTTCCATGAACTTCCTCTTGTGTATACAAACATGGTTGAATGGAGTGTCTCTCAGCTGCATTGTCAAAAATTTTAAATCAATAGATTAACACAAAGGGGACAGTACACGATTTGCTCACTCATTTTGTGCGTTTAGCAATATCTCAGATCTTGCTTATTAAATTTTGACAATACTTAAAGGAAATGGTGCACTTCACTGCTCACAACTGCACTTGAGCGTTCAGAAATTACACAGATTTCCCAATGAAGAATTACATCACACACATCACATACTGCACCTGTGAGTGATTGACCCTTTACTACTTTTAGTACATTTTAGTACTTGAAAATGCCAAAATAAGAGCCTTATTCTTGGAAATTAAAATTTACATATGTACATATGAAGACAGAGACAATAGGGCTTTAAATAAAATTACATGCTGTGTGTGCTGTTAATGTTGTCCATTTTACATCATTGTCCAATATCAACACGTGCTGCAGTGGGTTGTCTGCTCAGAGACAGCGATAACAGCAGAAAATGTCAGATGTGTCACTTGGTTTGGAGAAGGAGTGAGCCCTGTAGGAGGTAACTTCCTGTTGTGGAAAGAGAAAGAATGATGTGTTCCTCGTGATTTGCCCAACAGCTTACAAAGCACATGACTGGAATGAATGGTATTCTAACCTGATTGGTCCATGGGCATGAAAACCTACACACAAATTTGTAGACTACTGTTGTATGGCCGTGTCTGCACAGAAACAGGTTTACTTTTGTACTGATTTTATTGGCCCTCAACAATAGAAAACTACTGATTAGGTTGTGACTTGAGAATGAGGGAGTTAGGAAGGCACTGCTGAGAACCCTCTGCATGTTAAATGTTTTGCTGTGTATTTTTCTGCAGCTGCGGAAAAATGACATCCAGGAAGAAAGTGCTCTTGAAAGTCATCATCCTGGGAGATTCTGGGTGAGTTACAAAACAGCACATTTCATGTCAAACCCTGCAAAACAGAACAGCAAATCATGTTTTAAAATAGTTTGATGCGGGGGGGGCAAAAACCTAAATGCTAAGGTATTATTTTTGTTTTGAGTTGGAATCTTCTTTTTAAATCTGTTTGTATTAAGGCTACTTCCTTGTTGGCAAGAGTTATTACTGTGCCATAAGCTGTCTCCAGGCAGAGTGAGATGTCTGCTCTTTACTAATGCAGCCCTGCTCTTTTTCATCTATGCTTCTTATCTGCAGACCTAACAGAACTTAATCACTGCCATTATTTTCATGCTCAGTAATGCCCTCGGTTAATTGTAATCAGTTAAGCAAATATTACTTTAAAAACGTTATTATATTCACTGTGATAATACATATGGATGCTACTGATAAAGTGATGATATTTTGTCTGTGGCTGTAGGTGGTTCCCTTCATTAAATGCCTTATTCCAAACCATGACTAAGAAATATACTTCTGAGTCTTAAATAAATCATCTGCAAATGTCAAAGTCAGGAAATAGCATGTTTACTATATACTATATCCAGTACATTTTAACATTTTACTATGTTGCTGGATTTCAGACAGGGAAAAGGGAAGATTAACCCACAGTATAATGAACTGTGGTAACCAAGATCCCAGACAGTGCTGCAATACTGCGCCTCATTTACACTTGTTAATGCAAGTATCTAATATTCGGATTAAAAATATTAACAAAGATGACCGCACACATCTTTGTTACATTATGAATCTGTTTGCATTTGTCTTGGCCTGCTACATGCAAATCAGGGTGGACATGAATTCAGCCCAGTGTGTTTTGGAAATGCAACGTACTAAGGTAACAGTTAAACACAGACAAATGGACTGCAAGCGAGACAAACATTTTGCTCTTCTCTACTGGCGCTCGCATACCCCTCTCCCTCACCTATACGTATTATAGTATTCACACACCACACACCCACAAGTCATTCAGCGGCCGTGCTGAACAGATGTTGTGTTCTTGTCCCTTTTATATTTGGCAGAAATAATTATGGCAAATTTCACTGTAATTTTCATGTCACTTCAGTTATCTTTATCAGAGGAGTAAATGCCTTGTAAGTGGCTAATTCTCCACAGACTGGTCACTGAAGTACTTATACTTTAGAGATGATTAGAGCAATCAGATTTTACTCAGCCTGTGATGCTTTTTGGTTGCATTTGGCTCTTTTGACATCACATCTCTGTTCCGCTCAAGATGCATGATGTGGTACAAACGGGATAATGAAGTCTTGATTACATCCACATTAAGACCGATCAGTCAGCCTGTATTTTTACTCCTGTCCTGCCACCTACAGTATCTGTTATTCTGTTGTCTGTTCTCTTCTTGCTCAGTGTTGGAAAGACCTCCCTAATGAACCAGTACGTGAACAAGAAGTTTAGTAACCAGTACAAAGCTACAATAGGAGCAGACTTCCTGACCAAGGAGGTGATGGTGGATGACCGGCTCGTTACGATGCAGGTGCGGCACACTTACAGTTGGAAGGCTTATATGAGAATGAAACTGTAAATCATTTAAGAATTTAAAGCACAATGTCCTTTAGAATTTCTTTTTTTTTTTCTAGATCTCGCCACAGTTGTTCATACTAAACGTTTTGTCTCCTTTTGGTTGTCTAGATCTGGGACACGGCCGGCCAGGAAAGGTTCCAATCCTTGGGGGTGGCGTTCTACCGTGGAGCAGACTGCTGTGTGCTGGTGTTTGATGTGACCGCACCCAATACCTTCAAGACACTCGACAGCTGGAGGGATGAGTTTCTGATCCAGGCCAGCCCCAGAGATCCTGAGAACTTCCCCTTTGTGGTGCTAGGCAACAAGATTGACTTGGAGAATAGACAGGTTGGTATGAGTGGATAATGCCTCCATGATAAACATGTGGGAAAGCTTCCACCAGGGTAGTTTCTCTCATCTAAAGTTTGCTAAGGAATTTGAGAGCCGTTCAGCACAGTACAGCTTTGAAACCTTGTGGTAAAGCATCAGTTGTCAAAGTCACTGACACTGGAACTAGGCCCACGAGTTAAGAGATTTTGCAAATAACAGTAATCCACCTTTATACGCTACGTTGACCTTATGGCCCTAACCCATTTCACTTAAACATGAAAAATACTGAAATGTGCAAAATAATGTTTAGTTTAATATTCCAGGCTTGAATAAAAATTTCATTCTTGTTGAACACACCTTTATAAAATTTAAGCTCAACATATCGATGAATTGTCTTCCTCCTTGTACACACAGGTAACCACCAAAAGGGCTCAGGCTTGGTGTCAGAGTAAGAACAACATCCCGTACTTTGAGACCAGCGCCAAAGAAGCCATAAATGTAGAACAGGCATTCCAGACAATTGCACGTAACGCCCTCAAACAGGTGAGTCACAGTTACTTGAAATGAAAAATGAAAGAGAGTGGAGATCAGAATCAGAAACACTTCATTGCCAGGTGTGTTACATGTACAAGGAATTTGGCATGGTGGTACAAACAGAAAACTTGGACTGACAAGTCCCATAACATTCTCAGCAAAACCACAGAGTAAAAAGAAAGAAAGAAAGAAAGAAAGAAAGAAAGCACTAAGAGAAGGACAATCTGTACAAATAATGTGCAATGCACACAGAGCTGAGAATTATGTTAATGTAACATAGAGTCTATTTGTGGAGAGTTGAGGGTTTGTGCTGTTTGGGAGGGAAGGGGAGCTGTGTTGATGAGGGTGGCTTTATTATGTCTTTGTCCAGATTTCAGTGCAGTTTTTTTTTTGTTGAATTTTGTCAGATCTGTTGGTTTCATGTTTTCTTACAGTGATTATTTTCTCTCTCTTGATTTGTCACAGGAGACAGAGGTGGAGTTGTATAATGAATTCCCAGAGCCCATAAAACTGGATAGGAATGACAGAGCTAAACCTTCAGCAGAAAGCTGCAGCTGCTAAAGGACAACTTGGACCATCTTCTCTCTTGGCTTTCTGAACCATCCTGTCACCGGTTATATATCACCTGCACCTCGCTCCGAGGGAAAGGACTTCCCTACTGGTCTTCCTCTTTCACACCACTGTTCATTCCATCGACACAATCCCTCACGAAGTACGCTGCACATGGATGTATTCCCCCCCTCCCACACACACACACCACTTAGTACACAAATTAATACACGAGCGTACTCTTGTAAAATACGCTGACAAATCCAGTCCCCAAACATCACAGAGAGAAGAATGACACCCCTTCTGACCTCACAGTCCCTGACCTGACAGTGAGTGATCTCCTGTCCTGCCCACCAATTTGTCTGACTGTGGCCCCTGACTCTTACGCTGAGGGGGCAAGATAGAGCCATGTTCAAAGAGTGCATTTGGGAACTCTAGATGGACTGGCTGGTGCTGTGTAATGTGAGACGATGTTGGCTAATGTCAGCATCCCAAGTATCTTATTTTCATTTTCTGTTTCTTGTTTGCTCTCTGTTGCCTATCTGTCAAGAAATAATCGAGTTGAACTATATATATACACACATATATATATATATATATATTTTGTAATTGGCTGATGTTATTTCTCAAGCCAATCTGAAACACATACTTGTTTTTTGTTGGACTTAATTTTTATGTTTTTGCCTTTAAATGTCATAGAGGGATGACTGATTTTGGGCAACATCAGCTACCACACAGCTTTTGTTGAACTTCAAATTATACCTCCTCACTTCTTTTCCCTGCCAAATATACCCTGAGAATCTGTCAAACACTTTGGTGATTGCATTGCCTATTCCCTTCAAGGTTGTGTGTTAATGGGTTTATAACTGCCTCACACGTTCCTAAGTAGACATTAAGTAAAAGCTGATAATGCAGTCACAGTGTAAAACATGGATTAATTCTTGATATATTAATATTTGCCTTTTATGTAACATTACTTGTACTGCTACTATTACTGCTGTATGTGTTACGTCCTTCATCAGACATCTTTCAAGGCTATGGAATTACAATATGTGTCACCAACACAGCATACACCTGTCTTCTGTCATGTCTTTGTTATTGCTGTTCTCTCTATCTGCTTGTAGCTCAGGTTGGCTAAGTACTTAATATTTTTAACGGATCGTGTATTACGGTGTATAGATGGTAAAGGTAAAAGGCTGGTGGATTGAACTGTAATGGATGTTCTCTCTTTCCATTTATAGATCCAACTTTTTGCCCTGGTATTATTCCTCCTCCTTATAGACAAAAAAAAAAAACACTGCGATGCCAATGATGTTTGTTGAAATTGGGGATGTCAAATAATAAAACTCTTGAATATATCAATGGTCTAGCATTTGGTGTCTCAATTTCGGTTTTATTTGGGCCATTTCTTACCTTTTCTCAATGCATTCAGAGTTTTCCTCACTTGCATAATGTAAGAGAGATTTATTTTTTCTTTGCATGCATTGTTTTAAGTCTGGCTTGAAATGTGGGAGTTGTGTGATGTTCTATTTGGATAAGTTGCATTTAATTATTTTCTACACATGCTGTTTTTACTGTGACATGTCTGAATGTCTTCTGTGAAAAAGGTCATGGTCTGTACACTGAGCCCCAACTGTCACAATCATTCTAAACTACTACCTAATATTTTAAGGGCTACCTGGAAAGATGAAGAAAACCTCCAACACTACTATTTTTTCATGACCCACATTTTGACATGTCAAAGCAGGAAAAGAACAGATGTCATTAATAACTGATGATGGCTGTATTACATTTAGCTGGTGGAACAGAGCTATCGCTTTCCCAGGTATGTCCAATCAAAAGTGGCTGCCATTCCTGTTCAGGTTTGCTTTTTCCTTTACAGAACCTGCTATTCTACATCTGGCCTAAAAATAGAATTGGGTGTGTACACAGCCTTGGCTGAAGCCAAATTTCTGTTTCATTATATTTACTGTATAAACTTGAGTGTTTTAAAAAGCTTATGCCATTTTGGCTGTGGTGGAGAATTCCCTTTTCATTTTAGTTTGTGTGTGTGTGTGTAACAGTCAAATTTTACAATATTTAGTCTAAAAAATATTAGTGAGCGCATATTCACACAATCGTGTGGCATGCTTACAGTTCAGCAACGTCCTTCAGACGCACCACCAAATCCAGAGATGAAAAATTGTCTCCCATCTCAGCATAATTCAGTTGTTAATTTCATAAGATAAATAAAACCACCTGTTTATAACCAGTTCTGTTTTTATTTTCTTTCCTTTTAGTCTGATTGCATGAATTGTAAATTCATAATAGTTACTGCTGAAAGATCATTTTTGGAAAGTTGGTATTTTGTTTCTCTAGTTGATGGCTGTGCCACAGCGGCGGCAGCGCGGAGGCAGAGCGGAGTTCCGGTATGTTCACGGAAAACGCTCTGACAAGTGTAGCTACTTCCGCCTTTAGCCGCCTCTCCTGATACAGAAATGGTAAGAGAAATTAGACATATGTTCTGATAAACTGACAGATTTCAATGGTCACATGCATCGTACCTTGTCGATGTTAGACTGTTACCATTCCACGACTAACACTGCATCAGTGCAGGGAGGGGCACGGGTACGGGATTCATTTGAACTAGCTAAGCAGGTAGTTAGCTAAGAGGCTAATGTTAGCTTCCTACGAGAAAACCTCCCAGCTCATAACATTGTACCGTAGGTGTCGTAGAACCGATAGAACCCTGAATAGAATGTTTTTACTCTGACGTGCGAGGTTGGTTCGTGGCACTTTAGTAAGGCGTTGTTACCAAGTAACGTAGACTGCTATTCACGATGATGGGCAAGGAAACATACTGAAGTGATTTCATACCAACTCACCTAGGACCTCCCAGTTCATGTCGAGGATCATCGTGAAAAAAATGATTGTGAAACCTTTTTTGTGGGTGCTAGATGCTAATAGTCATTGCAGATAATGATAATGATCTAAAAAAAAAAAAAAAAAAAGAATTTATTTCTTATTTATCATAAAAAGATATTCTTTGGGAACAGTAAAATTTTTGTATCGTTGTATATAGTTACTTTTTATTATTATTTTTTTTACATTTTACTGGTCGTTGATATTCAGTAGTTTTGTTCCACTGGTAGTTATATGTACCTCTGTGTTACCTACTGAGTCTGCTTGTCACTGGGTTCAGGAAGTTAGCAAGTTATAGCTTGTAATGCTTTGCTGAATATGAGATGGCGTCGCCTTGTTCTGTGTGTTTGGACAAAATAATCTTAGTTCCTTAGCTAAATGCAGAAGTATTATTTCACAATTCAAACTTAACATGCAAAGAAAAGTTAAAATGATGAAATTTAGCTCTGATGGCCAAACTTCCAAAATTAATAACTACAAAGGTATTTGTAGTAGAGCTGTTGGATTTTGCAAGATCCCATAAATAAATAGAGTTTTTTTTTTTTTTTTTTTTTTTAAAGTTTATAACATAAACTGAGAAAATTCTGGGCGAGTTGGTGTGGAATGAACTTTGGCTCTGCTCCTGCTGTAGCTGCCAATATACACCTATATACCTTATATAATGTTATCAGGTGAAGTGAAAACCAGGGAAGTGTGTGTATTTGAAACTTGCTGATCCACAGGACCTCTCTGATGTCAGTCTTGGTTGCACCTGCCTGTAGATTGAGATTCACTTTCCTTGAGGAACGATTTTCACCTACTCTTCCTCGCTTTCCTTCCTCAGACGGCAACCTTGCGTCCATATCTCAATGCGGTGCGTGCCACTCTGCAGGCTGCCCTGTGCCTAGAGAATTTCTCCTCACAAGTGGTGGAGAGACACAACAAGCCAGAGGTGGAAGTGCGGTGAGTCTGTCGTCATATGTTTCAATGCCTCTTTGGAGGGATTAAAACCAAGCAGTGCAGGAAATCAAAATCAAAATGAATCATGTGCTTTTCTGCCTACTTCTAGGAGTAGTAAAGAACTCCTCCTCCAGCCTGTGATCATCAGCCGTAACGAGAAGGAGAAGGTTCTGATCGAGGGCTCCATCAACTCTGTCAGAGTCAGCATCGCTGTGAAGCAGGTCAGGCTCAGAACAGATGGTTGCATAGTAAATGGTGATTAAAATGATAAAATGTAACTGACAACAGTTAACCTCAATCTGCTGCTGCAGGCAGATGAGATTGAGAAGATCCTGTGCCATAAGTTCATGCGTTTCATGATGATGAGAGCAGAGAACTTCTTCATCTTGAGGAGGAAACCAGTGGAGGTAAGTGGGTGTTGAAAATGGGTGAGCCACATTCACAGGCCTCTCACATGCAAAATTTGCCCAGAATTTCCCAATAAGCATTTAGTCGTCCTGTAACGAAACAAAGATGAGTTTGTTACATGAACCAAAAAATTCATCTTGTCATCTGTCTTTTTTTTTCTTCTTGCAGGGCTATGACATCAGTTTTCTCATCACCAACTTCCACACAGAGCAGATGTACAAACACAAACTGGTGGACTTTGTCATTCATTTCATGGAGGAAATTGACAAAGAGATCAGTGAAATGAAGCTGTCTGTCAACGCCAGGGCTCGTATTGTCGCTGAAGAGTTTCTCAAAAATGTAAGTTGTTTTTCTACTTTTTTTTAAAAGTTCAGTTTACTGCTTACTGCTAAAATAGGTTTTTCATTTTATTGGAAGATGATTATGGTTAATCATGAATGTAGAATCTGCAATTTATTCCTTCTTTGTGTTTAATAGTTTTTGAAGCTTAGACATTGCTTTTGTTTTACTCTTGCAGTTCTGAGAGAGGGGAATACATTCCTATTGCAATCTTGGCCATCACTGTGGAGCGTTCACATCACAGGGCAGAGACGAGACAAAATGCCGTCAGCCAAGAGAAGTTAAGAAAAAGAAGACGTACAGTAAATATGTACTGGCCAATGGGGATTTTGCCCTTTAACCTTAAAATGCCCCTGTGCTCAGAAATATTGATGTTTGTACATAATGAATATTCACACCGGACATTAATTTCTGTCTTTAGAGCATTAGAAGAATTCCGGGCAGATCCTCAAAAAAGATATTTGTAATCAGTATTAATGAGCACAGGGTAATATGGAAGTTTTTCAGATAATTTAATTTTTTAAAAAATATATATATTATATGCACATAAATTTCATTTTGCTTTGTTTTGTTACGACAGACTTTAAAACACGAAGGCAATCAACCAGTACACGTTTATTATTTTACAGAGTAGACCCTATTGTAGATGGATAATTAAAATACACTATATACTTGCTGACAGTGAAGATAAATAAAAACATTGTCCTTTGTATTTTAGTGATGTTTTTTTTCAAATCCTTTGTGGTTTTATAAAGTTATGATGCAAAAGCAGAAGCTCTGTTTTTTCCCCCAAACATTAAAGGTTTATTGAGATTTTTGACAGCTGAAGACACACAAGGCATTTGGAATTATATTTTCATTACAGTTATATACAATATCAAATGTATAATATTACAGAAATTGTACAGAGTTCTCAAAAAAAAAAACAGACATACCGTATAATACATGTTGATTTTCAGACAAAACTTACACCAAACAAACATGCGTATACAGTTCTCACAGTACCTTATTTTAAACTCCCAGGTAAAACCAGGTATTGATTTGAATGATGCAATCATCAGTTACCAATACAGTACCTTTTTAGTGTCATACCGAAGAGTGAATATTTCTCATAGCATTTCACTGTATGTAAGTTCATGTCCGAAATCCAAAATTTGATGGGAAGTGTTAGTTGCATTTACAATGCTGTTTCCACCCATGGCAGTATTTTTTGTGGGGCTCTGTGGTGTGAGAATTTAATCTTCACCCCTGGAATGTTTTTTGAGATTTACTCAGTGGGTACAGTCTGGCTCATTTTTTTCTTTTTTTGAAATATATAAATCAGCAACCAGGAAATGAAAACACTGTATAACAAAATTAAAATATTGGTTTGCATCTTTTGAAAAGTTTCACAGTAGTCAAAGAATAAGGACCTTGATCAAGAGCATTTTAACTGAAGCAGCTGCAGTCTCCGTACAGTCTTGTTTGGGTTATGATACATGTTTTTCATACAAGAAAAACATCTTCACAAACACTGGAAGCATATGGCAATATACACAGTGCACAATACGCAGTAGATATTAAATGTAATCATGGAAAAAGACGGCAAAAGTTAAGGGAATACATAAGATAACAGCTGAACCACATATCAAAAATATTGACATTTTCAAGCTACAGTAACAGTACAGTTCACGACAAACAAATGTATAAAAATGGATTATATTTAGTAAAAGTGCTTTATAGTTGGATTCTGGGAAGATACTTATTTCTCCAGATCAGTGAAGAAGCTGCCAGGGCGGGCAGTTGACCAGCACCGCTGGGACAGGAAGTGCAGGAGCTTAGAAGTGAGCTGGGACTGTCTGCAGAGCGTCTTCTGTGCTGCGCTGCACATTCACGTTCTGAAACAGTGATAAGACAGGAAAGGACTTAGTTATAGTCCTACAGCACTTATCTGATTTTCACAAATTGAATTTTCTTCATTGAGCAATACTTTTGATATACACCGCGTCACGCATAGCACTTAACAGTAAAATGACTAAAATGTATTCATGCTTTCAGTTGATATTCAGATACTTGTATCTAGAATTTAAAAAAAAAACTGGAGTATATGGATGGAATTTGTGGGTGTGACTAAGATATTTCTTAAATTAATGAAGTTTTCAGTCTGTTTTGAACCGTGAAATAGCTTCTGATGTAATCATTCCTCCGGGTTCATACTGACCAATAAATAATAATAATGCACTGTTAAGTGTAAATATGGGATCAAATCTACAGCTGTTTGTGTAAACATGTATTCAAATGTTTATCTGAAGGTAATATGAAGCTTCAGGAGTGAATTAGATCAAGTGGGTATCATAGACAAGTTACTGTTGTCTTTCTGGTATGAAATTCCTCCTTTGTGTTTCCAAGGAGACCTGAAAGATTTCATGTTTTACATTGACACCCAACTGTTCCAAGAAACTTGAAAATGTTCTGTTCACACTTGGTTCTGTGGTTTAAAAGGACTCTGTACCATGACAATGTTTTGATGTCTTCAATAATCTATTTTTAAAAAGGTCTGTTTTAAAATTGTCCATTACTTAAAAATGTACTTTTTGTCGCACCCCCAAATTATGTTCATATACTCCAGATTTTATTCCAACGTTCATATGGGCACCTGACTGAAAAATTGTGAACCAATCCTTTAAAGCTTTACTGAGTGAAATCATTCGATGTCCTCAAACTCTTACTGAAGTGTGCTCTGTGAATGTGTACATGACAAAACAACTGACCACTGACGTGTTCACTAGAAAAAAGCAAAAAGAGAAAGTGATTTTTTTTTGTTTTTCAATTTTGACATTTATATTTACAATAAGTAAACCTTGACAAACACAAGTAAAACATGAAAAATAATGCTACATTTTATTAAATAATTTAAGCATGTGTTTTAGCCAACAACCACTCAACACGATCACGGATGATTTCATAGTAAATGATGTGCATCTTGATTCAAGTGCAGATTTAGTGATTAAAATTTCAGACATTGGCAGGCACTGCAGATTAGCCTTCACATTTAAACAGAAAATAGGTTTAGCTTAAAACAAGAATATTACTGTAATAAAAATAATACTGTATGTCATTTTATATGCCACAAAGATTAAGGTTAAACTCTTCCACACATAAGTATAAAAAAAAAGCTAGGTTTTCTAACATACATGGAAATGGTTTCATGTTAATACAAAACATAATCAGGGCAACATTCATTTTTAAAAAAAAACGCATAATGTTAAATTCTAGGTGGTGTTTAAAGAAATATTGAAGTTATGTTATGTGCTTGTTCTCATTCATAGTATTTGTTCCGCCATACAAACAGTCGCCTTACTCTTTGTGAGGACCCTTAGTGACATAATGCATTGTAGCCAAAAAGGTCCTGACAAAGATAGATGTACAAGTGGTCACAGACACAGACACACACACACGTACACTGTTTATGTCACTTCAGAGGACATTGCTCTGAATTACATTCATTTCCTAAAGACATTACATTATAACATTATCCACTACATTCCTGACCCCAATCACAAACTTAATTTCGACACAATCCCAAATTTTAATGGTTGATCTTATGGGGACCAGCTGTTTGTCCTTGAAGCCCCACCCACACACACATCCACACACACACCCACACACACAGAGCTGCGTGATTTATCCTGAAACTGGATTCCAGTTATGTCATTCTTACAAATATGGTAAAACAAACAAACAAAAAACAACAACAACAGCATGAGACCATCCATGCCTGACCCCACTGAGAGATAAAAAATGAAACCAGTGGACAGATCAGGATGGAGGTAGGCGTGTCAGCGTTAACTGATGTCACAGTTGTCTTGGTTGCCGTCAAGGATCACTGGTGGATGGAGACTGAACACAGCTTCCTCTGTGTGAAAGATTTACATTTTCCATAAGAAGAAAGGGTCGTGTCAGCACTGACTGCTAGACTTGTCTCAGGAGGGAGATGCAGATAATACAGTGTAGAAGACATGATGTACCTCTCCAGAATTCATAATACAAAGTCTCATATGCTTTCTGTGCATACGGTGTTTTCTGTGAGATGTTCACCTTGACCGAATCGTAGGTCTGAGATGAGGTTGTCTTGAAAGTCCAGTGAGGTGAATCACCCCTGAAGCGGACTCAAGATCTCTACATTTTCTGCCGAGAAACATTTCTGTGTGCTGCCTGGGATACGTACCTCTGGTCTGTCTCTATGTGTGTTCACAGCTTCCACGCCTAAATATACAGACTCCACTTTACATCCTAAGTAAGAGCAAACAAAACAAAAATGATTAAATGGAGGAAGCCAGATTACATCAAACTGCAAACAAGATTAACATAAAACAAGAGTTACCCTTTTTTTTTTTTTGTTTCATGCAGCATAGTGCTACAGGAAAACATGGATGCATTTCTGGGTAATTTATTGTGACAGAATGATGATGACAGACAACATACAGCAAATATAGTAATATAGTATGTAATATAATTACGTAACTGACCGTATGCCATAGGGGTCAACTTCAACACGGTGTGCAAAGGGCACTTAAGATAAGGCAACTCATCTGTGGAGGCAGAGACCCAAAGTTATAAAATTTCAAATTAAGATGGTACAATATATTTTCCTTTGAAGCTGAAAATGAAGCACAGGACTTTGTCAACAATATATTGCGATTAAAAGACAAAGAAAAGCTAATGAAAAAAAAATAGTGTGATGTATTGTGTAAATTGATGGAAAAAAACTGTTTTGTACATGTTCACTGCTCCAAGTCCTTCATACCTGCAGTCTTGTCCAGGAAATAAGCAAGAAGACAGCGCATCACAGCTTGGTGACAAATGACTAGAACGTTCTCCTGTCTCTCCAGCTCCATGATCACAGGCTCCAGTCGCTGAACAAGGTCTTCATATGACTGAGAATCACAGACCCATCAAAAACACACATCTCTCCAAAAAAAAAAAGAAAAGAAAAAAAACCTGAAAAAACAACAACAACGAGTCGTGTGGAAGAATCACGTTCTCACCTCTCCTTTGGGATAGCGGTAGCGGTACTTGTCTTGGTCTCTCAGTGCAAACTCCAGAGGGTAATGCTCTTGAATCTCCTCATACATCATTTCCTCGCACACACCCTTTGTAAAGATGGGAGAAGACATGTTTAGCTTGAGTGCACAAATGCTTAAAAAGTGCTGCTGTATTGACTTCTCACAAACACAGAAATCAACATACGGCGTCTATTTCATTGAGAGACTTCCACTGTTCGTATGGCACTCCCAGGCACTCTGCTGTCTGGATTGTTCTCTTCATCTGGCTGGTCCACACCTTCAGATCTTTGATATTCTGATCTTGGATGAATTTCCTCAGACTTCTGGCAAACTAGATAGCAAGAGATCATTGTACAAATATGTAAACATGAATAAATCCATCCAGTAAACACAGCGATTCCTCTTTAAATACACCCATGGAGATACATCTACTTTGAACTCAAACACACACCTCTTTTCCTCTGGCAGACAAGCCAGAGTCTCCTCCGATGCATCCCCTGACGTTGAGGTCGCTCTCACCGTGGCGACACAGGTAGATGGAGCGAGGTGTAATGTGGATGTTCATCAGGTAATAGACGATTCGGCTTTGGATGTGGTCAAGTACACGGTTCACCAGGTAACGACGGCCCACGTCCATGATCTTTATGTAGGACAGGTCCCTGGAGAAAGAAAGTCAGTGAGCCATCTGTGATCTTAAGGAGCGGACTTAATCTGCTCTGTCATTTCTGTGTGTCTTCACCTGTCCAGAACCTCGTCCAGAGGCTGGTAAGAGGACTCGTAACACTTGATTCTCTTCATGAAGTCCTCAATGGCCTCTTCTGTGTTGCAGTGAATGTAGTCTGGGTTGCCCAGCTTCACTTGCTACAAAGAAAGGAAACGCAGGCAGGGGATGTGAGCAGAGAAAAAAGGAAGTTAAGTGTGACACTGCTTTGGTCGTTTCTCATGCTGAGTTTGTTTGAATCACAACCAGAGCTTGACTGCCCTCCCCTCCCTCTGACCCTGCTGGTCAGCTGTCACACTTAGTTGCCATCAAAGTTTAGTTGTTTACTACTTTTGCCTTGGAAAATATCACAAAAATACAGCGAGCCTAACTCTGTCCAAAGTTAAATAATCCACCTGTCAGCACATTTAAAAGGTTGGTTGAAATATTTCTTAAACATAAGCAAGGATGAATACATTTGTTCAGTTTCTTTTAAAAGTATCACTTACAGTACTCAAACCATTTTTAATGATTTACACTGGGCTGAATAAAATGAAACAATGCTTACCACTATATTTTGTGCAATGACGTCTGGGTCCTCACACACAGATTCCACAAAAAACACCTGCATTGACAAGACAATATAGTAAACTTAGAGGCCACCAAGTCGAGAAGACTGATTGAATTCAAAAACCCTGTCTTGGTTAACAAACCTTGAACCCATTCTGCTCAGCGAACTTGACGATGGTCCCTCTTCTTTCTCTTGTTGTATTTGTTGCATCAAAGACCTGAAACAACAGAAAGAAATCTCCTCTTATGCAGCCCTGACATGCACTTATTTACTGTATTATTTAATTTTCACGCAGACTTGAAGGACAGTATCAAGAACTTACCGCCACCTGTCCTCCTTCAACACTCAGGTACTGCCGAACATCATTAAGTGCTGCCATCGCACACTGACTGTTGAAAGAACATTCAGACACAGTCAGTCTAATGCAGCCAAAACACAAAGATTTCCAGCAGAGTTTGTTTACTGAGTTGCTACACCTGCTGTTGAATTTTAACTTTGGCAGACAAGATGTAATCTTGTCAAAATGTTTTGTTATGTGTAAAAAATAATAAGCGACAGGCTTTTAAATTAGAAGTTCTTCAAAGATGACGTCGCACCCAGCAAGCTCAAGGCAAAAAGAAGATAAACAGGCTCTCACTGATGACACGAATGAAACAAATCATCCCATTACAAGTAACAGTGGAGAATAAATCCTTATGAGGCCAAATGAGCTTAAACCAAATGTTTATGTCATTTTTGCCACTTCTTTTTGAAGGGCTTATTTCTTATTCAGACAGACAGGCTTTATCCAAACTTTGAGTTTGCCCCAATTATATAACACCACTTTTATGGAACAAATTGAAATAAAAAACCCCCAAAATGTCTTCGATGAACATCTACTACTTTCAAAAAAACAGTGTGTATGTGCAACTTTGAGAAGTACAATGTGTCAGAATTATACCGGAAAATAACTGGTGCTTCAGAAACTCTGAAAATCTGGCTGCAAAACATACAATTCGGGCAATATCACCAATGTTCACTTATGTATTAAACTCCAAATAAGCAGACATTTCTTATGTCTGATTCTGCATTCAGTGTCACACACATACAAGACGGTAGGATACAGTACTATAGTGTTATGTAATAACTGTATAGAGCCACCAGTCTGCAGGTTTCCAGTCCAACCCATCACCTCAGCAGGTCACTCCACAGACGAGCTCCCCCTGCTGGAGTGCTTATCAGAGTGAGTGCTTTGTTATACTTTAGGCTCGTCATTGCTCATGGTTGGCCTCCCCTGCATGATACAGGATGACTGCCAGAGAAACCAGTGTGGACTCACCGTCTGATTTTTAAGCCTTCTTCATTATCTGGACGGAAAAACTCAAAGGACTTGTAGATCTTCAGACACTCCCTCCGATACTGGCCGACATTGAACTCTGTTACAGATAGAGTGTGTTTAAGGTTGGAGCTACTGCAGCTAGTTTCTGCTGTAAATGTATATGTAAACATGTAAATGTCTGTGTGCAAGTGTTGGGGAGAGCAGCTTGTACCTTTGGTTGGCACACCAATCCAGTTTAAGTAGCGAGTGAGCTTCTTTGAAATGTAGGTCTTCCCTCGGGCTGGAAGTCCTACAGTTACAATGAGGGTCGGGCAATTTGTCATACACACTGAAAGACAAGGAGAGACAGGGAGACAGGGAAACATAAACTTTTAATAGAGTTAACTCACTTCACACTAGATGCTGGCCAATGTATCAGCAAGCCGATATTGGCTGACTGTTTGGGGGAAGATTTAGAAATGGTGTCGTCACACAGTTTGTCCAGCAGAGTGCGCTCTAACTACAACACTGCAAGACAAGCACTGTCTGCAGCACATGTGGCAGAGTACACATGACAGCTGAGCAGACTATGGTGCACAGTCAAGCAGGGTTTTCACAGTAAGTTGCTAACTTGTTTGTGAAATACATTGCTGGAAAGTAAAAACAAAAACAATGACCCCATCATTTCCCCTTTTCATTATATCAATATAACTCTCTCTCACACACACACATATATATATATATATATATATACACACACACACACATATATATATATATATATACACACACACACACACACACACATATATATATATAAACACAAAAATCCAGCATTGGCTGGACTCTACGAGTATTGTGGTAGAGATTTCCTGCTAAACTCTGAGCATAGCAATCCCTATCACCAAAACTCAGAAAGATACAATCTAAAATCTAAATTCACTTTTATAGATTCTCCAAGCACAAAGACGTGAAGTGTGATTGTATCTCTGCCCAGCAAGAATCAGATCTCAACACCCATACAATCAACTGGCAAGAAGCCATGCGCCGGAATTCCAAGAAGAGGTCTTCGTGATAGGAAAACACAGAACATGACATCTTCCCAAAAGGCATATAAGCAAAGACACATAGAAGTAACAGAGTGAATAAATAATAAAACTAAGGACTCGTCCTAGGTTACTGTCACGGCATGGCTTGTCAACATTGTTCCGTTCGGCAAGAACTTAATTAGTCCTGAAAGTTGCTCATAATTACAGCAGATGGAGAGAACAGTTGTTGAAAGATGTCAGCACACACTGTGTGACACTGACACAGATTAATATGGGAAATCCCTGAGGGGAGATGTCTTTACTACAACGGAGACGGACCCTGAAGCATGCTCGAGATCAGCTCTTAAGGAGACTTAAAAAACAAAAAGATGAAGAAATGTCAAGTGGACAAACTTAAATACTGGACATAAGGTTGGAAACGAGCAGGCAGACTCCAAGAAGGATGTGAACTCTGACTTACTTCTGAGAAAGGTTGGGCGGAGGCACGTGCTGGTTAATTAAGGACCGCAAAGGTCAGCAAAGGTCAGGGTTGGTCCTTGATCTTAGAAACCAACCACTCAGACTTCACTGTGATTCAGCACACTATACCAGGCTCCCACATTTTTGGTAATTTATGCTTGTTGACATTCTACATGTTGTTGCACACTGGCTGACGATCACTTAACAAATTTTACTAAAATTTTATTGCTCTTTCTGGGTTTACTCCACTGTTATTCCTTTTTTTAAATATTGTCTATAGTCTACATTTTGTCTTGATTTTTCAATTCAATTTTATTTATATAGCGCCTTCCACAATCAAAATGGTCTCAAAGCGCTTTACAGAGACCCAGAGCCTGACTCCAGAGCAAGCACTTAAAGCAACAGTGGCTCCCTTTAATGTTGATGCCTTTATGTTTTAAGTAAAGCACTCTGAACTGCCTCCTCACTGAAGCGTGCTATAGAAATAAACTTGCCTTCCCTTGAAACAGACAGACCTTGACTCAGCGAAAACAAGCTTACCTGCAGAGAAAAAGATCCAGACTCAGACCGACCGGCAGAAAAAAAAAAACCAGCTGCTCACACTCAGACAAACAGACTAACACTATCAGACATGTTGGATGTTGGTGGTCGTCTTAGGTAAATTTATGCATTTGGGTCATGTGTATGTCAATATGGCCAAATTCAGTTAATCGAGGTTACAATTACTTCTCTCAGGCGCGATTCAGATTTACCTTCGTGCATGTGATGTTAGGGCGAAGAAAAAATGAGCCAGACAAGCTGAGCATGATGCAACACTGGTAACAAACACACACACACACAAAAAAATCATTCAGCACTTTTCTTGTGCGCAAATTCTCAAGCAGCCCGGCGTAAATGTAAAAAAAACGGGATATTTTCCCGGTTGGTTCTAAGACGGACTGGGCACTGAAAAACGTAGATACAATAAAATATGATGGGAATAAAACAGAAAGAATAATAGCAGATGCCCCACATCACCTCCCAGTCACATCCTTTGCGGCACTTGCCGGCCAGCTGCATCTCTTACCCCGTCTCTGAGCTATGTGTCCGTTTTTGCACGGCATCCAGATTTTCCTGAGCGGGTTCTGGGTCAGCTCCCGCGGAGAAGTCTCCAACACAAAGTCTTCGTTGTCTAACATTCTGGATGTTGGATCATTGATGTTACCCTCCTAGCAACAAACTGAGGAGGTGAGATCTGGTCCTGGCAGTCTGATTCAGCAGGCTGCGGAGGGGGGTGGATGTCACATATCAGCTGAGAAACACCAGCTTCCCGTTACCGTAACGACTGGGGACGGTGCGCAACACAGAGTACGGGAGGAAAACAAACCAGGAGCAGGATGTCCTGTTACTTGTGTAACTTTTATAATGTAAAACACAAAGAACATGTTTACCTATAAGATAAGTACAAACTGTTTTTGTTTTTTTTTTGTTTTTTGTTTTTTCCAAATAACACAAATTCGAAATTTGCTTTTTAATGCTTAGAAATATAATGGAAATGATCTTCATGGAGATTGTTGAATCCAGATACAGAAGAATACATAGAAACACAAGTCTCTCTCATAAGTAAGTCATAAGTAAATTAAACAAATATACCATTACTAACAGAAATCTAGACTATAGGTTAAAATAGGAGTTTTTGTTTTTGTTATCTTTAAACTGCACATTTGGTTGTGATATCTTTTGTTTTTAGATATCATTTTGTTATAATCTTGTTATGGTTTACATTTTACTAAAGGTCTCGTGCCTGTGCATGTGATATGGCAAGTAAAATTTCCTTGAATCCCTTTCACAAATGTTACCAAAAAAAGGGCATAAGCAAACGGTCCAAATCTTCCTTTCTAAGAATGAACCGTTACCGTAATGACTCTAATGAGCGGGCGAGGCGGGGAAAAGCAGACTTTAGAAGAAAAACAAGCCTACAGCTGTTCACACACGGCACACATGGGCAGAGAGTGAAGCTGGCCGCTCCACCAATCAGAGAAGAGACGGCAGGCCCAACAGCCAATAGCAGAGGAGCACAGGGGTATACGGCGGGCGTGCTGTCTGCTGAGACCTCAGATAAACAGTATGAAAAGTTTGGTAGCCTCAAGTTTTACACGACTCAGTCACGGGCCCCACAGAGTCATGGCCACGCATCCGTATTGTGGTAAAACCCATCAACAACTTCAACATTAGATACACACTCATACACACAGCATGTCCTGAGGGTTTGGGCTTTGGACAAACACAAAAAAGACATCTGAAAATGTCATCTTGGTTTCTGAGAAATTAAAATGAGTGTATGCCACTGTTTTCTGACGCTTAATGTCAAAATGTTAAATCAGTTTAGCAAGAAAATCTGCAGACACATTGGTAATGAAAATAAGCGTTGATTACCGCCTTAAAATGCCCAGCACAGCCCAAAGACATTCTCAAACTATTTGTCCAGTACACAAAAAATTTAGATTTGCACACACAGAGAAAACAAATCCTAACATTTCAAAAGTGTGAACCAACAACTGTTTGGCATTTTTACTTTACTGAATACTTAAATTAACTTAAAGAAAATTAGCTGTTGTTGAATAATTTTTGGTTGATTGACTAGTGTTTTCCATGAGTCCAGTGTTCAGTTAAAGCATAAATGCTTTTCTTTTATTCCTTCTGTCTTTTTTTTCTCTCTGCAAGAGACAAGAAAAGAGAAGTGCTGGTTCAAGTTTCACTTTCATATAATGCCTGAAATATGCCAGCTCTACAAAATCCTGACTTGTAATGAATCCAGAAAATAAATTGTTTTTCTCAGCCTTGACAAGACTCAATGCAGTGTCAAAGATGTGACACCAGGTGGCATCGTGAACTTGCTCTTGAAGTCCACAAGTCTGTACAGTAAACACAGTCAGAGGACATGGGGCAGTCAGCATGTCAGCTGCACTAATCTCATCAGCAAGCCACTACATCTCACACCTTCCAGCTGTAACACACACACATTTCCTTAACTTTCAACTTTTCAGCACACCCGAGTACTCAGTGTTGGACTCATACTGATAGAAGTCACTTTTTAAACACTGACTGAACAGCAGACGGTGAAAGCTGATGAATGTCACAGCCAAAACAGAAAAGTTGACAATCATAAATAATGCTTTGATACACTATCTGAAATAAAATGATTCAAATGCTAGTAAGAAAAATAAAGAATAAATAAGTGAATGAACAACCAATGTAATGATTAAAAAAAAAATACATATTAAAAAATTCTATAAATCAAATCTACATTTAATGTTTGAAAACAGGATCAGGATTACTGGTGTCCATATTTCTCATGTCTGAATGTCTCCCTGTTAATATAATAATAATAATAGTAGTAATCATATATTTATCCATTAATTAAGCTGTGTTAGTCTGTTTATACAGTATGTAAGTGGAAAAGGCAGGGCAAATGGCAGATTTATTTCTGGACATATATTCTTGTTGCCAGTGTATTTCACTACATTAGCAATTTGGTTCTCAATTTGTAATTCTCAAACTGTCAAGCTGTGTGTCCCAGCCTCTGAAATATTAATTAAAATATTGAATAAAGAAATACATGTTTTCTGTATCCACATTTTACTATAGGTCTATATTCTTTACTATCAGGGCCTCATTATGACAAAGGCATTAACTTTGATGTTATATTCAGTGGAGTGGTTGTATTTTATATTCCATAATAACTTTATTGAAAATGTAATGTAGTAAATTATGTACTAGTAATTACATGTGATCAAAACTATGATCCTTTAACAATAAAACTTGAAAAGCAGGACTGTAGGGGCATTAACTGATGATTTCACTGTGGACACGTTTCAACGTGCTTATCAGTAGTATAACTGTCTAACATGCACACTGTAAAATTACATGTATAAACACATCTCACTGGAGCCTGAGAGGGCCATTTAGGGCACCACTTATTCCTCCTTATATAGTTACCTCACATGTCATGTTTAAAATGACCACAATATGTAATCACGCCTTATTTTATTCATAATATTTTCATGTCCTCAAATATTGGCACACAATTAATAAATGCTTTATTTGAAGAGAAAATTGATTGAAATGATTGGTATCATACTGGTGCAAATGTGGGTTTGCAGTGCCCTCATTCTCAGTCTTGTTTAGAAATGTTGCACTTTTTTCCAAATCTAGGAGACTTAAAAATAAAATGGCTTGCAGTACAGTCTGTTAATGGTTCAGTCAAACAAGACCTGATAATTAACTTATCTTTTCAGGACTAATTTATACATAGTGTAATCCAGAATCAGCCTACAAGTTCCAATTGTGTTACATGTGACAGAGGAAGCAGTTTTATCTGAGCCTAAACAAGCATGATTCATGTCTCCCTGACACAGAAATGTTGCTACATTCGAGAGCATAAACATGCAAAAAAATAACAACACTAATCTCCCTGCACTTAAATGCTCCCAGATGCAGAACATCAGCTAGATCAGTGCACCGAGCAGGTGTACAATTACTGCTTAGGCATTACACATACGCATGTAGGCTAGAGCTCTGCCTGGTGCCTGTAATGAGATTCAGAGTGAGCGGGTGAACTTTCCCCCAGATAGAGAGCAGACACAGGGAGGGAGGGGCGGTGCAACCAGAGAGTGAGACAGAGAGTGCGGGAGGGAGAGAGAGCGAGAAAGAGAGAGAGGGAGCCATTCGGTGAATAAGGATGAGAAGAACTAATTTATTGTGATTGTTAAAATGAGGGAAGTGATGAAGATAAAAATGGAAAAAATAAATATTGCGGATTATAAAGCGATTGAAAGAAAGGTGAGGAAATGCAGATTTACTGCAGCTGGCAGCGTCTGAGGCAGCCTCTCAGGCATGTAGATGAATATCCTGTGAGATATGGCCACTGTGAAATGCACATGGTGATATAGACTGCGGTGGATTTGCTGCACCTGCTGAAGCCCATTTCTCTCCCTCTGGAGTTATATATATAAGGCTATGTGGGCACTCACTGAAACTTTCAACTGAAGCAGCTTAATATGCCTATAAACAGTGAGCACCATACAAAATAAGTGAAACACAACACTGCTGTTTATATTTGTTTACCAGTCCTCTAAAAATAAACAGATCAGCCCCCACAGAGAAGTATGCCACTTTCTAGTATGTTTTTTCCTGTTTTTCTGCTCAGCCCTACCTCTCTGTGCGTAGGCAGACAGCCAGCAGAGCACAGCTCCTACTCACCAGCACAGCCTGAGCTCTATTCATCCCTCAAACATCTGCTACAACAGCTCGGGCTGCAGACATTTAAACCACTGTGGCCATATACGTACAAGGAACAACAACGAATCCTTCCCTGAATATACAAAGCTGTCACAGTTTGTCCTTTCAGCACAGCGTTCATGAACATGACAGCACAGTAATATGATGTTACCCTCCAGGCTACATGACTAACAATATTACATAATAGTCTGTTCTTATAATAACTTAGTCTCTGGATTATATAGGCCATTGCATTAGCAGTGGTTCAAATGCCATTCATAATGGTTCCTTTATGTCTTTGAGAAACGCAGCATGTCCTAACATCACCTTTCTATAGTTCCATATCACCACTAACTCCAGAAATTTCCCTCATTTCTCAACACTCTTCAGTTACAACTTAATCAGATGAGACCTCTTATCTGATGCAGATCTGTCTGGGGGGTCTTTGACACGACATTACAATAGGTGACACGATGTTTGGAAATAGTTTGTATTTACATCCTCGTAACTCTTAAAGTCCACCAGCTAGCTTAGTGGCTAACTAACCAGCCGCCGCAGCCAAGCTAAGAGGCAGACCGGAAGATTCTAGCAACCGTCGCATCTCTGACATCTGCAAAGTAACAAACTACTTTCCCCCTACATGAAACCTTAAATAGACTTATCTCTCCCAAATCTTTCTTTGTCGCAGCCTGTCCCATCTCGCCTAGGTAGGAAGCTCTGACAGCTCTGAAGCCTCTCATGCCTACGTGACACTGACTTGTTTACTTCATCCGCCTGCTAGTAGCCCAGCTGCTCCGGAGCAGCCACTCCACACAAGAGTGTCCAAAAATACAAGAAAAACAAGAGTGAGAACTCAGCTGGAGCTTGCACCCTACCTGCCCTTTCCCGCGTGTTTTTCGGGCAGCAGGAGCCCCTCATGGTCCCGGTCTAGAGCCCTTTCTTTCCAGCGTGATATGAAGTGTGAGTCTCCAAATCAGCACAGGGTGAAGCAATGAATGAAATGAGAGAGAGAGGCGCGCGCCTTGTCGCGTCTCTACGTACCCGCGCACGTGCACACAGTTTATTATTTAGCTGTGTACCTGTCTAAAGGTGTTTTATGCCTTTTCGTGTGTGGATCATACGAAGCGCAACCAGGCAGAGCAGCACCTGCACAACATTGTTTTGCATTGCATTTAATCATACAGCAGCTACTACATCGGTCAAAATGTAATCACAGGGGAATTCATTTTTTTACCATATGCTCTAAGACTAACTAGTCTTTGACTAAACAGCCTTTTCTTTTCTTTGCTGGTTCCACAGCCTTTCAGTGAAGGGCAGAAACAGCTTGAACAGTGTTGTTCTGCTCAAAGATTATTGGACTGTAAGAGAGGGATCTATGTTCTTTTTGTGGCCAGTGAATCATGAGAAAATTGATGAGCACACTGAACTTTCCGGAACTCATCTTAGCAAGCGAGTTTTCATTGTTGCCTTCAGGATGTTCTGCCTCCCTGTATAAATAATCTACACATTATATGAAGCTGTTTATCCTCTCTCTCTCTCTCTCTCTCTCTCTCTCTCTCTCTCTCTCTCTCGTCTGACCTCGTTCCTTTGTGTGTTTCCAGATATTTTTGGATATTGATGCTTATTTGATACACTTTTTTTTGTACCATTCCACACATGTTAATTTGTAGTCTTTGTTTTAGCACTTTGAATACTAGTTTTTTCTTGTGATTAACTTCTTTATTCTGTGTATAAGCTGAACCAGGCGGCAAGCTGCTGGGTACAATTGTCCCAGTACAGATAAATACAGTCGTACCTGAGTGAGAAGTTGCGTTCCGCAACCATGAACCAGGTAGTATTATTGTAGTGCAGGATTACTCGTTGGTTTATTGGCTATTGTGGTAACAAAATAAAGCTTCCATTTACAGTCAGCTGTGTGCACTGCACCTAATGGGAACTCTGAGGTGATAGGGCATAAACACAATAAACTGAGACATGGTGGGTCAGTAAGGGCATAGCAGTACTTTAGTCTCAAGGGGTCTTCTAACCCTAACCCTAACCCTAACAGGTTAATCTGGTCATAGCCTTGTCAGACAAAAAGCAGCATATCAGAGGTATCACTGATCTTTAATGTATATATCATAGTTAAAGATGTTTATCAGGCTTCTTAAAGGCATACATCCCTGTTAGAATCTCACCCCATTTGACTTTTATCTGTACTTGTGCTTTGCTGGAGCAGCTGTTTTTGTATGAACACTTCTCTCAGTGCAGTCAGGATGAGGTCACCTTTGTCTGGAACTGCCAAGGAGCCCGTCTAATACCACAAAGAAAAGTTAAGATCCACCAGTCAACGCATTTTACACATTCAAATGGATTTTACAGAACTGAAACAACATGTATCCTGGTCCTCTTACATGTTTGAAACTTGCACTCTTTCTGATCCTCTCTGGAAAAACTGGAGCTGGAGCAGGAGGAAACTGACTCTGGTCTATTCTCCCTGTACCCTGTGGTGTCTGATGGGAGGTGGTGATGCCTTTGATTGAAGGTACCGGTGGCAAAGGCTCTTTCTTCAGAGCAGTGGAGATGGATGCCCCAGCAGAACTTGGCAGTGTTTGAGAGACTGGGCCTGTGAAATATGCCAAAATGCTATTTTAAAAGATACTTACATAACATAAAGGAAGCATACACTGCACATTATTTTTTAAGATAAATTACCTTTGTTCCTCAACTCTCTCTGTACAGCCTCTAGACCTCCAAATTTGTTGATGATGCAGTCGACAGCCTCAGCAATGTCTTTGTTTTTCAGCTCTTCCTCAGGCAGTTTTGCCTGCATCAACAGCCTTCTCATAGCTGGGTCCAGATCCTTAAACTTCATCAATCAGCACAGATACAGCACAGAATGAGACTGACTATAGACTAATTTTAGTATGGTTGTGTTGCAATGTGAAGTTTGATTTGATTTGTCGTTTGGCTCATGTATTAGTGTTTCATGTGGATGTTTTGACTCACTGAACTGGTGGTTGGTGTAACTGGGCTGAGCGGTGCACACATGGGGGAATACTCCTCCCTGTCCAAATGTTCCACTGGTTTCATTCTTCAGAGAACAGAAATAGACGGGTAACCATCCCTTTATTCCTCTGCTTTTACATCTATAAAGTCGTGGTATGATTCATACCTTGAATCAGGTGCTTCACTTGTTGAGCAGTCCACAGTTTCAGTGTTTGTCATCTGAATCATGTTGGTCATGTTATCTGCAAATGGACAGAGTAAAGAGAAAGGACAGAGGTAAAATACTGGCCTGCTTTGGTGTGAACAGAACAAACTCATCTTTTGTATGCGTTGATACACGAGTCATGTATTTGTTGTTATTCTGACCTTGTTTTCTTTGGACAGCCTTCACTGCAAGATAGAATTCCTCTGCCTCTGTCTCATTTGCAAAGTTGAAGCCCATCTGGTGCCCCTGTGCAAAACACAGTATATCCACCTTAAACCAGTAAACAGCCTGATAAACATGTTACGGGCACCAATGCTTTAGAACACGGTCACTTACATCTGCGGGGAAAGTGTGGAAGAAAGAGCGAGTTGCAGTGTACTCAAAAGGGATGTACACCTCCTGCTCCCAGAGTAACTTGGCACGCTGTGTTTATGGAAAGATAAGGGAGGGATAAAGGGAAAGGAAGAGAGGCAAGGGGTTATGAACAACTATTACAGTAGTTACATGAGGAAAACTATGGGCACACCCACCATGATAAGCCACCCTATTGTTAGTAAAGGAAATAGCAAATTAAAGGAAACAGTAGGAACTGTCGCAGGTGTCGCTCATTTAGGGAAGTGGTGTACATGTTTCAGCATGTGTGCTGATGTGGGTGGTGGTGTACATGTTTCAGTGTGTGTGCTGATGTGGGTGGAGTATCTCCAACCAGTTCGGCAGTTCCTCTTACCTTGGCACAGTACAGACGCAGGAAGTAGGAGTGAACGGACTCATCGTTAATGAGACACACCACACCACAGCCTAAACAGCACCACCCTGGACTCTCTCCCTCTTTGGCCTCTAGTACCTGTGCTACTGTAGTTTTGATCAGCTGAAATACACCAACAGTCATACGAATCACTACAGCAGAACATAAATTATATGTCAAATATAATATTCTATTACTTATGCATATGCATCACAAAGCAGAGTCTCTGTATGCTTTTTCCACCCCAGTATAAATCAAGCATAAAATGTGAAGGAAGTGGAGTCCCCAGTATTTAGGTACTAAAGAGTTTGCCTAATGCGTTGAGCTGTTTTGAAGCCTCTTCTCTGCTCATGCAGGAAAATTTAAGTCCCCAAAAACTTTTGGTATGTGGTGCAGCCAGTGTTAGTGCATTTCATCCACAATCAGTCATGTCAGGTCTCTGGTATTTTTTCCTTTTAGGGTCAACTTGTTCCTTAAAAAAAAGGTTTATACACGTCCACACCCAAACCTTCCTTTTAATGGCTGAGATTGTTTTTTTTTTGTTTGTTTGTTTTTTTTAAAAACTGGTTCATATTTTTGAGACATTCTGGTTTGGTTTCACAACACTATACAGCAGAGAGGCTGCTCCACAGAGAGACCGCTGACCTCTTTTCAGTGGCTGATGATGCTCTGGAACAATCCACTCTTCAGACCAGATAATTTTATAACATCATTTGAGGAACTAGGTTGGTGTCAGGGCTCTTCACTGGTTGAGGTCCTATATCTCCCCTGGTTTTTACTCACCACAGGAAAATCATCCTCACCCACAGTACACAAAAATATGGGACTGCAAGATTCAAGTGTCACCTTGTGTTTATCAGTGATTCACTTGGTCAGCCACTGTTCACTGTTATGTTGATGACACACACACACCTGTCTACAAAGCCAACTACATTATCTTATCTTACAAACAACACTGCAGGGTGTGGTAGGATATTCTGCAACCTGAAAGAATCACATAAGAGGTATTAATTTTTTTGGTTTGGTCTACTTTATTAAATTTACACGACAAGGTCAGGAGATTTCTGATGCAAGTGTTGACTTGAAAACATCATATGTTGTTAAATCTCTTCCTTTCTCTCATTCTCATTCTCTTTTGCTTTCATTGCTTTATATTCTTATTATTCACTTCTTTGTCCTCTAAAGTGCTTTAAGTGTGTGTGCCACACACACAAAAAAGGATTCTTACTATAACCTTTTTATATCTTGCACCAGTTGGTCTTGTAACATCATGTACTGGTGCCAGGAAAAACAAACATCAGGTATTACCTAACTAAACAAAACAGCCTGCACAGAAATCCCATTCATCCATGAGGCCTCCTCTGATAGCTGCCACTGACAACATGAAAACAACCTCAACCTCAAGCAACAAGGAAAACTACTGACTGCAGTGGTTCATGATTCAGAGAGACATGTATCAGCAGATTGTAGACGGAAATAAAATGACATTGATATTATCCACCTTTTCAACTTAACAAATGAAAATATTACTTTTATAATATTTTACCTTAATAATACACTTTTTGGCAGCATTGCTGTTTATTCAACTGCCATTGATGGCATTAATAGCAATGCCAGTTCATGTCAGTCTCTGATGTCCGTTTGATTTGGGTGTTACACTGGTTTAAACGTCTACACTAACAGACAAACCTGAGGTAAATTACCATTAGGTTGTATTTTACGGACATTAATTAGAAGTGACAGTAGTGAATTGTACTGACCTTACTCTGAGGTTGGAGCAGAGAGAAGAGGACACCTTTCTCGCGGATCGTCAGGAGATCACTCATTACGTGACATCCAGGAGTCAGATTGGACGCCATCACAAGACCCTTGTTTTCACTTTTCACTCTCTCTAGTACTTCTCTCTCTACCTCGACCTTTCATCCCCTCTAAATGCATCCACTGAACCCACTCAGCCTAAATACCACCCAGTCCTGACCTTAACCATAACTGGAGTGACTGCAGTGTTTTAGTGCAGCAGGTAATCATGCAAATTAATTTGACTTTTTGTACACCGTGTGTGCACTGTGACTTTCAGTAACCAAATGAAGAACTGTGTATAGTGTACAGTCAATGGAACAGGCATGAGGATAGTAAGAAGGCATTTGTTAATAACATGTATTCAAAATGAGTGTTTTTACAGGCACCACGAGTACACTCTCAGTTTGCATGCTCACACGAAGATGTTGTCCCAGCACAAACAAATATATAACCAGTGGTGGAAAACAACTAACTAAATATCCTCAGGTACTGTATTTCTGTTCAGTGAGGTACTTGTACTTTACTGTATCTTCATTTAATTCTGCTTTATTCTTCTACTTTGCAATATTTCACAGAGAAATGCTGACTCTTTCAGTTACGATTTAGACTTATGTTTGACATAGATAGAAGACGTGATGAGTCTTTAAAATATGATATTTTGTTATAGATTTAATTACAAAACAGTATATAAAGTGATTAAAATTAGCAGTACTTTGAGTAATAACATCCTGTTTACACATGAATACGAATGTATCAGTTCGGTAGTTTATGATAATATAACATTGACAGAAAATATAACACTTCTGTCCTTTTTTCTAAAGTAGAATTGTGACTGACTGTAAGACTTTTATTTGTAATGGAATATTTTTTTCCTCCATCACTGGCTACACCTGCCCTTATGATCCTGTACACATTAAAATATAACAGTGGGTTGTAGATTTACAGGTTTAATGCCAAAGGTCCTGCTCTCTGAAGCTCTTGTGTTTTCATTTTCCTCAGTTTATTCAACACTTTGCTGAAAAAGTAAACACAATTTGTCCTGCAGCCAAAAGCTCAATGTGTTGCCATTATACAGCAGGCAGCATTAATGGCTTGGCAGAGATTCTCAGAGGAAGAAATTTCAAGTGAGGGGAAATGTCTGGTAGGACTGCACATTAACACCTCTCATGGTTTTAATGTTCTTTGACTGTGCATATCACAATACCCACATAATTAACCATCATTAAAGTCCCCTACAGGATGTATTAGTTGGATATTACCATGTCTAATAAATTTCTTTCATGACTTTCACATACAGCCTCTTTTTATGTACAACAAAATGAACCAATTTCTCACACTGCCTCAAAATATGTGCATTCAGTTTACTCTGATTTATACAAGACAGCAATAAACACCTAATAGACCTGAACCTGCCAAATGTATTTTCATATAGAGAAGTGACACGACACATCTTTAAGACATAAAAAAAAACACAATTTTATTTAAAATGTTAGCATAGTGCCAATCAAATAAATGACATTCATTAAACTATTGAGTGCAGTGATAAGAAAATTGAGAACAAGTAAGTAAAATACAACAAGAGACATGTAGATGGGAAAATATGCTCACTCTGGCTTTTATGCTACTTTTGCCCAATAATCATTTTCCCATGTTCTTCCGAAAATGTCACTTCTCTGTGACTATTACGCACCACTCCTCCATCTCCATCTCCTCCATCAGCTTGTCCTCCTCTGTCAGCTCCTCCAGGCATGGGCCTCTTGCGTCTCTTATTGAGCAGGGGGTTGTTAGACGTGTCCAGGTCTTTGATCTTCACCTGGTCATAGTCCACACGCATGGTGGCCAGGGCACTGGTCATTTCCTCCTGTTGGAAGACGGGAGACATCTTGTGTTGTAAATCTGATATTTTACTGCCACCTTGTGGTCACACACTAAAACTAAACAAATAAATAAGAATCTGACCTTCACGTCCTCCCATAGCTCCTTGTCCTCTGTCAAAACACGGGAAGTGTGGAGGGGTGTTGGAGGGACCACCATTGACTGCTGCAGTATACAAAACAGGAGTATCCATGAATACACGAGTGGACAATAACAGGTCAAGTCACAAGGCTTATAAAATATTAACTTACACTAATCCAGGGATGGTTCATGAATTGTCCAATGGTCATCCTTTCACTGGGGTCTGTCTTCAGTAACTGAATGATGAGCTGTTTGGCTGCAGAGGACATAAATAATACAGATAAAACAGCCTTGTGATTTAACCCAGTCAGCCTTTTGGGTAATGTGCATTTGAAATAATACAGTTTAAGTGACATTGTTTCTCCTTTGTTTTTATGCCCTGTTGGAAACTAAACACAAGTTGTGAGAGCAGGTGACAAAAGTGTCCAAACTGTTTCCATTTTGTGCTCTCAGAAATATTCTAACAATCACCAGAATCACATACCAGTGTAAAACAAGATACTGTAACAAAAATCTCATTACTCAAGACAGCAAAAGACAAACAGCGTAAGTCGATACAAGCGAATAATTCAGTGGTTATAAACAAAAGTGAAAAGAAAACTAAGCAGGATGTTTACTGCTCCTTTCTTCTCCACCACTGCCCTACACCTGCTCTGAAATGTACACAGATCAGACACTTTGGATAAACTACTTGTGATAAATCCAACCTTGACATGACATTAATGTCATCATAGGTCATGACCTCTGAGTGCGACTTGAACATGAGATTTGTGTTACTGTAAATGGAGACCAAGTACAGGTTGTTTTGCAGTTTTAAGCACATGGTTAGGACTGGTATGGTTGGATGTGAGGGTTAAAGGGAAATATTAATTTCTACTGTAAATATTACCTTCCTCAGAAACGTCAACCCACTCAGGGTTGGGGAACTCATATTGGCCCAACCTGATCCTCTGCTTCATGCCTGGAGAGATGGCCTGACCTGTGTTTGAGTAGAACGGAGGAAACCCACACAGACTAGAAAACAGAACAGAAGACAGAGTTACTTTGGCGTCTTCTTCTACAAATGTGCAGAGCTGAACATGAATATACAGTATACCAGAGTAGCTACAAACATTTTATTAAGTTGAAACAATTCATAGACGCACGATACTCACAGAATGTACATGATTACGCCCAAAGACCACATGTCACATGATTTGTCATATTTCTCTGGCCCAAGCACTTCTGGGGCTGAATGCACAAATAGATACAGAAGAAAAACAACACAATGATATGGAGAATGAAACACTCTCGCACAAAAGCAGGTCAATGTGGTGACACACATGGACAAGATGAAACGGAATGACAATAGCTGTATCCGAAAACTATGTCTGTATTTACACACATTTGATCTATTGGCACAAATGCTGTGCACCCTCCTCTTTCACTAAAACTCCTACTACCACATGACAGCAAACACTCACCGACATAATATGGAGTGTAACAGGGAGTTTGGAGGGAGTTGTGCAGTGTTGTCTCCTTAGCAAAGCCAAAGTCGGTCAGTTTCAGTGTGGCGTTACTCTCCTTGGTGGTGTACAGAAGGTTTTCAGGCTGTTGTGTGGGTGTGAATGAGAAGAACCAAAACAATTAGAGGTCCAAAACAATATATTTAGCAAGAAATTTGCTCTTACATTCCCCGTGAAGAATCATTTTGACAGCGACAGTACCTTCACATCCCTATGAGCAATGTCCATGTGGTGGAGGTACTCGATGGCCATGCCGATGTCATGCATGATCTCTGATGCCTCTGGTGGACAGAGATGGCATAGATGCACCAGTACAGGATACAAAACACAAACTCATAGATCTTAAACTGCAAAATGTGAACTCCAGCTCACCTCTCTCTGTGAAGGCCTGGTCCCCTCTGGCTTGAATGCGACTGAATAGCTCTCCTCCCTCCATACTGAGACAAGATTAACAGAGAGATCAGAACTAGGGCAGCGAAGGGGACTCTTGCCAAATGACCACAGTTCTCTACTGCAATCGTTGCTTTATAACAAAGCAAGTCATTGTGCCACACAATTTACCGTTCACATGAATCTAGTCTTCTGAGCCATGGCACTCATATAACTGAAGCAGAAAAATGGACCCGAAAACAGGATTTACATCATGCTATTATGTTAATTTTACGCCGTAAACTTAATAAAAATACATCAAATGCAAATGAGACGATGATGTTACCAGGTGACACTTGATTTGATGGGATGAGAGTACAAATGATACAAATGAGCTTTATTTCAAAGCGTGCTATGGCTGTGAATCAGAAAAATTTCCAAACTCCAAAAAAATTGGCTTCTCTCAAAGGCCATGAGAAGTGGTGTGAACTACTAAACACCTCCTGTAAGGAGAACATATTTTTATCTAAATCAGAAAAAAAGCATTGTGTTTCCTAGTGTGTATTTTTCTAGCGAGCTGTGGTTTTCCCAAAGCCCAAAATCAAATGCAAGTGCAAATTCACACCCTAGCTCAGTGGTCACTCATAATCTCTTTGAGATGCATTCTTATGCCACTAGTGACTTTAAGTTGGTCTCAGCCAGATCCAGATACAATCCAGATATCTTTAGATACAAGACGTATCATTGATGCCATAGCATCGTTATCGTTGTTCCATTATTCACATATGAGGCATCTTCAGGATGTGAGACCTCATTCAGTTTTTTTCTGCTGTTCGGCGTAAAGAGATACTTCTTCAGATTCGCAAATTAAAACAAAGCTGACAGGCCTGAAATAAGCAGACAATAAGTAACATAGTGCTGGTAATGCTCACCACTCCATTATAATGAGGAGGCACTTCTTCCCCTGGTACATGTTCTCATACAGACTGAGTATTGGGACGATGTGGGGACCTCCAGACACTCGCCAGTGCAGCTCAACCTCCCGTCTCGCTTTAGGAGTATCATACAGAATCTGCTCCATAGGAAGTCCAAATAAAGCATAACAAAAACACAGGTAAATAAAATGGCTCTGATTTAAATGTCTAAATGCATCGGTTTCCACCTGCATCTATTTTTGCAGATCACTATGTCCAACACACACACACACACACACAGCCCCAGTGTGAAGTCACTCACTGTGTACAGTTCTGTTAATGGCCGCTATTAAGGCCATTAATCCACAGCTGTTTGCAAGAAAGTCATTTCCACTGAGAACATTTAGAGTAAATACTTTAAGACTGCATTTAGCAACATGTGAAATCTTTACGAACACAGTGCTGTAGCAGTGCTATCACAGACATGGGGGGGGGGGGGGGGGGGGGGGGTTTCCCCTTTCCCCCAAACCGGCAACCCCAAACCCAACTCTTTCTGAAGTTGAAAACCCATTTTGCCACCGGGAGGAGAAAAAAAACCAA
>JBBMJY010000018.1:13291225-13403219 GCA_037833715.1 Toxotes lorentzi
CCCCCCCCCCCCCCCCCCCCCCCCCCCCCCCCCCCCCCCCCCCCCCCCCCCCCCCCCCCCCCCTATCCTATTTTCCCAGACATGCAGATCCCAGCCCAAATTCTTCTGGACGTTAAAATGCATTTTGAGTACTGGAGGTGGAAGAAAGCTCAGACCTGATTGTTTATATGGGTGTGACCTTTTGCCAAAGCCTCTGTGCGTAAATCACAGCATTGCCACTCACAGAACAAAAGGTCACATATACAAAGAGAGCTAGTTTTTCACATCTTATCGTACTTTTTTGGTTGTGGCTTACCACCAAGGATGCTCCAAAGGAAACATGTGGAAGCACTCATGGGGCTGCTCTTCCTGTTTGTATTTTCTTAAGGCTTTGCTGCAGTCAGATAGATAGATAGATAGATATACTTTATTGATCCCAAGCTGGGAAATTACAGAAGTCAGCTGTTTATTGACTGTTTATTGACTTACGAGTTTTGAATTTCTCGTGTTTACCAAGGTGCCTTTCAAAATCTCTGTAATTATGTAAGAGGCTGAATATTTAATGTTGAATAAATGAGTAACAAATGTAGATTTTTGCTTCTGTTAAATGTCAGAGGCACAGATGCTTATGTAAAGTATTAACAGAGCAGATCATTGTCCACATAACAACCATCACAGTAGAGTGGAAACTGTGTCAAAACATCCCAGACAGCACATCACTGTCTGCCAGACACATACGCTGTCTGGGTAGCACAGGAAGTGAAACTCCTCCATACATGGCTGAATTGATATTTCATGTGCATCGAATGATATAATCAGTCACACGAACTGAAAACCATCAGTGGACAGAAAACTTTAACTAACATATAAGAAAAATCTTATTTCTAGACACCATTAAACAGTGGGGACCACATAGACTGAGGAGAGATGAATAATTGATGGCTTCTCTCCTTCTTTCCAGTCACAGCAGCCTTCACGGGACTGGTTAGATCACACAGGATAAAGAAGAAGACAAACACACCTTGAGGGCACATTTCTCTCCGGTCTTCTTGCAGTAACATTCCAGCACTTTGCCATTGATTCCCAGGCCGAGAACCTGAGTGGTGATTTTATAGTCATCTGTCACTGCATTTCTTCTAAAATCCAGTTTAGAGTAAGCAGGCGGCTGGAGGTCAGAGAGCCCGCTGCTCAAGCTGCTCCCCAGGCTGTTGGAGTCACTGTGGTGCGCTGTCCCGTGCTGCGCAGTAATTGGATTTCCCGACTGCTCTTCCCGGTTATGATGCATTTTCGTTTTGTTTAAAAAAAACGACAGTGGTGCAGAGCAAATGTCACCAGTCTCTGCCACGGAAAATATCTAGTGTCATCTTAGTCCATCCGCGTATGTCCACAGGACTTTCGTACTTCCCGACAGAACATCTCCACACACTATGATCAATGTACAAGAAAAATGAGGAATGCAAACTATAAACCCTCCTTGGTGCTCAGAAAAGGGCGGAGGTCTGAAATCGCATCGTCATATTGGCATAGACAACTTCAAGAGAGTCCAGCTAAACACTGGAGTAAAGTGTAGGGGTTATAAAACACAATAAATGACTGAGAGGAAAACAAAAGCTAAAAAAAAATATAAAAATCTGGTACCACAGTCTGGTTCTCATCACGGTTATCTGCCTCCTACTGCAGGGTACACCAACCTCTCCAACCCTCTTACGTCAGTGTGGAGCGGCTCAAATTCAGCCTCCATTCAGTTTTCTTAAAGGAACAACCACGCGTAAAGACGCACGGCAGGGTTTCAGCAGAACAGAGCATAAAATCTAAAGTTAAGACCAGAGACTATTGTTGTAAGGATGTAGTCCACGTCGAGGAGCGTGGAGGAGTAATATAGAACTTGGAAAGGCAAGAGTTTATCAGGGGACAGTGTGGTAAATGTGAGAAGTGTTGTGACAACAGCCAGCGAGTATAATAAATTCAAATTTTTAATGAATTCTTGTGGAGTTGTCTCACTAATCGGTCTGTGGCTGCTTGGAAAGCTGGTTTGATGTTTACCACACAACAGACATGGCAAGTGGCAAATATGTGCATTTACAGATAAAATCCAACCTGTTGCTTTTAGTGCAGCCAGCTGTGACCAAACCATGGTTTTGGCACCAGAAGACCATTCAGTTTCACATGTATAAAAACTTGACAATATTATAGACTTCTTTTACAAAATTTTTGTAGACTATCTACAGAAATGACTCATATACTGTGGGAGTGGTCATTTAAACAATGTTGCAGTTTAATTTTCAGCACAAACAAAAAAGAATATACTCTGGTATATTACATTACTAAAATAGCCTAGCACAATATTGTATCCTACTTTGAATTCTGTGTGTTCACAGCAAACAACTTATGTAAAATTATTGCTATTGATTTATTAACTACTGCAGTACTGGTTTGCACTGAACTGATCTGTCTTTGTGGGTGATTTTTAGTAGTCTGCAGTACATAAGATCAACAGCTGGGTAAGGCCTGAAGCAGACACATCTGATGAAGCGGTTACAGCTGCAGATTTCCTTTGTTGTGTGGCTGCAGCTAGGCTGTTGACTCCTGCCAAAGTGCTGGCTAGCCCTGCAGGGCACGGTCCAGCACACGTTCATCCTGTACAGGGTAGGGCATGGTGACACGCAGCTGCCTGTTCTCCTCCATGGTGCGCTGGATGGTCTCATAGGCGTTAGAGTTTCCAGACCAGCAGCGACGAGCTACCTGCAGCACACAGAAACACACAGATTAGAGCAAGTCAGCAGTCATCTGCAATCTGAGCAGACTGTAAATAATGCGTGAGGCTGGAATCCGAGAGGCTGCTCTCTCTACGCTCTCACCCCATTGGAGACATCCCAGTTGAGCATCAGTTTGGCACGCTTTGCTGCCTCCTCTGAGCCGTCCAGCACCAAACCAAATCCTCCATTAATTACCTCGCCCCTATAGGTGACACATGTTGATAGGTGAGTATCAATAAATAGCTTTGGTGAATCATAAATAACATTCACACACATTACTATTTACTGAATACCCAGCAAGTCTTACCAGCCAACGCCACCACCGTTGTGCAGGGCTACCCATGTGGCGCCCCTGAATGCATCACCAACAAAGTTCTGGACCGCCATGTCTGTATAGGAGAGAGATTGTGAGCTTTCTGGTTTATAGAAATGAAGAGAGACAGAAGAGCTGGGAAAAAAAAGAAAAGGAGGCTGTATGTACCCAAGACATACAGACATACATGTGAGTTTGTGGGCAAAGCCACAAGTCATAGCTATTTTCTTGTTAACTCGAAACAGATTCTGTGTGGATTCTATTGCTGCTCCCTAATGTTTGATGATTTAAATCATTAGTCACAAAGACTCCAATTTCAAGGCAGTAGATTGCCAGCTTTTCAGTTCAGTTAACCTTGCATGTCTGACCACAAAACAAAGCATAAAACTGACAACGCATGATGAATTGGCATTCTGGTTTTCAATCACTACATTTGTATGAAATATATATATGAAAATGTAGCTGCAGAAAGGTCATTATCAGATTGCACAAAAAGTCCTCTTATTTCTGTTCGGGTTAGGTTATAGTGGTCTTAAAATTTGATCAATCTAAAACAGACAAATTGCCAGAGTAAACCGATGAGTAAGATTCGACATGGAAAGTTCTTAGTGCTTACAGCCCCAGTGAACTGCACCTACCTGCACAGAAGGCAGATCCATCATACACATTAGAGGTCTCTCTAAAGGGGCTGTCTGTGCCACTAACATCGTGATGGTCTCTGCTAATGACCACAGGAGCCTGAGCAAGAGAAACAACAAAACACACCGTTGAAACTCCACTAAAAACTATCACGCAGAGGGCAGTAAACATGAAATAATCTTCTCAAGCAGACACTTTAGCCGCTTACTGAAACTCTTCCATCAGCGATAGCCTGGTTGATCGCTAAAGCAATGCAGACTCTTCCTCTCTGGTCAGAGTAGAGGATTCTGGCTTGAGATCCCACAACCTAAACAAATACACAGCAGAAACATGCAGTTGTAGCTATCTCTTAATCTCAGTGATTGGCATTGAGAAGAGAAAATGCAGGTGTTAGTTGCCAAAACGTCAAGGACCATTTTGTGTTTCCCAGCCTCTCTGATCCAGCGGATGTTGTCATTGTACTGCTGCCTGATGCGATCATTCACAGTGGCACCAATTTCCTCCAGGACAGTAGCAGCAATGTTATCTGTTACAGCAAGATCTTGGGGATCGCCAGAAGTGCACACCCAGCGAAATGGGCCAAAACCCAGAGAGAAAATGTCTCTGTGGTAAAGACATAAGGTAAACAGGATCACTGACAGTTCATCACAAGAAGAAAATAACTGATCTGATCACAGTTTATTTGTCTGTCTTTTTCTAATCTTAAAATGTTCTATAGTTATATTACATGTTCAGTGCTATACTGAATAAATAAGACAGTGTCTCACCCCATAATGTGCTGTACATAAGAAGGGTAACGAAATTCTGTTGCTCCTCCGCCGACCTTTTTGACATCTGCTCCTACATAAAACAATAAACACAACTCTCATTAAACTCACTGGACTCAATGACAATGATATTTTCTGTGTATGTTATAATTACTTACCCGCTCTCTGTGCCTCCAGGAGAAATGCGTTGCCGTAGTCCCAGAAGAACATACCAGCATCAGACAGCTTATTGATGGCCTTTATGTGTCTCCTGAGGCTGAGAGAGTATGTAAAAACACTTGTTATTTTAGTGCAACAGACAAATATATTGCAGAAAATATCAGTAAGAAAGTTGATTAATCCAACCTTTCTTGGACCGTGGTTTGAAAACGGTTAGGATCAGCTGACATAAGCTGGTTAGCTTGGCGGAAGCTAAGCTGGACTGGGTAGTAGCCTCCGTTGTATGGGTTATGAAGGGAGGTCTGGTCTGAGCCCAGATCCACCAGGAGCTCCCCAGTCGTCTTGTACTCCAACACCAGCCTCTCCCTAGATAGAAAGGTAGAAAAGTGTTTGTCATAAAATGTGGTTTCTTTATTTTACTGTAGCTACAAACCTGGGTCGTGTCTGGGTAGCAGAGAGTTTTCATCTCTCACTCACCACAAATCTACTATGTTGCCATGGTAACCCAAACTTAGGGGAGTCTTGGAGCTCCTGGCCTCTCTGTGAGACACAAAATAATAACAATTACTGCATGTTACAGTTGACAGGCACTGTTATGGGATATATCTAGTTGTCCTTTCAATGGGATTAGGTGCCATTCCCATGAATATGAAGCAATCCTAAAATGCCAAACATATAGACAAGAAACTGGTAGCAGCGGTGGAATGTAACGTACTGCACTTGAGTAGTGAGTTCAAAGGGAAATAAAATTAAACGTTTTCACTTTTTCATTTCACATTTACCGTTTTTGACAGATACAGCTTTTCAGATACAGCAAAAGTAACAATAAGGAAGTAGGAGAATTTTTTAATAATGATTTGGACCCTCATAATTAATCTCAATCATCTTTTGCTGTCTGTTACCTGATGCGTTTAACGCAGTGCTCTATGCTGTTGGTGACCTCCATCAGCCAGCCCTGCTCATGTCTCTTTTTCAGAGGAGCCTCATCCACCTACACGGAAAACAGATTCACACAATCACATGGACATACAGGACTTCCTCCATTCATGCTCAGTAGGCAGTATTAACAGGAAATGACCTCCGCAATTACACCAACACAGCCGGCAATGACGGCAGCTTTAGCCTGAGCTCCACTCATGCCCCCCAGGCCAGAGGTCACAAAGACACGCCCCCTCAAGTCATCAGAGCCCAGGTACCTCCGCCCGGCATTCAGCACAGTCAGCTACATGGAAAACCACAAGAAAACAGTCAAAAAACACTTTACAGGCACTACACCCTGCAATCTGTGCACTAATTGTTATGATTAGAAGCAGTGGTTCTCAACGGTTTTAACCCGTGACCCATTAATACAAAGAAATGTGACCCCTTCTTGTAACCCCTAATCACAGGCTGCACCCACAGTTCATCAAAAGTACTTTGATGAAGGCTTGAAGAGGTGAAACTATCTAATATTTAATAAAAAAAAAAAAAAAACTGCAAACCATAGTGCCATGAACAATCCCTTGAGGTCCAATGTAGCAGTAGCTGCCTGCTGTCATTTGACCATACCTGAAAATGCACAAGAGAAGTACACAGTGTTCATCTTGCATGCACACAACAGGATTAATATGGCAACATTTTCTTATACAATCATTACCTAACAACAAACAGGGGAATAAAAGGTACCTTTGAAACTTACATTGATACGCCGAGAGCAAACATCTTTTCATACTGCTCTCTGGAAGAATAATTTGGAATCACCTGAGTGACGCAAAAGACAAAATTAGTGAATGTACCAAGATTTACAAGTTTCTTAAGTCAGATGTGTGTTGTGCAGTTACCATGCCGTTGGTGATGATGGCACGTGGTGAGGAAGGCAGGCTGGGGAACAGGCCCATGGGATGACCGCTGTACATGACCAGAGTTTGCTCTTCTGTCATCTCACTCAGGTAATGCATCACCAGGCGGAACTGCACCCAAACACACACAAATCATTTAATATCTATCTATTTAGACTCTCTACATCATTAGCAAAGGGCACAAGAGAAACAAAAGTAAATTCAATGCTTACCTGGGCCCAGTTGCTAAACACCTGTCCATTTCCACCGTAGGTAACAAGCTCCTGGGGAAACTGAAAGATAATGAAAAATATAACAAATTATACAGAGGACTTCATCACATAGGGATTTATCACATTTAAGTTACCAAAAGCTCACCTGAGCAACTGCTGGGTCCAGGTTATTCATGATCATTAACATTATAGAGGCTGCTTGACGTGTGCGGCATGGATACTGATCTATGGGGTACGCTCTGCAGAAATAGGAGGAAACACATTACTACTGTGGTGGAACAAAGCACCCAGACAATACAATACTAGATAATTAAGTAAATGTAATGTCAGTGTAACATGTTGTTCTATCACTCAGATTATACTTGGATTGGAGTGAATAATCTAGAGCATTTTAATACATAATTGATAACAAGGGTACATGTGAAATGTAAATGCAATACCAGGTTGGTGTAAGTAGCATGTGGAGGGGATTGTCTGTAGAGCCTGACCCATAATCCAGCAGGCTAATGAGTCTGACTAATACTGGCTTATGATGCGACAGAGTACGTCTGCACCTTCATATATATTGTTGTCATTCTATTTGATGTTCCTTTTTTTATAATCTTATTTTCACTTTATAATATTTACTCGTTATCAACCAAATTTAAAGGATTATTTCCAAAAATACCTATTGTTAAGTATTGGTAAAAAAAAAAAGGAAAAATTTGCCAACACGTCAACAGATTTTTTAAAACACTCAAATATTAATACCAGTATTGGCCTCTAAAAACCCAGTACAAGTCGGGCTCTCGTTGTCAGGTTGCCTCACCTCATGTGTAACGTAGGGCAGAAGCGGTACATGTAGATGTGCCCATACTGCCGCAGCTCTTGAGCAAATTCGGGTGCAAGTGTCGCATGGTGAGAGGGAGGGAAGTAACGCAGGGCATTTCTCAACGCCAGCTAGAGGGAAGAGGCATTTACAGTATGCTAGTGAGCACAGCACAAATTAGTGTTTCAATAAATGCAGACAAACAGGTAAAACTTTTTTTAAGAGGTAGAACACTCCCTGCATCTCTCTTAATTATTGACTGAAGCCTTTGCTCTGACTTTGGCCAGTCAGTTGAGGACCTTAGAGAATAATCAATTTTTGGGGGGGCAGCCCACCATATCAAACTGTGGTGGTGCAATAAGACAGAGTACACAGTTTGGCATAATGTCAATTCGGCTTCCATATCTAACACATTTACGATAGAGCAATTGTTTGACTTGATAATGAGCTGCAACCCTGCTCAGAATGAAGATGACTTCAAGATACACAGAAAAACATTCTGACTTCTTCTTAGCAGAAAGATTAGCATGTGCAATCACTACCATCAATGGCGCCTCTGTTGCGTTTAGGTGTGGATGTATGGCATACACAATTAGTTACACATTTGTTTAAGAAGTCTAAATGTCCAATATGAGGTGTGTTGTGTGCTTAAATTCAAACGCTACACTCGAGCTGTTGCCTACTCAGAAATTGGGTCATTGTTTTGGAAATTATTGTGATAAGCTGATAAAAATGTTGGATGCCCAGAAATCGTTAGTGTGTTCACTCACCCGCTCCTCCTCTGCTGTGAGGTTTGGGGTCCGGATAGGTGCATGTGGCACGCTGGGATCTCTCCCCCGGTTGGGTGGCAAAGGGTCCAGAGGTAAACCGCTGCAAATCTCCTTTAAATTAGACATCTTCTTTTCTATCACACACAGAGACCTGGAGACGGAGATCAGGCTGGAAACTGAAGGCAGCTCTCACCCTCACTGCAAATGATCCTCTAAAGAGAGGAAGACTGCGGACTTGTAAAGATTTGAGGGCGATTACTCTTGCCTTCCTGTCCCATTGGCCTTTTGGCCGTCTTTGCCCTTCACGATCCACCAATGGTACGACAGAGATAGAAAAGGGTGTTTGGTAATTATTGATCCCTGAGGGAGTTTGAAGTGGCACATGCTTCAGTGGACAAACACCACTACAGACCTCTGACCCCTGATGCTTAGACATATAACTCAGTTAAACAAAAATGCATGACAGAACCTTTGGACAGGTCAACAGTTATTATGTAGAATCATTATTATATAAATAATGTAAATAAATAATAATGTAATTATATAGACAATGTGACATGAGAAATCTTTCCTCTGAGAAAACATAACAACAAGCCTACTTATTCTAAAGGCTGAATTATTTTCCAGTGACAGGCATGTGTGCTGAAATTATTTACCTACTTCTGTTACTGAATTAAATAGATTTAAGCAAAGATAACATTTTTAGAGAATTGATTTTTTGCTTAAATATTCAACATTGTCCACCAACTGAAGGTGGAATGGACAAACAAAATAACAAAGCGGTTAACTGCATTGATTAATTAATGCATTTTTTTGCTGACATACCTACATTCACAGCAAAAACATCTGACACACATAGACTACGTGATGTGAGAAGCTTCCAAAAAACGGATTGTAGGCTTATAAAGCGATCTTTGCTGATTGGCATTAGAGAGCAAACAAACAGATTTGGAGAGGTTACTGGACTCTCAATGCAATCTGTATTTTGCTTGAATTAACTGAAACCACATAAAGTTTAAAGGAAATAACAATATTCGAGCAGTGGTACTCTGTTAGGTGATCATGGGTGTTTAATGACAGTCACTGCAAGATCAGGCCTAGAAGATGGAAGAGGTTTACAACAACAGGACCTCACAAGAACCACAGAGGCATCATACAATTAATTACACAACGTTCAACAGTATTTCACTTCAAGTCACTTCAGTCAGTCCTATGTTACACACAAATGGAGTTCAGCTGAGGTAAACGTTTTAAGTCTGGTTATAAATTAAGAGAAGAAACACAGTCAGGACAGAGGACACTAGTGGAGACACACTACTCAAGATTCAACACTAAAAAGTTATAACATGTTCTTCAGTACATTCTTCCCTCCTCTGTGAATATAGCAACTTTATCAGCGACATTACTGACATAAACTTTGCAGAATACATACTGCGCATGTAAAATGTTATATATTTTATACCATAAGAAAATAGAGATATGAGAGAAAATGGAAATGAAAAATGTATAAAATATGTTTTTACTGTAATCTGACAGTTTTAGACCTTTTCATAATAAATAACCGCATGGGAAAGTAGAACTGTTCATCATAACACAATTGAAGTTAAAACTATATACTATCCACTTCAGTGTGTGTGCTCAGCTTAGTCCTCTAAGCTCTTCATTGAATTAAAGATTTTTTTTAAATCTTGTTTTCCCTGCAACCAAAGGCTGAATTTTAACACTCAAGACAGTCGATTTTTCATTGACCCCAAATTAGTTTTACACAAGTATAAGCCCATCAGTCTTAAAAAGAAAGTTTAAAGTCCAAATGGTCAGCTGCATGCATGCTTAACAGCATGTAAATGTGCCTGCAAGTATCATTTCAATTTAGCTGCTGGTGTGGCCATTACTCTTTTGTACCAATGCTAACAACACACTGTCTGCTTGTAAGCTACAGTGCAAGTTTTTTTTTTTTTTTTTAACTTCATCTCTCTTTCCCCTGCTGGTAATTCAGCCTGCCAGCTGCTGTCAATCATACACAGACATGTCCCTGACAGTCGCTGAGAGTAAAATCGAGCATTAATAAAAACTCTCTTCCTTTCTTTTAACAATTAAAAAAAACAACCTATTAACAGTAAATTTAAAAACATGTCTGCATTAATTTTTGTCTGGAAAAAGGGATGACTAAATGTGACTTCAGTTGGACTTTAAACCCATGTTCCTCACATTAACACTAACGCTCATTATTAGCTTTCCACTGAGCTCTCTGTGTTTGGTAGTGTGATATCAGAGTCTCCCTCCATGGAGGACGTTGAGTTTGCACCTGATGTTTCTGCAGATGCAGAGTCTTGTGAGGTCTGGTCTGTTTCAGACAACTGTTCTTGTGGCACTCTCTCATCTTCCTGTGGGTAGAGCTCTGGGTAACGCTGCATACACTCCTGCATGGCCCTGAACTGTTCCAGACAGTCAGAGCCTTTCACCTCCTCTTTACTATAGTGGAAACAGGAGAAGGCGTCCTTGAACTCAGTCCCACAGGGACCACTGGCCATCCCACCCAGGCAGGGGCAGTTCCAGTTGATCTCCCCACTGGGAAGAATCAGACCTAGGATATGAGAAGGCCTTTAAGTGGAATCAAAATTAAAACTTGGGTTTTTCAAACTCTACCAGAGTTACAATTTTGCCTGAGGACGTTTTTTTTTTTTCCCTGATAGTTTTACACCTTCTTACCCCGTTCCTCATATGGGTCATTGGGATCTTCCTCTACAAGCTCAGCACTGCTGGGTGTTTCATGATCCTCTTTGGTAACAAAGATAATTCGGTCTTTACCTGTTGTGTAAAATGGAAAAAGGACAATGTAAACAAATCGCCAGATATTAAGGAAACTACAACACAGACCCTGTGTTATTAAAATACACCTGCGTGCATGTCCTAACACATAAAGTCTCAAAAGCAAAAGTACTTGTTCTACAGGGAAAAACTGCACCTATGGGTGAAATCTAGTGGAGTAGTTTAAAGTATAAAGTATAAATCCGTGTAAACGGTAACTAATCAAATAAAAAACAAAAACCTGAAACTATACTTGAGTGGAGTACCTTCCAACACTGGACCAGATATCCACCCAAGCCAAGACACCCCATGTCTGACTTACAGTGATTACAAAGATGACCACTCAATAGCAGCACTCACACAACAGCAAAGTGACTTTGACTGTAAAAAACATCTTCAGGTGAGTCACTGGAAACATTTCATGACTCTCTGAAACTATGCTGCATCCTGTTGCTCGTCAAGGTTAACCGCCGTGATAGTTACAGTTACCAAACACGTTTTTTACCCATCACATTTTGACAGTCCTAATTTCCGTCTTAGCTTCCCGAGGCTTCCCAATACTTAATTAGATTTTTAAAATTAATTTTTCATTCAAACTTAATTAAAACTCTAGAGTTAGCCGGCTAGCACTGTAGGGTTACCTTCCTCTCTGACCGAGCTCATTTCTTCGCGCTGGGACAGATTAACCTCTTCTTCTTGATTTACTGCACCGGCTGGTTAAACACCGAGGAAAACGACTCTTTCTGACACACAACACAACATAACGCCTGAAAATATCAGAGCTTTTAGTCCAGAAGCGTCAGCTCCACTATTTCACAACTCTCCTTGCTGAAGCATGGGGAGACTTCTTCTTCTTCTTCTTTTCTGTTTCCGGTAGCGCAGATGCTCCGGGGCGCATTGCTGCCCCCTACAACAACAACAACAAAAAAAAGTATACAGTGTTTTCCACCGGGCGATTGTAGACTTTATTTTATTTTAATGTCATCGCGCCGGCGAAGGATGGTTTTCAAACTTAGCACAAATGTCAACTTTGCCTCAAGGATGAAATGAGTAGATTTTGGAGGTCAGAGGTCAAAGGTCACGGTCGCTGTGATCTTACATTTAGTTTTTTTTGAAGAATACTTTGAAGGATGTTCTTTAAGGTTTGCACAAATGTTCACTGTCACTCAAAGATGTGAGTGAGTAGATTTTGGAGGTCAGAGGTCAAGGCCACTGTGTTTTATGGGGAAATTGTATGTATTATATTGTATGAATGATTTCTACCTTTCAAATTATTATAATTTTTTTAAAAAATTTCATATAATATGGGCTTAGCAGAAAATGGACTCCTTACACTGCAATCAGATTAGTTATTCAATACAAAATACAGTATTTACATTCCTGACAAGAAAAAAGGAGAAACGTAATACAGAAAAATCCAAAACAATGATTCAACAATAAATGTTCAATTTAGAGATGCAAATAATCATTATTTTCATTTTTATTGTCATACATAATGAAGAAAAACATAAGATCTTCACACAGAAGATGCTGGAACCAGCAAATATTTGGAATTATTACTTTTTTAAAAATCAATTGTTCTATTATCATTTGCTGATTAATTTTCTGTTGATCCACTAATTGATTAAATGAATAACTGTGTCAGCTCTAGTTCAATTTAGGGGCAGGTGAAATAGAATTAAATTAAATTAAAAATAAAATGTTTTTTTCAGATACTGCAATATTTACTAATCACAGTGTTTTGTCACACTTCACGTTTCACCAACATGAACTTGTAGTTAGCAAAAAATATATGTTCTCATGTACTTCAGATTGCAATATATGACTTGTGTGTCATATGTGTATGTAAATATACCACATAGCAGTTAATTACTGATCAGCCCCGGTAGTAGCTACACCTTATCCAATTGGTTTTGGATCGCAAAATATAAATGTGCTCAAAATATTGTCTTTTTGCTGTACTCAGAATTAAAGTTGAGTCTTATAGCACCAAAACAATATAGAACAAGTAAATTTACCTTCAAAGTATTCCTCAGGGCATCATCACTTATAAAACCCCCCATCAACAACTATTGACAGTTAAGCAGTGTGCAACATAGCCAAGAGACGTCAAAATATATCAGCTAAATACATAGATTGCATCAGTATTTAAAGGAGATACAACTGAAGCAAATAATCAAAGGTTAAAGGTTTTTTTCCACAAAAAGTTTTTGAGAATGTTTTTATGTAAGTTTGTTCTGAAATGTATTTATTTTTACATATTCAAAAGACTTTATCTTACACTTAAGACAAACTCAGTTATTCAATGCATGGCCTATGTACAGAAATCACAATTTGTTGGGTCTGAAAAACTGATTAATGAAAGCATGTTCGGAGCAGACAACAAACAAACAAAAAATGTTACTAAATAGGTAACAAGAATGAATGTGACACATGAGTTAATACTGCAGCTCCCTGGGAATGCCATACATTAAAACGATGTGGACTTGAATGGTTCATCAAATGGCTGTTCGCAAAAAATAAGATGAACAATTTATTTTGACAGGCGGACCCCAATGTGAGCTCCACATCCTCTTCTTACAAGACCCTGTTCAAATAAAACCCAGAGTCACCAAAATCAGGAAAATATACAGTACTCGACTCAGCATCTTACAGTTCGGCTTCTGGTCCACACCTTTACCTTGGCAGGTTAACAGAAAAATAAAGTTGAAAGTATATACTAAAATGACAAGAAGAAGATGGTTTAGTGCTTGTACGCACACAGCAGGCAGTTGACCACCATCTTCCAATTCGAGTATGCCTGCATACTGAAGCGCTATCTTGTCAGTCTGAAAAAAACACCAAACTCCCGCAGAAACTTCACTTCATACACAAAGAAAGCTTTGAAATGAAACTCAGGGAGTTTTAATCTCGAGCCAGTTAGAAAATCTGATGACGTACAACTGAAATGTCTGTCTTTGTGTAACTTTGGAAGATATGTGAAGGGAGCAACAAGCTGTGCAGTCGTACCACCTCACAACGTCCCATTTCAGCTGAGGTTCCTGAAGAGATTACTCAAACATCCTGAAACTGGAGAACTGATGGTGCGGGTGCTTCACATGGATGTAAGATAAATGCAAGGTTGGTGATCTTAATAAAACTTGGTAGAAGGTGGGAGGATATTGGCTTTTCTAGAAGAGCAGGGCCCCCATGCTGCCTACTTCACTCTGTTCTTTCACAAAGATCTCAAAGTACTGATAGATGATGGTGACGGCCAGCAGGATACCAGTGCCAGAGCCAATGGCTCCGAGGAAGTCCGCCATCACTGATAAACCACCGATACACAGTCCGCCAAAGGCAGCAGCAGTAGGAATGTACCTAGAACGCAAAACAAGGATAATGAGATGAATATTAAAACCTCAATTAGAATTTAGTTTGAAAAACACTTCACAGTGAGCTAAATATTTTAGGTGAGTGTCCCACTGCTGAGCCCACAGTGCCAAAAGGCACTAAGCAGTTACACATGTGGCAATAAAGGAAGTTAAGGTGATGTAATATGACAATCTGTAGCTTCAGTTATAAGATGGAAGTTATTTATCATTGTAACTGATACACTTGCTCCATGTGTGGTTTGTATGGCTGATGACACTTGTAAATGTAAAGCAAAACAAGAACTGCGCATGAAAAGATATTTGATTTTACCTGTTCAGTTCATGGACCATTGAGGTTTCTCTGTGTCCCCTCATCACCATCTGCTGCTCCTTCAGCTGTTTGGCCACCTGGATGATAGAGAAGAACAGAGCTGTAAAGTGCAATCTGTTTGAAATAAACCATTAACACCACCTGACAGAGAACAGCTACAACTTACATCTTTAGCAGAGGAGCCAGAGACTTCAATCCAGGTTTTGGAGAAAAAGGCACATGATCCCAGCATGAAGACAATGTAGATGAGTGCGTGGACTGGATCCTCTAGAACAGAGCCAAATGACTCTGGGGGGGAGAGGTAGTAACAGAGTCCACCAACAGGGTAGGCGCGGGCTGGACCACCTGACGATGTGTCCTACAAACATAGGAAAATACATTCAAAATAAAGGGCTAAGGAAAACATAAGGTCACAAAAGCTCCACACCTAATCATTTCACAATATGGTGTACTGCTGATGATAATCTGGATTACGAGACATTTATGTTTACTTACAGACCAAGTTCCCAGCAGATTAACCAGGAAATTGCCGCTGAAGCGTGTGGAAAGCATCTGGGAGATAACGTACAAGTTGGAGACCAAGGCAGACTGCAGGATGATGGGAATGTTGGAGGTGTAGAAGAGCTTGATGGGGTAGGTGTTGTACTGGCCACGGTAGCGAGCCGACTTGATGGGCAGATCCACCCTGAATCCCTGTGAGAAGAGGTGAATGTGTAGGACAGATGTGAACAACTGAGCCACGTATACTTCCTAAATATTTTTTTCTAAATGCATCACCTATTCAAAAACTTAAGCAGTTTAGAGTGAAGTCACACAAATGAAAGGACCACAACTCACCTGAAAGTATATCACTACAGCAAAGACAAACACTGTGGCGATGAGGTTCATGAGGTTGGGTAGGTTCTGTCTGTAGAAGGCCTCTCTCAGAGCGCGCACTTTGTCTGTCCGAGTCGCCAGCAGATGGAAAAGAGCAATGATTGCTCCCTCAAACTCAGTGCCTGAAAACACAAAGAGTCACAAGCATGAGGCACATTTCTGTGGAGTGCAGAAGAGCAATGCGATGGAACTGATCACTACCATGGCACTTATTCACTTAAAGTCACATATTCACTGACTGCTCTTTGGTTTCTTACCTCTTCCGGTGTTCACAGTTGTGGGGCTGAAGGCCTTCCAGACAATCGTCTCACAGATGTTGGTAGCGATGAACAGTGAGATCCCTGAGCCAAGACCATAGCCCTTTTGGAGCAACTCATCCAGCAGCAGCACAATCAGCCCAGCTACAAACAGCTAAAGAACACAACAGATACAGTCATCTGGTGAAGTACTGAGGCAGTCATGTGTTGCCCTTCAGTATAAATTTACATTTGTTTGGACAGTCTTAGCTGCTGATTCTGTCTATGTAAGTTAGAACATTTCTTTTTACTTTGTGAGTAAATCTCAATCTAAACATCCTGTTGGTCAATTAATTTTAATTATTAGCAGTGGATATTGACTATCTGAATATTATGACTTGACATAATGACAAGTTTCTCTGAGATACCCTGAAATGCCTTGAGGCAGCTCTTGCTAAGATCATGAAGTTTACCAGAGACGTCGGTCTCACCCCCTTCATTTCAATTATATGTTTGACAATGATTAGTTCAATTGTAGGGGATACGCATGGGACACTAAATCAGTCTAATATTTGGGGAAGCAAAGAAGCTGAACAGATTCAAGCTAACACAGGGCTTAATTTCAGAACATAAAAGAAAAACGTATCAATAATCCACATCTGTAAGTTTGTTCTGTTTTATGTTCTGTTATCACATCATGTAAGTGCGTATTCAAAGCCAGTTTCTGCAGATCATACATTCTTAGTCAAATTAGACACTTCCTGTTCTCACCTGAATGATGATGAGCAGACAGATTCCAGCACCCATCTCTGAAGGATCTCCATACATGCCGGTCATCACATATACAATGGCCTGGCCAATGGTGATGATCATTCCAAATACTGAAAATCATTAACAGGGGTTAGAGAATATATATATATATATATATATATATATATATGGATGTAATTTTAACCATCACCATTTGATGAGAGTTCACTTACATTTCTGAGCTCCGTTGAACAGGGCTCTGTCCTTTGGTGTGTCTCCAACTTCAATGATCTTAGCTCCAGCCAGCAGCTGCATTATCAGGCCTGAGGTGACGATTGGCGAGATACCCAGCTCCATCAGCGTTCCTGGGGGGAGATACTCAAGTTAGTTGTACCAGAACAAGAGCAGACTTGCGTTTAATCTTTTAATAAGTTATTGGCTAGACACATACCTCTGTTTGAGGCCAGAATTACTCTCATCCAGTAGAACGGATCTGCAGAGTCTGAGGACATGATGCCAAAGAGGGGGATCTGGAGGAAAATGGTGATCACATGATGTGTGAGATATTTGTCAGTTATACATTAATTCAATACTTACTCTGCAAGTCCTATTTGAAGCCATTCATTCACAAAATGTAATCACATCATGTACATGAAAACTACCCTGTGCAACACTATGTATATTGTATTTCAGTTTGGATAGTATGACTTTTTGAGAGATCGATCAGAAGAAAATCATCAGTCAAGTAGACGCACCAAATAGTCTCTAGTGGCAACTTCTCTCTGTTTCCTATCACTCTAAATGGATTTCTCTTTCTTTTGGCAAATAGAAACAATATACAAATTAAAGGCATAACTCTATGGAGTCATAATTAATCACAAATAATCAATATGTCAATATATAATATAAAGAAGAGTCAGCCACTAAGATGATTGGAGAACAAGATTGTGAGAAAACACACAGTAATGAATAGTGACACTTACCTGGCAACACACCAGGAAAATGAAGAGAGTAATGGCAGTCCATAATACCTTTTCCCTGAACTGGATCTGTTGGTCAAGCACATCTCGATAAGTTTGGTTGAGAGTTAAAGCAAAGCCAACATAACATTTACTCATTGCCATGTACAAATGTACCAGTAAAATTGGGGTGTAATAATAATAATAATAATAATAAAAGATACACACCTTTCTTTCAGGTTTTTGGATCTCTGGCAACACTGCACAGAATGGCTTTATCACCTCCAAGAATTTGACTGTAAAGAAGCAAATACGGATGTTAAACTGAGTTAAGTGGAAATAATAGCTGGTCCTCAGTGGGACGTGGCAGTGAATGGGGGGCGGACTCAAGACGGATTTGAAATTACAATAACCAAATCCAAACCAATTGTATGTCAAGTAAAGCCTTTGGTATCACGATGTTTCCAGCCCTTTTTGGTGGCTCTTTACATCTCCATTCTCGCATGTTTGTTGAGAAGAGCCTGGAGCTGATTTAGGTCCAGCAGACTCAAAGATAGCACCGGCGGTGTTATGCGTCGTCATCACTAGACTGTCAATGTCTTTGAATGAGTGGCTAACAAGTTAGCTTACAAGATGTTTCCAGCCAACAGGAAACAGCACGGCGCTTTTAAAAATCTCACCACAAGCGAGAAATTCAGCTTGTAAAAATACTGCCCAAGTTTAATTGAATCCACTAAAGACTTCTGACCAGAAAGGGCCCGTGATAGTAACAAAATCCACTGCCAACTAGCTAGCTAGCAACGACAGCTAGCCGCCTGCTATCCATGCCAGCGCTCACACCGTTAGCTAACTAAGTTGTCAAAAACAGTTTAAAACAGAGTATTCTGGATCTTGTTAAAAGGGATCTAGGTATCAGTCTCATACAAGTCAAGTGCAGAAGAGATACTCACTGCCCATGTTGTCCCTAGAGTCCACCTATGTGCTCCTTCACTGTGTAAAGCTGACTACACTCAGTCTCACTACTGAGCCGCCGGGAGGAGAGGAGGAGGAGGGTGAGGAGGAGGAGGAGGAGGAGGAGATACTTTAGACACGTCACCACTACAGACACGAACGACTCGGAGAGAAATTAAAGCGACACACAGTTTTAGCCAAAAATAAAATGCATTCAAATAATAATACATATTTTTTTGTGCAGTGGTGGAAATATATGATTACATTATGTATTATATTAAATATTGTAAATGGCAGATTCTTCACTTGAGTAAAAGTATAAATACTATAATAATAAATGCACTCCGTTACTATGTCCAAATGTGTAGACCCAAATTCCACATCATTGTATAACTGTATTCCTTTTTTAAAAATAATATACTGTCTTATAGTTTATCTATAAAGATGCATCAGTTTTTAAGATGATATGGTGGTGTAAATTTTAATCTACAAAGTAACTATAGCTATCAATTAATTGTAATGGAGTACAAAGTAAAAACATTTCCTTTTGAAATCTAAGTACAATTATTAAGCAGCATAAATAAAAATACTCAAGTGAAGTTCATACACCTCAGAACAGTGCTTATGTACGGGATTTGAATAAATGTGTTTTCATTACTACAACTGAATGTGCATGCAGTCACACCTGCAAAAGAAGCATTTGATTTTAGAAAGGCTTAATAACTGGGCAACGTGGACAATCCATCTAACTCTGACAGCTCCAGACTGTCTGACAAGAACTTCATGCTAAATTAATTTATTACAGTTGGTTCACGTACAATTAAAAACTGGAATAAGGACCCTGAGTTTGTACCTAACTTTGGGGGGCCCTGTCAAACTATTCCCATTTGTCCACAGTAGCCATCAATTTAAGTAGCTTTTAGCTTTGCAAAGAAAATCTACTCTGACCAGCAGAAATTTCCTGTTCCACTGTTCCTCCCCGTGTACAGCATGTCTCCACCAGAGAGCAGCAATGACCTGAAAAACATCTAGTTCAGGAAATGCAAGCTGGTGATGACACTTGGAGACTGAGCTTGTCTCAAGCAGCAAATGCAGAAATACTCACATCCATCAGGGGGCATTGACAAAATAACAGGTTCCCTTCACAATGCTATGAAATGCCATGCAATAGCCCTGCAACAAATCCTGCAGTTGTAAAGATGGTGTATTATTTGTGTGTGAGAGATGCTGACAGATATGAATTAATATAATAGTAATACGTAATATCAACTTGAACCAGCAACCAAAGAAGCAGAACACAGGGTAGTTTTGATTTGAAGTCCATATTCCAGGTATGTATAAGGCTTGAGAGAAGAAAGGTGAAACAGATTCATGGTGTGGAGATATAAGTTCCAATTATTGATTCATGTTCAAGTACTCTAGGACCACAGAGCCTCACCACAGCTCTACTGTTCATAGCCTAAATGTGAACTAACTGAGAATACACTTATTCAGAGCCTACTTCCTGATTGACCACAATTTAGCTGAATTTTTAAAATGGGACTGTTCAGCTGCAAGATGAATGAGGAAAAACAATGTTGTCTCACCACCGATGATGCATCCTGTATTATCATGGAAGTTGACCAACCTTTAGTCTTTCTTTCTTTCTTTTTTTCTTTCTTTGAAACTTTAGCCCAAGATGACACAGTATCAGGCAACAGGATGTCATAAACATTTGGTGCAGCATTTCTCACATAGTTGAAAGAGGAGGATGGCACACAGTGTAGCAGAGAAAGAGCTCAGCTGTTCAGAGCACTCTCTGATAACAGAGAGCCTGTAGTGTTGGGGAACAAGTGAAAAGATAACTGAGAAGCGTCTCCAACAGAACAAAGCCTTATCTAAGGTTTCGTCTGCTGACAGGAGGGCTCTTCAGCTGGATCTTAAGCTGCAGGACAGAGGTGTGCCGAAGTCAGTGTATGAATCTCTGTGTACTCCTCAGGAACTCACTGATGCCCTTTCTGAAGAATAGGGCACCATTTTGAGCATCAAGCCAGTTCTTCATTTTTTAAGGACATCAACTCTGGAAGCGGACACATAACTTTAAAGGTCAACAGCCTGAGGCCACCTGGATATATACAGAACAAGAGACATGCAGGAGTCTCTGATCATCACTTCTCTCCTTTATTGCAAATTTTAAGAATGACTGTATAAGTAAAGAAAACACATGGTACCTGCAATTAAAACAACACTCAAGAAAAATATATATGTTTTTTAGTTGGTAAAGATGTCACATGCTTTTTTTTTTTTTAAATACCATCTCATTTGAGAAAAAAGTAAAAACCTTTCTATCCTCATTATCATTATATCATTACTACCAACTTTGAATTAAATGTTTTCAGCTTCATCTTGAAGATGTAGTGCAAACTAAGCTAATAACCCACCTGCTATTGCCTATTACAAAATTACCAAAAAAAGTACTTTCTGAGCCTGAGTGAAATGCCAGTGATCCTGGTATGTATGTAAATATGAAGCTAACGCCAATGTGAGGTTACCTTATCTAAGCGGAAAGGCAATTTCCAACTCTAAATCTCCTACAAATTCCACTGATAAACACATTATCTCTCAGTTGTTCATCTGTAAAAAAAAACAAACAAAAAAAAAAACCTCACACTTTGGTCTCTGTACGGATTACGGAACAAACATCATAACTTTAAAGGTCTTGGTAGGCACATTTTACTATCCCCTGTGTTTACAGTCATTATTGTTGCTAAGCTAAGCTAATGGGCTGCTGGCTCCAGCTATATAACAAAGTGAGTTGTTCATGGGCTCCTCCCTAGCCCCAAGATTGTTTTGACTTAAAGTCACATATGAATAAATTGTATAACTTCACCCAAGTATAGCTTTTATGTGTTGTAGTGACTATCCTGCAAAAATATTGAATATAGCACATGCAGTGGATGTTGATGAACTAAATTGACTTTACTCTTGCAGCCACATTATTTTCTGAAATCATGCAACATGTTTTTGCATAACCTATGAACTTTAATTCATTCCAGCATTAATGACAGTTACACAGTTGTTTATCTGAACCTCCCACCAAGCACTAGTTACAGGGTATCTAGCATTACATAAGAGTCTTTGACTTTGCTGAAGTGAACGTGAAGGAATGTTGAATTCTTTCAGCCATTACTACTGCTCTTTTGTTCTCTGGCCTTTTTTTTCTCTCTTGTTCTGTAACTCACCATCCATCAAAACCAGGTCACTCACACACACACAATCCCACTCTGTTAGTGAGATCTGTCCATTAGTGTGATCAAACGGCCCACATTCACCTCTAATTTGAGCTTTGCTGTGTGTGTGTTTCGGAATTTGTTTATGTGTGTTTGTGCTTTAATTATTGTATAGTTATTGTGAAGCAGATAATGACACTGATAGAGTACTGGGACCTGGGGGTATCCTTAAGTAAGAATGTAAAAGCAGATGTTAGGGGCTTTCTAAATGCTGTGATGTTTACAGTGGCAGGATAATACTATGTCCTCTGCCATTTCCCATCCCCACAGGGTTGTCTATATGGGTCTTGGCGGGAGACAGTGGATCATCGACTCAAGAAACTGGGTGGGAGCAGCGAGTCACAAGATCACCATGAGGCCGAGTACACTGTGAGTCACTCCACTCTCAGCTGTCTTACCCTGCTTCTCCTGTTCTGTCTTTCCCCCTGCCACTCTCCATAACTGCACAATACTATGACTATGAACAATATGACTGAGTCTCTCTCTCTCTCAGTTGAGACTGCTGATACATTTCACTACGACAGTATATCTTCTGTATTAGAGGTCAGGGGTTAAAGTTGGTGGACTTTAACCGGTGGGTTTAATTGTACCCATAATCCACTGCAGTGATCCAGCAGACAGAAGAACATTGTGTCCTCAACCTCATGCTCCAGGTTACATAAACATCTACAGATCAAAGACCCCTAACTCCTCCCTGTGGACATTTTCTCACACTGCATTAGAGGGTTAATGAAGAACAGCTCGGCTCTTCAGCTTAAAATAAACATGGTGGTTCTTTACAGCTATTGCATCACATATGGAGGAAAGGTCTCCCAAAGCTAAGATGGCTGTCTGAACATAAAGGTATATCGTTTTATATTCAAATCAGTTCAATCAGTAAGCCAAAACATAACCCGAGTGTACAGCCAGACTAGCTGCCCTGTTAGGCTGCATTTAGGTTAAAGCTTTGCTTTAAGGTAAATGTTAATGTGACCATGCTAACACAGTGACAAAGCTTACATGCTGAAGTTTAGCATGTGTAATGTTTACCATGTTCACCGTCTTTGTTTAGCATTTTAGCATGCTGACACTGGCTATTTAGTACCAAAACAAAGTATACTGAAGAGTAATATCACTTATTTTGTAGGTATTTGATCACAAAACAAAGCAATGGACAAATTAAATTCTAACCTTATGGTGAATGTGGTGCACGAGTGACAAACCACAACATAACCCCACCAAGAGTTAACCGTACTTAACTGGACTGTCATCAGGCTTAATCCAGATTATTCCAGACTACGAACTGTACACTCATAGCTTTCTCGCCTTCTCTTGTCCTGTCTGAGTTATTTTAAGCACACATACTCGCACATAAGAAGAGGCATCTCTTTTAAAATACTCACACAAGATTCATCACGCCTCAGTGCTCAGAAATTTAATCTCCACAATGGATATTTCTCTCTATGAGTTTGTTGCGGTTATATCTGATATATTAGGCCCAAAGTTTGTGGGAGCTCTCAGAACAACACATCTCTTTTCTATGAATATCTCTTACAGCATCAATATTTCTGTATGGACTGCCTTAAGTATTATTTATTACGTTTAACTGCCCGTCTATCTACAGATAGTCACACAGCAGCTTGAAGATAAGAAGATCACTTGGTTTAAGTAGTAAATTTCAGCTGATGTTCAATAAACCTTCAGGGACAAAGGTTAAAGAGGTGATAAGACTGTGCATTAAGACAGTGGCAGCAGGATCACTACAGCCACAGATGTAAAACTGTCATACAACCGTCCTGATATGAAAATGGGCCAGCAACTATAAGGACACAGCACAGAGCATTCAAGTATATTGTGTCGTAAGTTCTCCCTCAGATCAACTGCCAATTGATTCCTCCTAGTAACTGTTATCTGATTGATCTGCTGACCAGGGTTCAAGGAGGATTGCATAACAGACTGTGACATCATAGTCTCTGAACATGTGATAAGTTTTGAGCTCACTGGTTTCTCCTGTAGGCCTGTGACAGTTTCAATTCCTCTTTGGGACAGTCTCAGGTTGAAACATTGTTCATACAGTATGAATTCCTACCTTCCTCTGCCTTTTTGTTCCTTTCTGGGCTATTTTAAGATCACATACACTTCTCTATTGTTGCTGTGGGGAGAGTGAGAGTGCATGTGCTGTACTCACATCCTATTTTGCAGCACAAGATGAAATCCTGCAACAGAGAGCATTTTAAAGATCGGACAGTCAGGCAAGAAAGTCCATAACCTTTGAACTGTGTAGACTTTCTTACCATGTGCTTAGACACCATCATGTATGCACTACAGGCCTCCTTGTAGCAAGCACACACACACAAACTCATGCATGTGTAGCGCCACGTGTTCCACAAGAACTGTGCTTTCATGCATTATCATCAGAGTAAGATTAATCGCACCGACTCTTACATAATAACTCACACTTTCCTGTGTGCAATTGAGGTCAGTCAGGCTTTATTCACTCTTTCAGGACATTGCAAAACCATTACTTTGTTCCAGTAACATTCAGTCTGAACAAACTTAGAGTAAACCTGTGAGTGCTATGCAGCTAATTCATGTTTTCTTAAGAGATTTCCATGAAATGAAGCAAGCTTCCCAATCTGGTGAAAACAAAAGGATGCTTTTAAGGTTGATTTTCATTTCACTTCACGGCACAACATTAGCTTCAATTTAGTTCTGTGCCAGATGTCGTTTAATCAGGTTAACAGAGTATTTTTACATGAGCAACGAGGCCAACCCACCCCTGCATTTTGTGGTTCAGAAATGCTAAAAATACTGGTGCTGTTGCCATAGTTATGTATCACTGTTCAAAGAAGTCAGTTCAGTCACCAAGGCAACTGTCTATGTCCCACAGCAGCACACCAGCACACCCACATTCATACAACTCAGACAAAGTGCAGACAAACAAGCCCACTCATCCACACACACACACACACACACACACACACACACACACACACACACACACACACACACACACACACACACACACATACAAGATCAAATCAAGTGAAGAACTGTCTTGATACACAAGAGGCTGAGTATTGTCTTTGTTTCTAAATCAAATGGATTTATGTTTCATCAAAACATATTCATCTAAATCTGTTTTGCAAAATCAGCAGATGAGCAGGGAATGTACAGTTATTTTTAGATCTGAAAAGAGGAAATGATAATCCCTCTCATCTTGCTATCATGCTATCATCTCTGCCAACAGATAACTGGATTTGATAATGCTTTATCCATTTAAGCTCAATAACCGGATCGGCTCCACCCATGTCCAGGTGTTCACACGTCTGCATTTCAGCAATTCTGTGGGTTATGCATGAACAATAGTAGCTGAATGACATAAAAGTGTGGTTAAGTGGGTTATCTGTAGACTCCTAGTCAGTATGTTCCAGGCAGTTGTAAGTAAGTGAATGGTGTCTGTTGGGCTTCATCAGTCAGACCTGTGTGTCCTGTATGCTAATGTAAGATAAGATAAGATAAGATGAACTTTATTAATCCCAGAGGGAAATTAGTTTGTCCCAGCAGCACGCATACAACACAATACAGTTATAGAGAGAGAGAGATATATAGAGAGAGATTATAGAGACAGATTAAGAATCTAAGTAAAATTCAAATAAAATTCAGTGCACAGTTCTGGAGGCTGCATGGTATTATACAGTCTGATGGCCTCATACAGGAAGGACTTGCTGTAGCGCTCCTTAGAACATCTGGGCTGCAGCAATCTGTTGCTGTGGCTGCTCCTCAGACTGTCCAAGGTCCTGTAAAGGGGGTGAGAGACATTGTCCAAACTTGCTCTGATCTTTCCAAGCATTCTGTCTCTGATCACCACCTCTAATGGAGCCAGGCTGGTGCCAACAACTGACTCAGCCTTTTTTTATGAGTTTATTTAATCTGTTTGCGTCCTTTGCTCTAATTCCTGCACAGCAAAGAAGATGGTACTGGCCACTACCGACTGGTAGAACATGTGGAGCATTCTATTGCAGACGTTAAAGGACCTGAGCCTTCGAGGAAAATAAAGTACTCCTCTTCCTGTCCCCTCTCCACACACCCCACTATGGCCGTGTCATCTGAATATTTTTGCAGATGACACGACTCGGAACAGTACTTAAAATCCGCAGTGTTACTAATCAGACAGTCAGTTCTGCAAACTGAGGTCAGATAGTTGGTCATCCACGTGATGAGGGAAGTGTCCACATCCATGTTCTCCAACTTTTCCTTCAACAGTCTTGGCTGGATGGTGTTGAAGGCGGACGAAAAGTCAAAGAACATAATCCGAACAGTGGTGTTAGGTCTGTCCAGAGAGGAATAGGCCCTCTGCAGTAGATTCCTCCCTGGACAGACCTGACACTACTGTTCGGTGACATTCACATTATTCACATAATGTGAATAAATAAGACTAATTTCACGTATGCAAGCCCAGAATCAACAACTGTGACACCTTTAACAGCTATGAAATAGTAAATACAACACCCCAAGCCACCTGTGAGCATTTATTTACCTACTCCACCCATGTCACACATTATGAGATTGTCAGGGGTTGAAAGCAGGTATCGGCAACTGTATATACTACACTACGTGACCTTTAGAAATCTACTCTGCCCACGCAAATCACCCCACCCTTTATGTGAGGCAGATGTGCCAAGTTTCTGAAGAGTGACGCAGCTTTCTAGCCATACTTTCCAAACAACCAGTCTTTCTGTGGACTTACCCTCCTTAGCTCAGTGTTTTCCGTTTCTGGAAAGCCGATTAGGCTGACTACAAAGCTGCCGGTTTTGACAGGCAACAACTTTCACTACTGAATTCACGGTGCATACAATATGTTAAACAACTACCGGTCATCTGAGGTTGCTGCTTTGGAGCTGTTGTTATATGCAGGAACTGGCTAACACCCTGTAATGCTTCCTGCTTACCACTGTAACTTCCATGTTTGAAGTTCATAATCTGAGCCCTATGCAGGCCTAGTGCAGCTCAGTCACCGATGTCACCGCTGAATGGCAACTGGACTAAAAACTTCAATTAAACTGCTTAATAATGAACCCTGTAGCTATGATGACGCATGGAAAACGAGGTTTGTAATCTCTGTATTTACTCTGTCTCAAGCAAACTTGTGAAAACAAAGGAAAAATCCCAAAGCCTGTTTTCTCTTGGCACAGAGCTTCCTGTAGATCAGTGTTGTCTAAATAATGTGAATTACACTCAGAAGAAGTAAACAGCACCAGTTATTTTGTCTCACATCATAACCTCTTGTTACTACATGCAAACTTTTTGCCACAGTGCTTAAGGCTGCGACAGCAAATGATTTTTAATACTGAGCTCTAATAATCACCTCTGAGACAAACGGCTTCATAATTAGTATTATTAAAAAATTAATAAGTTTTTTGTGAGGCATTAAACCACAGCTAGGTCAGATGTGACTGAAACAAGAGCCAAGGTCACGTCCATCAACCTCTCACAGCATCATCACATCCCATATCTCAACCAAGCTCTCGTGGTTTGGCCTCTCTTCATGTTGCTGTTATCTCAGATCTCAGCAACTAAATGATCTGCAATAAAATGTCAAACTTCAGAAGTTCTCTGCTCTTATGTATAAACAAGTCTGCAAACATGTTCCCAAGCCCATCAATATAACAGCCTCATCAACAGGCTAATCTGAAGATGATTCCAGTGAAATGAGGAATTTGTGTTAAATTGAGTCTTTAAAGCTCGGGTTAGGGTTCGCTGATCAGTTGTCAGATTGGTTTGAAATCAGACGTTTAGACCACTGTTTCTATGGTTTTGCCGGAGTTTAATAATGTTTTCATAGTGGTTACACATCAATATTGTCACTCACTCTGTAGATCATGTACCCATATAACTACGGGAATGTGTTTTTTGCTTCAAGAGACACCTTCATTTATTTTGATTTTTGTTGCTATGAGACGAGGTCATCCATCACTTCGCATCACTCAGTTGAAGCAGTATTGTTTGAGGTTGTAGTATGTCAATATTTTCTCAAGTAATACTAATTTAAACAATGACTAATTTTTTCCCCACAGGATTGCATCCTTTTGTAACAGCAGCACTCTACAGCTGTGTTCAAAGATCTGGTGTCAGCATCCTGCTCACATTTCATTTCCCTTTCCACACGTCACGAATTCATGCCACACCCATACACGTTCGTATTTCTATCTTTCTGAGGACACTCATTGACACAATGCATTCCCTACCCCCTTACCCTAATCCTAATCTTAACCATGAAGGCTATATGCCAAACCCTGACCCTAACCCTAAAACCAAGTCTCACCCCTCAAACAGCCATTTAAAGGTGTGTCAGAAAGTGGGGGCTGGGTAAAATGTAAAATTTCCTAGAATGTCCTCACTCCAATGGTTTAAAATTGAAAACTGGTCCTCACACTGTATAGCCATACAAGTACACATGTGTGTGTGTGTACTGTAATTGAGCATGTTTGAACACATAAATGAACACAGAACTTTTTTTTTTTTTTTTTTTTACCACAAATGAATGCCTTTATTTTCCAAGACACTGTTAACACACAGGTATACAAGAGAGGTATCAGCTCTTGCAATAACAAAATAAATCAAAGTCGGTATCAGAACATTTAGAGTGGTAATATGGAATGTACTAGTTTCCACTTTTTTTTTTTTAGTTTTTAAACAATCCTTTCAAATAAATAGTCTCTATATAGTCTTTATAGCTAGTGTTTTTATCAATATATTCTCTTTGTTTAGTCAATGTTTTGGGAATGAAGAGGAGAAAACCAGACAAAAACAAAGACGGTGACAAAACAAGGATAATATCCCCTTTGCAATCCCCTTTTCAAAATGTCTTTTGTTTGTAGGCAAAGAAAAGAACAGGGGAGAACAACTGTTGAAAAAAGGCAAATCCCTTCTTCTAGACCTAAATAATCTTGTTCTTCCACCAAAAAAAGTGTAAATCCAAGTGCCAGGTGGACACACAAACCATGTTTTTTAAGAGGGTCTTAAGAGATAGCAATATAAACACAAAAAGTCCTTATCAGAAGCTTAAGTTGTCAATTGCTACAAGGCTGCTGACCTTGCCAGCCAAGGCTTGTACAGTCATGTTCCCCACTAATAATGTGCTGTGCTGTTGGGGACCGGCAGTCCAAACTTCATCCAAAAAAAAAAAAAAACCTACGTCGTTACACAGGTAAAGCACCACGTCAGGCTCCTAGAACTATTCGCTCTTTCTCTCTCAGAGAGAACTTAATAAAGACCCTTGTCTGTACCAGAGGGGGACAGGGGGAGGAGAGTCCTAGGATGCTACAGGAGTCCTGGTGTTTGTTGAGAGACCTCTGTCTCACACAACATTTCTCCTACTAACAAAGAAAAGGAGCAGTCTCAGAAAGAGAAAAGTGCAAGTAAGGGCACAGGCAGCCCTGTCCTCTGGCAGGTGAGGGAGAGCGCACAACGACCACACAGACTCTTCCCTGACCCTGAGGTGTCCGAGGATCCCTCCAAGCAGAGGAAGGTCAGACCCCCACGTAGGCATAAGGACGATGCACCTTGAAGTAGCAGGGTTTCAGCTCAGTGAGCCTTTTTTAACCCACACTTGAAATTCAGACCACGTTGGCTCCAGTGCAGCTTCAGTCAGTGCTGTGGTCCTCCAGCTGGGAAATGATGGTAATCAGGTTCTGGAGGCCGAAGATGAAACCACTGTCCTGGCCTTCATGCACTACACTGTCCTCTCCATAGTGGCGGCAGGTGGTGTGAGCAAAGTCAATCATGCGCACATCCACCATGGGGCTGCTGGCCTCTCCTGTGCTGTGGGAGGAGCGACTGCTGCCACTGTTACTGCTCCCTGTGGCCACACTGGTGCTGCCACCTGCTGAGGAGGAACGGGGGAATCCAAAGGCCCCCTCCTCTTCCTCATCTTCCTCCTCCTCCTCGTCCTCCTCTTCTTCGTCTGATGGTTCATCCTCGTCACCTTCTTCCCCACCGCGGTGTCTAGGTCTAGTGGGAGTCCTGGGTGGGTCTCCGTCATAGATGATGAGCAGGGAGCTGGAGTAGAAGCGGTAGGACTCGCAGGCCTCCAGGGCAGCTTGCATTTCCCGGAGTCTGCGCAGAACTGGGGACAGCAGCTCTCGACGCAGGCGACGGCCATTGTGGAAGAATTGGCAGAGGGCCTCCTTGAAGCCTGCGAGGGTCAGCTTACGACCATGGTATTTATTCATGAACATTAGCTGGCCTGAGTCTGACTGGTACACCTGCAAGAGTCACACCAAAACATGAGTACTACAGATCCACATTTACAGCATAACCACTTCAAGAGACCTCAAATGTAGAAGGGCTGAGCTGCATCTCTACCATACCTGCATGCCACAAAGTCGCACTCCAATAGACGAAGATGTGCTCTGTTGACACTTGCGGATCTGATTGGCTTTCTTCTCCTCTGATGCATCATCCCCATGTTGGCGAGTTCCCATCTTCAGATCTAAGACACATGGTACTCTATAGCGCCATGTCAGGTTCTCCAAAAGGATAAATTCTGTGAAAGCGGGTCAAGGATCACACAACAAAAGACCTATAAACTAACATGGTGTGTTCACGCGTTTCTTTTTTTAAAAACAAAGACCAGTCCATGCACTTCACTGCACACCTGAGCCGCCTGGTAAAGGCTGTTCATTCATGAAAAGGATACTGTATTGGTTACGGTGCTTTGCGTTCTCCTTCATCCTCTGTAAGTGCTGTTGGTGACATTTGAGACTCCAGGGGTTGTGTTTGATCTGTGGCACCACGTTGCCTTTCTCCAGGCTGAAATAGAGAACCTCCGCCTGCTGCTGCTGCTGCACCACCACATCATCACGATTATAACTGCAAAGATGACAACACAGAAGAATGTCAACTTCACAAATGTTACAAATGCATGACATGACGCATGAAAGCGAATGCATAACGGCACTAAGGCAAGCATCTTCACCTTATGATTTTGTCTTCTTTGCGACTGTGTCGAGCTCTGTCTTTGCTGTAGTTGTCGTTCTCCAGAAGCAAAGTGGGCTGCTTCTTGTTGCTCCACTTCAGCATCTTAGTCTTGGGCTCGCAGTCTGCTGAGGGATCTTTGTTTTCCAGGTCCCCTGATTCACTGTGGAGAGGGTAGGCGATGAGGCACAGGTTCCCTTCCTCATCCTCTTCAAAACTGACTGACACGACACCTGAGACATAATGAAAAAGAGTGGTTATTATTACATTTTTGTCTGATAATGGTTGCCTCAATAAAATGCCAGGACAACCATTTCCACATATCTTTGTATTTACATATGTGAAAAGCATTTCCACACACACAAGCTATAGAGGTGACAGGAAGAGATGGAAGAGAGGAAAGAAGGACTTTAACAGACAGAACATTTTATGTTATCAGCAGCAGATGTCAGAGCACAAACAGTGTTTATATCACTGAATAATCACAAAACAAGAGACACAAAACACCACACAAGGCTGAAATGTATCAAACTGAGCAGGACGTTTATTAAGCAACTGCCAAACATCCTCATGAAAAACACACAATAACTCATAATACAGAGTTTTATGCTGTCGATGGTGACTTGATAAAATGAAATACAGCTCTATCTTTAGACATACAGAAACATACATGAAACAAAAAAAAAGCAAAATAAGCCACAGCAAAAACGTACATAACCATGGTACAGTGCATTAATATGCCATGATTCAGTCCAGTTTTACAGAGTCCACTTAGAAGTGATGATCAACACACTTGTACAAACACAAACCAGAACGGTAGAAATGGGGCTAATAGATGTTTCTAGAATCATCTTGATGATTAAAGAAACACAGTATACTTTAATCCCAAGGCTGCCCAGTAGACCCTCCCTCCCCTCCAAGCCCCTAGTAAAAGTCCCTAAAAGGGCCCGTGTGTCGCAGAGTGGGGGAGGTGTAGCACTGAGAATAAACATCACAGCTGCAGAGGCTGATAGAGATAAACCACAGACAGGAAGTAGGGATGTGGTCGAAACAGATCAAGCTTCAGCAGTATGGACACGATATCTGATCTGATACATGATGCACTTTGCATCCAGCAGTACATGTAATAGCAGTAGTGTTCACATTACCAAACAGCCACAAAATATCAAAGAGTAAAGGACAAGTTTACACTCGGAATAACCTGACTAAATGAGGTGATGTTCAAAAAGAAAACGAAAAAAAAAACGCCTTGGTTTTTTGCATGTTAAACGGCAGGCCTGAGGACCCAGCATCCGTCTTTCTTCTGCAGCCAGTGGCCTATCTGATGTCATGTGCACTGACATCACCATCCTGCAGGAAGCCTCGCCTCTGTCTGCTCAGAGCTGCACCGTCATTACACCACTGCCGCCAAGTGTGGGAACTTATGAGTCACTCTGACTTAATTCATCAGAAAGGCTCATAAATCAGAGATAAAGGTGAATCTATTAAGAGTTTTACAGCCTAATAGCATAAACTGACTATAATATATTAGCAGGGGGTTGACACTGTTGTATAATGATCAGTCGCTATTGTTTTATTAGGTTCAAAAGTTCTGGTTTTCCAGTCCTGCTTTCAGGTCTGCACCTTGGAACTTAAATCCTTGATATGACCATCATGATTGACACTGATGAAAGCTAATGCTACAGTCCTCTCAGTTATGTCTCACAGCTTAAATGTCCATCCCTAACTTGTCTACATCTCTAAATCTACATGTGCACCTTCATGAAAACCCCAGTTTCCCCAAAATTTTGTTCATTCTGAGCATAAATTTTAAGTTTATATCGGTTACATGCCACTGCAAGGTGTCCCTGAAACCACTAGATATTCTTGAAATGTCTTCATCTCTAAGCAAAGTTAAAGACATGACATTATGTTCTTTAAAAAGAGACAGGAGAGTGCCAGTGGTGAGGAGTGTTTGAAGGTCCCAGAAATTCTTGTACTATCTGCTCTCCAAATCACAATCCTCATTTTGGATCTTTTTATAGGCCCACACTGCATTACTGAGAAGTCAGATACTACGCATTTGCCCTCCCTCCGTCATCAGGCTGCCTAAAGACGACTGTATCAGCATGTACTGGGTGTCATTGTCTGTGGGTGAAACTGTGAGACTGTGGGCCTGGACGCATCCAGGGAAACACTATATTCCAATTAAAAGCGTGTGTAGATGAAAAAGTGTATTTGTGTCCTTGTCTCTGTGATGGACCTGAAAGCAGATCTGAAAATCTCCTCAAGTGACTTGTGAATTACTCCCCTGGTGATCTGTCCCATTTATTTTGGACCCCGTTGGAACTTTATCTCATCCTGAAACCGTAGCCCTCCTAAAAGCCAGAAACGGCACTTAAAAGACCTCTGGCTACTCATCCTCCTGGTCAGCTTGGATGCTACCTGAAACTCACCCCTCGAACATGAGAGTCACATCCAGAAAACCAGCTGTGGTGCTTGCCAATTGCTGCAACACCAGTGGCACTGTGCACAAGCCACAATATATGGCCACTGAATACAGGAAGGTAACTACCTATAAATATCAACATACATTTTGTAGTGTGTTGTTGTGTAGGCCATGTTGTTTGAGCCTGTCCTACAACCAATGACCACCCTTCACCTACTTCAAAACAAATACCTAATGATCCCTCAAGGGATGCATTTTTTTTTTGCCAGTAAGCGATACACTATTAGCACAAAGTTGAAGAAGAAGGAGAAGAAGAAGAAGAAAGAAGGGGTTAATGCTGGATACCAAAACAACATCACACAAGCTGTGTTCAGTCATACTTCCTGCAGATTTTGGGATGGAAGGGTCTTACCTTTATACTGAGGGGTGAACTTCCTCATCTCCGGAGGGAGGCTCTTGTAGAACTGATGCTCCCGGGGTATGAGGGGCTTGCAGATCGTTTGCTCCCCAAATCGTAGCACACAGGAGTGGCCTCCCACCTGGTGCACGAAGGGTTCAAGCATCACCCCTTTTGCGGGATAAGGAGTCCCGTCCGCCTGCATGAGGGCTTCCAGAGCGGGACTCATTCTCACTCCGCATCGGACAACTGAGCTGGGGGGACCCACGTCGCACGGGAGGCAAGAAGCTCGGCCGCTCGTTTGGCTCCCTATCCTCGGACTCTTCTCTGTTGGCTCGCACGGGGGCGCTGCTGGTCGCCTGCTCGAGCGAAGCACTGGAAAACAAAGGGTTGAACAGGAAGGACAGAACCAGAGATAAAAAAAAAAAATCCCTTATTCCCTTCCTTATCCTTCTCGGAGGCAAAACTATAGAACTCCTCCGCTGGACTGTATATTCTCCGTGTTTGTACGTGTAATAAAAGGCGATTTATGTTGCCATAAAAGCAGCTTAAAACGTTTTCAGGCAGCGCACGTCTCCGTCGCTGCTGGTGCCTGGCTGTTACCGAAACTGACGACCGTGCTCGTCCCGCAGCTAGAAAAACAGCACAAACAGCCAGCAAAGCCCACCCCTCTCCACAGCCAGCCAATCACAGAGCCGCAGCTGTCGCTGGGAGGAGAAAAGTCACCTAGGAGAGGATCGAGCAGATCAAGCAAACAAAGAGGAAGGAGAGAAAACAGGGGGGAGGGTAGAACAGGAAAAATACTAGACACAAAAAACACAACACTGAAGTCATTTTTTTTTTTCAATGTACCTGGCAGTTTTTCGGTTGTACAGTGGCTGCAGGTTGCATTTTGAATTTAATCTTGTTCGTGAGTCATCAAATATCCTTGGAAGCAAAGTGTGGCAGAGAATTAAAAATATAGGCAAGAAGGCAACTTGAAAATGCACATAAGCCATTACTCTTTAATTCTAACTTCAGACTTGAGATTTCACGTCTCAGTGATATCAGGGGCTAAACTGAAAGGTGTGCTGGAGTGGGATACGTAATGGACGTAAAATGGCACGTCAGAATTTAGAGATGTAAAATCATTTAATATTAGTTAATATTAGTATACAAGTAAATATCTTGTATGATCACCCTGTCTTACGCAAAAATCATGGTTGAGAGGCCCTGTAAGAAGGTGACTTTCGTCTCACATTAGTGGCACTAGAAGAAGTTAACTCAGAGACCAGTGCTCTTCACATCAGGGGAGGGAGGGCAGAGATGGGGAAAGATACCCATGTTTACAGCTTACAAGCGAACATGTCATCAGACAACTCAGTCAGAGTCGGGTCATGTGAAGGTTGGCAATAATGTGCACTGCCAAAACAGCACTATCCAATAAATTTGATTTAATTATCATGAAGAACAAAATCTCAACTTTGACTTGGATATTGACGTGAGCACTAATTACAATTCGGACACTTGTCAGCACGGTAACTCCAGTATGGCATGCACACAATATAAAACCAGCAGACATGATTTAGGGCATTATTATAAAAGCACAAAGGGCTGTGTAAGTATGGCCATATTCCTACAGGTACTCGTGAGGAGATGGCAGATGATCCAGGAAGTCCAGTTGGAGTAAAACATCCACCAATGTGAAGCATTCATCTACTGTACTGTTTTACTTTTCATTGCATGCTTATATGGCTTGTGCTGCCCATTACACATGTGCCTTACTGTTTCTTTCCCTGACCCAACCCATTGACTTTACACTTAAAATTAGCTCTTCTAGGCCCTGGGAAAGTTTTAAATATACTAAATCTTCATGTCTTCAAGGTGTCCTGGTGGTTTGTAGGGATTATTCTTTCTGGTTTGCAGGGGACCTTTGTTTTGCAGTACAACAGTTGGCCACTCAGCAAATTTGGCAGCAAAACTGACTCACCACAGCCAGCCAACCCATTGCTTGAAGACTTATCAGATGCTGAGAGACTTTACAATGGTCATACCGCTTTTACCCTCTTCAACACATCTTGTTGTTTCTTCTCACTAAACACTAAACACAAACACAGCACAGCAAAGTTTATACAGTTTTCCTTGTCATCACAGTGTATCATCTATATCTCAGAGAACAACATCCTTTTGCAGCATAACATGCGTTCCAGGGGTAAATGACTGAATTCTGGTTGCTGCTATAATTAGACCCCTGATAGCAATATTTGAGCATCTGTTATTATAGTTTGTTTAAGGCAAGAACATTGCAAGACAGTGTGAGACAACATGTTAACCACAAGTGGTGTAAAGCCCTAAAATGTCAGGAGATAAGGATCTCTGGTACCAGCCCTTAGTAATATCTGGACCAAAATACTGTGACAAATAACAAGGATTTAAACTGCAAGGCAAAAATGCAGGTTAGTGGGCAACAGCTAAGACAGCTCCACATTCTGTTGCGTGAGCCTTCACTAGCTTTACTCTATATTGTACCGACCAAAATGGAAACGTCTTTGTGACTGGCAGTCGACCTAATGGGTCTGACTGGTGTGCCAGATCAGACGAAGCTCAGGTACTTTGGGCAAGCTCAGGTCACTGGACGGTTACAGTCTAATCATGCACTAATCTCTGATGTTCCAGTTCTGCACTGGGATTACAAATGGGAAAAAAGGATCCCAGACCAGGGCAGGGAGGGGATTAAATGATCAGCACTGGAACAGGGCACCCACTCTTCTCTTTCCATTGGTCCCACAGGTAGGGGCTCCCTGGTGGTCTGGTGTGAAATGTGGCTAAGAGCAAAAGAAGAGAAGAAATAGTGTGTGTGTGTGTGTGATAGCAATGTGTGTGTGTTAGGGAATACACTATGGGCTTCCCAGACCTTCTGACCCTGTGTGATTGCAAAGGTGTAGAGTCGGCCTCAACAGTGTGGTCAGAGAGGAATGTGTGTGTTTCTGTGTGTGCTCTGGCAGTCAATTAAAATAAAATTCTAAACTCTTATTGTTGCTTAGGACGAACTGTGACTGCACAAATTCCACCAACATAAATGACATATACAATGTGAAGGATGCAAGAAAGTATGTGTTCATGTATCATGAGTTGTCGTCTTTCTAGCTTAGTCACCCTGGCCTCACTGATGCACGAGTGTTATGTCATCTTAGCACGGCTTCCCCCTCTCATGTCATGGGCCCGTGCCCCAGGACAATAGGTCAAGGCTGTGCCGCAGGGCCCTCAATTCAGCCATGAAACAGAGCAGTGATGCAATCGCCAACAACCTCCTCCTGTTAGTTACACTAGTTATTGTAAACTACACCCACCAGAGTCGCTGCAGCAGTCCAGAAATGCAGACTCCAACCACACAGGAAGTGGGTCTGATCTGGCCCATACAGCTTTCAAAATATTAGGTGTTGCCGTTGCAGAGAACTGTGAATAAGCAGCTTGATCAAATCAACACTTTTGTGACTCTTTATGCCTGGTTTTGTCCAAATCTCCATGACTACAGAGAATAATCACTGAGTTATCACTGGGTCTATGGCCCATCCGTCAGCAGTCTGGCCCAGTTTGTCAAATGGATTATTCTGAATGTTAAATGGTCTCACTTGAGCTGATGACTGTTATTTACCCTGCCATACACTGTCCACAAGTTTAGGTCACTGCACTGCAGCCATGCCCGGTCATGGACTTTTAATGGACTATTATTGAAGCAATGAAAGTTAAGAAGGAAAAGGGTTTGAAAGCTCTGTCCGCCTCTGGATGACATAGTACTGTACACACAGAATTGGGAGGTGAAAATTTGTGCTGTGAAATTTCTGTGTGGGTGAAATCACAGCAGCATTATTCTACCAACTTGACAACCCACTTTCCATGAGATCCTTAAGCCCTCCCCCTCCTTCCCAGACACGTGAGGAAGTAGAACATGGGCGTGTATGAGAACTTGCCACATAGGGGGGGATGGGCCCATATGCACTTTCATTTCGGCTGAGGGCCAGTGTTGCTGGCACTCTCACACCCAAAGTCAAGGGCAACCTTGTTTAATCTGATCACAAGACACCAAAACCTCGATGACACAAACACAACAACATTAAAGCACCTGTTTGTTATCTAGTATATAAGTGCCAACATCATAATAACACATCAAGTAACAAACAAAAAATCATCTTAACAACTTATTTAATTACTTTTGAGTCTTCAAGTCTTGTTTTTTATGAAAACAAAAGACTTCTACTTGTAACATGAGATAATGCCAGTTATGCGGTTACCCTTCTTTCCTGGATTTTCTTCAAACATCCTGAAACAAGACAGAAAAAGGCAGATTGCTGAACTTGTATCAGAAAAATGGTACTTGATTCTACGAACGATTTGTGCATCAACACTAAATTCGTTTATCAGTCAGTGACAAACATGATTCTGATGATTCTCAGTTCCTGGATAGCAATGCGGATGTTTGGTTTAAAGAAAATACAGTCATAAAACGTGAGTCAGGGCAATACAGAGTAAGTAAATATTCAGTTTCAGGGATAAGACTTTCTCTGTTAAAGTCAGGCATTTGTCTTGTCATTATCAAAATGTGAGGCTTGGCAATAAACTCGCTTACAGCAGATGATTGGGGTTTGCCTGTTTATGTATTGTTTACAAAAGGAAGGGTTATGAAAGGCAGAAACTGAGGAGTGAAAAAAATAGACTTTACACAGACCGATAATACTGGGGGAAGAATGGTTATATAAAAAGAATCATATTGATGCCATTGGTGCTTAGGGTATGTTAACAGTTTATTTTAATCCTCATACCATGGTCGTGTGAAGAAACAAGTTAATATGCACTAAATCAAAATGCCAGTTATGCTAAAACTGCCCAGCTACTTCATATCTAGTCATATGAACTTAAATTTCACAGCTTTTGTAGGCCTAGCGATGTCAACATCAGTGGTGAAACGTGGGGAACACGAAAACAACCTCACAAGTTTAACCTCAGATTCTTCAAGTACACTGACACATTCCTCAAGTGCATTCCTGAAGCTGCACAGAGTCCATTAAATTATGGCACACGCCTGCGTACAGCCATGTGTTACGATGGTTTGTGGCTGGAGGGGAGAAGCTGGCCTGGCTGATCCCCATAAACCAACTTCCTCCAGGTTACAGGCAATGGGAGTATTTGAAATGCATTTATGTAACCTTGGCTAAAGTGTAAGCAGCTCGATATTCCAATGAGAAGAGATTCCAGAGATAAATACATGCAGTCACCAGATGCTTTGACACCAAGATGATTTCAGTGTTTAAAATCGCCACAGCCTCCTTAGGTTGTAGGAGATAATACCATGCTATCAGCCTGACACCTTCAGCTTGTCAACGAAAACCAGCTAGACCCTGACCCACTTTGAAGGAAGCAGCTGACTGTTTCTCTTAAGTCTGCACGGAGGGTGGGCCCGGTTTAAGGTGGGGGCCCACAGGATATCTGTTTGTAAACATACATGTCACGGAGAAATTACTGAGCAAGTGTGAGAGCAAACAAATCGGAGGGAGTGTCACAGTTTATGTTTCTGTCCATTGTAGGGGCCATCACTCACATGGTCATGTTGAAAACAGTGAGACGTGTTTGACTGCCTCTGTGTTATGGCCCAGTTTCTACACTCTGTAGATCAATGCTAGTTCTGCACTTGCACATCACCATGGGAACAGTCTCGAGAGGAGAGCGTGTATGCGAGCTGTGTGTGGGAAGAGATATTCAAGGTTTTATTGGGTTGTGGTAAGTTAGGAGAGGACGCGGACTGGTTTGAGAAAGCAGGGTTAACATTTCCAGAAAGAAGTGCAAAGCTAACATAGAATATTCAACTACAGCTGTGTCACCTACTAACCAGTCATCTCAAGTTTGATGTCTTTGCTCTTCATGTAAACATGAACAGGACACAGATCACACATATATGTCAGGTTATGTTTAGCCTCTGTGGCTGATGTCTGGTGATCTATTATAGCTCCACTGACACATTTTACACACTTACACCATGCCAAATTAGCCCCCACCCTCCACAACCTTACCGTTGACTCCTGACCTCCAGGAGATAACTAAAGTGGGATGCTGTGCATTGATACTGGCTCCCCGAGCTCTGATTTCCCCTGAGACTTGGAAGCGTAACTGGGTCAGATTCCATGTCCAGAATCTGGTTGGCCAGGTCCTGTCTAAATGTGGCCTTTGGGTCCTTTCCAATCCGCCAGACCAAGTCTGTTCCACGTGCCCAGCCTCAGGCAGACACCCACACCTCCGCCCTCTCCTGCCTCAGAGCCCGTCTGGCCTATCATCACATCTACATCCCGTCAAAGTCAAAGCATAGAAGGTGTCACTCTTGGACAAGTGGACCAGAATGAAACACTACTGGCAGGGAATTAATGGGCGTATCTATAGCTAGTGCAATCTTTCACACATTTCACTTATCCTGTCCACTATTCTGTAAACCCTTCAGCATCCTGTGAGTCTGCTCAGCAGCCCCAAAATAAATTCTTTTCAAACAACAAAGCTCTGAACTCGTTTTCCATGCACACTTGTTTCAGGAATTTGCTGCAAATTGCCAGTGTTTTAAAGCAAGAGGCATATGACATTTGATTTTCTGATGGAATAGAAGTGCAGATTTCAGATATCTGAATTCACATTCTCTGACTTTTTGGTTTTTATTTAAGTACAAATAATTCAAACAACTGATACTAAATTAAATAAAAGGTTAAAGGATAATTCTTTGTTACAGTTCGTGGAAGTCTGTCCACGTCTGCGTTGCTATACACAGAGGAGTACGTTTACACATTATTCTCCCTTTAATCAAACAAAGTTCCTTCGCACCATAGTTATCCTTGTTCTGTGACTTCTCACTGTACCCACAGTCCAACCAGCTGTCAACACCTTCACTATTTAGGGGTGGGCTGCAAGGCACATGTGGTTTCCTGAGAGCAACAGATACACATGCGCACACATACAGATACAGGGATAAATCAAAACAAGGTGTAAACTCAAAATTCACATCATGTGTACACATGAATCCAACGAAACGGGGCCCCATTTCAGCACTGCAATCACTCAGTATACTTCCCTGAAGAGAAATAAATCAACATCTTTTCCCGTCATTGAAATGCAGATCAACTAAATGCGAATGAACACTGAGTACAAGCACCATGGTCACAAGTTTAAAGCCAAGCACTCATTATGCTTCTCAACCCAGTCAATACTGCAAAATTAAACAGGCCCAGTGCAGAACAAATCAGCAAAACACAGCTTGGTTTTGTTGTGCAGAAATGAAGACTTATTTAGCTTATTAACAAAGTAGATTAAATTAATTTGTTTTTTTGTAAGATACAACTTAGTGGTGGGTTTAAACCCAAGATGGAACCAGTCCAACACTGATAGAGCACGTACAGGCGAGTCTTACATGCCTGAAAAGCTCGGTGGGTGGAGACTCTCAGGAAAAATTAGAAGCAACCTTTCTAGTCTCATGGCCTACATCAGTTTAATTTTTGAAAAAAAAAAAAATTTTCATGGAGAAACATGAGCAGCTTTATCTCTGGTGTGTTCCCTGCGGCTTTCTCAAAACCTGCAGTTAATAGACAGCAACGGAGAGGTGTAAACACTTTGCTTTGAACTAAAACTCACAAATCTAGTGTGATGAATGAAGTCTACTTTGAAACTGAGAGGGGTTTGTGTTGGAATAGATCAATAGATAGATGTTTACCTATTAGAGTCTGTGCAGTTCTTGCAGCTCTGCATTTCTCCCTGCAGCTCACTGTACATTAACAAGTTCCATATGACCCAAGTATGTGGAGAGTGAGCAAAAAAAGTCAGATTTATATAAACAAATCCACTCCTCCTGTTCTCCACGTGTTACACAAGACGTCACGTGGCGCCTAGACTGCCAAAATCTAGAACCATAATATTTTTATTTCCACGCACGCATGCACACACTCACACACACACACACACACACACATATACTCAGGCTGATCTCAGACTCATGCGCGCTGAAGACTGAGCCCAAAACAAACAAAGCAGGAAGACATTTACCATCCAAGAACTTCCATGAAACTGAAGTTCATCGGGTCACATGGAAGTACTCCTGGTTAAAACTTTCAGCACAAGAAACACAAGTCGTAAAAGTCTTTAAGTTTTGTCACTGACCTATTCCTATGTGCTGTAAGTTAACTCCTGCATATTCTTTTTCTTTTAAACTTTTTGCAGTCTTAAAGACAGTTTGTAGGATTAAATGGAGTGGAAAGTGGATGAATTGTTGAGTCAGGGGTTTAGACTGGGACAAAAAGTATGCCTTCTTGTACCTGAAAGTCTGATTAATGAGTAGCAGATAAAATGCTGGCTTTGTTTTTTCCTTTTTTGTTTATTTTGGAAGGGTGGTGAAAACTGCTGCAAACATTCTTTTTAGTTTCAAAGGTCATGAACATGAATGTCCTCACCTTTGTGTGCAGTGATCTCACTGTCAAGTACACTTTGGAGTGCATCAGTTTTCTTTTTCCAGAAAAAAAAACTGGGGTAAACATCATCATCCGCTGAAAGTCAGAACCAAGACTCCTCCCCACTTGGCTGGACATAGAGAGCGTGTTTTTGTTTTCAGTCTGCAGATGTGACGGCCTTCTGCAGTTCCCTCACATATCAGTGGTGTGTGAGCATGTGTGTGTGTGCATGTGGCCTGTGTGTGCATGTGTGGAGGGAGGAAAGGGAGGAGTGAATATAGGTCCTGTGTGCGCCTGCTGTATTATGTAACAGTCCAGTGAATCCAATCTGACATTATATTGACTCAGAGTACAGGCTGTCCAAAGAAGGTGGCCCCGAAAATACAAACCCAAACACACATAAATGCTTTCACAACCAATTTCACACTGACCATAAAATCAAAGAGACTCTAGTTTATGCATGTAGCACAGATTTATCAGCTGAAACACACAGTATTCTCATATTCTTGGAAAAGTAAAACTGGAACCCAAACTTTAAGCAAACATGGAAGAAAAGGAAAACATCATTTTAGTAAGTCTTGTAGCTTCTTGCTTTACAGATCTTTCACAAAAACCTGCATACCAACTGCGACAGTATGTCATTGCCTTGGAAATACACAAATGGGAAAGCTCTGCAATAGAAATAGAAATGCATTTGTTTTGATTGATTAAAACATTCACTTATTGTCTTGTGACATGCAGTGCTGCGCATGCTCAGGGATTTTACAAAAGATTCACAATCAAAAACTATTTCCAAGTAATTGTTGTGTTAGCTCACGAATACTGTAGCAATCTGAGTTCATCAGTGACGACACTGTTTGCACAAAGGTCGCATTCTGCTTACCACTGGTTAAAAATCGTCAGACTGCTGCTAAAAAAAACATGCACTTCTCGCAAGTGCAGCAATTTATTTGTTAGGTTTTAAGGTTAGCTAACAGCTTGTGGGCTGCAAAAGAAATTGCTCGAATTGATAATGTGTCAACGCGGGTACAATTAGCACTTATCCCGGGGCTTTATAAACCTGCTTCTTAGACTTACAGAGACAGGAAGAAAAGAAAGAGACATAATAGGAGAAAAAACAGAAATAAAAATTCTAATTCCTGATGAATTCAGTCAGAGGCTGAGCTGAATACAAACAAAGACACAATCCCACACACATGTTCAGGGTGTCCATTTTTTTGTCTGTGTACAGCCTTACATTTGTACAGTTGATACATGTAATACATTGGATGTTTAGGGCAAATCTACATGGACTGTGCAAACAGTCAGCAGACAAATTCACATGAATGATCCAAGGCGAAAGTTTGCTTTGATTTCTGTATGAATATACTTGACACCTTGCTTCAGCATATTAGGAAAAATGTAAACGAGACCCTTGAGATACTGTCTAGGCCATACAACTCTCTCACTCTCACTCGTGCATACACATAGAATGGTTTTCAGCAGACACGCGAGGTCTAGAGTACATTTCACAAAATGCTGAACTTTACTCAGACTGTCATGCCATGTGGATGCCTGACTGTGAACCATAGCAGTCATTACAGTACCAACTTAGAAAAAACCAAACCACCACACCAGTTTCATTTGTTTTTAATTAGCGCCCTGGCTGGTCAGTACTTCAATACCACTGATTAGTGCTTTCATAATGAGAACCCATCAATACCTCACAGTCAAAAGCACTTTAGACTAGGCTGCTACTGACACATCAATGTAACAGCTGAGGGTCGAGAATTTTCTTCTTAACCTGCCAACATGTGCACTGTCCCCTAGGTGAGTCCATAATGAGTTGCTTAATTCACCGTCCAGATGGTTTTGTTGATTTTGAGTGAGTCACTGCCAATATCATTAACATCAGCCTCCATTTGCAAATGCCATCCCAGAGTTTTCTGGTGCATGTTAGGAGGAAGAGTGAGTTCTGGGTTCATGTGTCAGGGCTGTCAGGGCTGCTGACAAGAAGGAGTTATAGTGGAGTGCTTTGAGAGCAATCATGCATTCCCAAAACTACCATTTCTGATCCAAAAACTGAAGCAGAGTTCATGGTATGACATTACTTAGAACTGCTATTGAGATACAGGGTGTGTATGTGATCCAGAGCTGCATCTTTATTAGTTTCACATCAGGGTCTCAGAGTTTATGAGTTCACAGTAAATGTAAAAGGCTTCAAGTGCTTAAGTGCCCACATCAACCAACACTACACATTACTTTGCTTAGACTTCTTTAATCTTAAAATAGAGAGAGACCTGCAGTGTTGCCCAGTCTCCACTCCAGACATTAATCACAGGTCAAGCAGAAATACAGAGTGATGTCAGTGTCTATGCAAATATTTCCCTTTCTTAAATGGCTGAGCATCTCTGAAGGAGGTGGACAGACTGACACAGTAACTAAGATTAGTTTGTGAAGGTTAACTGTAACTGGAGCTGGTTGTTTAGTTTTCAGGACACAACTGATGTTGGAATAATTCACAGCTGTAAACTAGAGGCTGGGCGGCATTTCCATGATGCAAATAAGCATGCAAATTTATATGTAGGAATATAGCTTAGTTACCAAGATACATATAAAAATGTATCTGCTATAACCTGAGTTTTAGTTCGCTGAATGTTAGGCTTTGAGTTTCAGTTCTTAAATAAGAAGGATTTGTTTTATTGTACCTGAAAGAGGTGTATACTTTCACTTCAATAAGCTGACTCAAACTGAGAATTGACCGAACATTAACACCTCGGATAATAAACCTGAAAATATAAAACCTTACGCCTGAGATCGTAAACAAGCAGATATCCTACTTTATATTTTTAGTGTGCATCTGAGTCACAGATGCTGCTCTGGTCCTGCAGCAGCATCACAAAAAGTTTCCCTGAACAAACCTGAAAGTGCCGACTCAAAAACCATATCTTAACTTCCCTGCAGCACCAGTCACTCTTTGCAAGTTGAATTACGCCTAAAGCACGACTGCTTTAAATTAAGATGTTCGGCACTTAGCCTCATTATAAATAGAAGTGCCTAAAAATGTGAACTGAATGTAATGAACACTATAATGAGCGTTAGTAGGACACCCGTCTTCTCTGCACGTGTCACAATCCTGCCTAGGTTTTCCAACAGTTTTTCAGTCCAACTGCAAACTGTGTGTTGTGGATCAATAACACATTAGGCTACTTGTTTTGAATCAGTCTGTATGGAACAGATCCCTAAGGCGGGTTAATTGATTGGTAACTTTGTGACGTCTGTTTTATGGCACTTTGTTCTGAGTGTGTTTCAATGTGACATTGGTATGTGGTCTGATTGAATTTGTGTCCTTTCAAAACAGGACAATTAAGTGTCTATATTTATATAAATCCAACAATGGATTCAGTGCTTTGAAAAACAACCTGCATGAAGTAAGGTGTAGGCAGGTGTGCAATAAATAGACTTGGTGCACTATTGTGCGTACAGAAATCTGTGAGAGTTACGTATGTGATGTTAGCAGTATGGTAGTCGGGGTGTGGACTGAAGCTGCAGCTGCGTGACTTAAGTATTTGTGGGTGCAAGCTCTAAGCAGTAGTATTGGGGTACTGCAGTGCTTTTGTGCTTGTTGTCAGAGCACGTGACGATGGACGCACGTTTCTGCAGAGGTTACTGTGACCACAAAGCTTTACCTTTCCCTCCCTCCATCTCTCCGCTCAGTTTTCAGAGACCACTCTCCCTCTTTCCTCTTCAAACACATTTACATACCTTATACTTATAATTTAATTATATAACACACCATTATTCATTTTCCTGTAAGTTACATCTCTGTCTTCAAAAAAACAGTTTCATCCTTCAGTGCATTAGTTTTGCTCAGTTTTGCAGACACATACACAGCCTTCCTGCGTCTCTCTTATCTCGCTTGCACTATTAGCATCATTCAAAGTGTAAACGTTATCCTCCTTCTCCTCCCACGACATATTGAAAAACTCACATCATCGATTACTTCTTTCGAGCATATTCTCTCTTTCCTCCACCATCCCACCTGCGTCTCTGTCTCTCTCTCTCCCCCTCTCTTTGCTGCAGTGTGGAATTTTCCAAGCACAGCAAGGGCTGCAGTGTCTGGGCTCGGAGTGATGGCGTAAAGAAAGATGAAAAGGAAGGAGGAAGGAGGCAGAATGAAGGGTGAACGCTGCTTAACACGCACACCACACAAAAAAAAAAAACCTTGGCCACTCTGATGAAGGACCCAGCGCCTCATCTCCCTCCATAAACTCAGTGGAAAGATACCAGACAGACATAAAGATGCAGAGGCAGACCTCAAGACACACTGAAGATGTATTTATTAGATTAGACTGGATACTACTAGATCATTCATAAATAATATGAATCAGGACAAAATGGCTATGTTAGCTTTTCTACTAGCATAACAGAAAAGATCTTATTTGTGTGATAAAACAACATACAAGGTAAAATTATAGACAGACCTCCCAACGAACAGCGTGTCCATAGACATTTAATACTTTAAGGGAATAAATGAATGAATGAAGAGCCATACAGGAGCATTGAAACTTATTGCTCTTTTATGTCACTCTGAACAATGACATACACCAATTAGCCACAACATTAAAACCAGCAACTGGTTTTAATGTTCTTTAATTTTTTTGTCTATTCACTTTCATCACATCATTTCCTAAATTCCCAGAAACTAGGCCTTCAAATTCCCAAATGCACTGAGAGAGAAAGTATTTCCCATAAAATGACGGTAGTTTTTTTCTCTTTTTATGCATTTGCAAAAGTAAGGAGTCTCTGAAGGCCAATATAAAAAACTAAAGATGAAGTTCTCTCAAGAATCTCTCATACTTTTCATCAGTAAGTAAAGTGAATGTGAATATTTACATATTACTGTCATAACATAAAATACAGCATTACTATTAGTGCAAGTTGAGGATGTGCGTTAGTACTCAGCAGTAGATTGATTTTTTTGTTAAGGACTAATGGTTCCCAGCAGTTTATCTGAGAAATGTCCCTACAGGAAAACAGTCATGCCACAGTCAGATATTGCAGCATTTTAGGTGTGAAAGTGGAGGAGGTGATTGGAAATGTGTTAATGACATTATGTGACTATGACGACTGTGCGGCAATGGGCTTCTGTGATAATGGGGGTAATGGCTGTGGTAGGTAAATGATTTTTGCTGCAGTCAGTTCAGACAGTGTAAGAATGATGACGCTGTAAATGGTAGTGAGGGAGGGAGTGCGTGCTACTACATTGTAAATCACATCACTGGTGATGTGTAGGACATGATAGCATTTACCCTGTTACTCGGGACTGTTCAAGACCCCATCATCTCCGGTAACCTCAGTGGAGACGTTCACATCTTACTATCATTTACACACAGCCATACAGTATACACTCAGTTGCCAGTTTATTAGGTACACCTAGGTAAAACTAATGCAGTCTAACACAATGCTTCTGCAATTAAAACCTACCTTCTCTGCATCACTTTCAACAAAAACTGGACACTATAACCTTCATGAAACTAGCAAATGCTAGTTAAAATGGTAGTTTCAGCTAGCTGTTCCTAATAAACTGGCTACTGAGCATTCTCACTCACTCGCTTGGTATAGTTATATACAGCTGAAGTTTGACAAGAAATAATAGCTTTGTTTGACGGCAAACAATACATAATATGCAGAAGAGTTGCAAAATCCACAGTATCTTGGATGGATCACATATAGTCAATTGGATTAATCGCTAATCTACACAGTGGTAGTTGATTCTGGAAAATTCTTTAACATCATTTGTTTTGGAACCTGTTAAAACAGTTTCTCTTATTCAAGAAAGAAAGTGACTTTAGGACTCACTAACAGTGACTGTACTTTGTGAACTCATAAGAGTAAATGGTTCAGTGGAAAGTGGGTAACTCATTCAGAAACGGATCGGAAATGTTAGTGTAATTACTTGGCACCCAGTCAAGCTTGTGAAAATGTCAGGGAATGAGGTTACAGGTTGCTATGCTGGCCAACATTATAGATGAGTGGAGCAATTGGCCGCAGGCTGACAAAACATTAATTGAGAAGGTTTGAAATTTATGAGATATATCCAGGGTAACAAACACCAACCAGCATGGATGTGCGTATCAGCCACTCCTCCTTGATCCCCCCCTATCATTTGTTGCTCTCTTTCTGTCACTTTCCGGTGCCAAAGGAAACTAGACCCAGTTAGCCTCAGTGGCAGGGGGGGGGGGTTTATGGGAATCCTGAGGGGCCTGGGACCTGGGCCAGAGCAGGCCACTGGCACAGGTGTGAGTCATCTGTCAAAGCAACCAAAAAAGAAGAGGAGGGAGGTCTAGAAAGGTTGCATAGGTAACCAGCTAAAAACATAGATAATCGGTAGATCTTTAATAAGGAACAAATAAAGTATCCATGTATACACTTGTCTAAACACATATCCTTCGTGTCTCAGCTTTTCAAATAAAACCAAGTTTTTCTGTCCTCTGACTAGATCTATAGGAATGTGTCTGAACCACTGGCCTATGTGCTGTAGTTTCAGCTTGTCTGACTCAATTTGTTCCATGGAATAATCCCAGGGTTGCATAACCCTGACCCCCCCAGCCCACCATCATGACTACCAGCGGTAAATCCCAGAGATCAAGAAAGGGATCAGACAAAAGGAGGACAATGAAGAACAATGAAGAGACAGGATGAAATAGGAGGGGCCGTGGATGTAAAGTTGTTTGACTGGCAGGCAGCAAAGGGCATTTGGTCCTCTCCTCTGAGAACACAGACTGGGTGAGAACACTGTGGCAGCAGACGGAGGGCACTGCCAGAAAAGAGAGTGGCTTATGCTGTGAAAACAAATGTCAGCACAAACTCCCAACGAACAGCGTGTCCATTTTCCTTGTGCCTTGAAAGCGGCAGGACTTAAGCAAGCAAGTCAAGAGAACAGTTAATTATACACTGGTACTAGACCTGGAACTGCACTGGTTTGAAATAATGAAATGTGGCAGATGAGAAGTCAGAAGATTTTCTAAACTAATCCGTATTTACCAGCTATTCTCCCTGATGGGGTACGCAGTCTTCAGACAGAAGCTCTGCCAAAAAAAGAGCTGGGAACTGGGACAAGCCTCCCTGGGTGTAAGGTAAACTATCTGTCAAAAGTTATAAATGAAAAGGAGGAAGCCACAAATTGTCTTAGGTCTTGGGACATGGAGTGGGGGAGCAATGGAGATAACCTTCAGAGACGATGCTAAAAACAGAACAGTAGCGCAGTAGCAGATAAAGAGAGGTAAATTGCAGCCTGTGCCAGAGGATAAGAACACACATTTGCTCTTAACGAGAACAGCTTAAATATAGCCAGAGAGGAAGGGGGGGGGGGGGGGGGGGTGGTTGAGTTTGTAATCACTCTCTCCATAAATCTCTTCCACCTTTGCTCCTGAGTAAGATAAGATAGGTGACAAGGTAAAGGTAAATCCAAAATGAAGTGTCTTAGGAAGTTGTTGTGCTACCACGTGCAGCTAGAACAACTTCAATGCACCTTGGCATTGATTCTACAAGTCTCTGGATTCTACACGAGGGATGAACACCTTTCTTCCAAAAGATATTCCCCTCATATGGTGTTGTGATGATGGTGGTGGAGAGTGCTTTCAAACACGTTGGTCCAAAATCTCCCATAAGTGTTCAATTCGATGGAGATCTGACAACTGCAAAGGCCATAGCACATGAGTCGCATCATTTTCATACTCATCAAACCATACTTTGTGTCCAATGGATGGGGACATTGCCATCACAACTTTATATTTTATTGGCAGTGACTCTTTTCTCAAAGGCAGTGGCCCCCCAGAAGCCAAAAAAACTTCAAGCCCCTCCTCCAGTCATCAGAGGAAGTTTCTCTTCTGTTTTTTCCTTACATATCGCACTAATGCACAAGCATCACGGTCATCAAATGTGTCCTGTTGACCACAATTTCCAACCCTATTTACTGAAGTCTTTCCCATAGATCTAAGTGTAGATGTCTGTACACATACGTGACTCCATCTCGTCTTTCCTGTCTTTACGTATGTATGACTTCCTTCTTCATGTCACACTGTCACCCCAGAGAGCACGCTCAGTCCCACAGAGGCCCACAGAGAATTCCCTGGACCCTCTCTTGCATAAGTCAGAGGTGAAAAGTGCGATGTCAGATATCCTGTCACCAGCCAAAGTCAACACCCAACTTCTGCTTGCTTTGGCAACAGCAAGACATTAAAGGTACTTCATGTGTGTTGCATATGTTCAATGTGAAAAATGTGTGTGTGTGTGTGCGTGTGTGTGTTCCTGGCTTTGTGCATGAATGCATGACCAGCTCTTCATTGGCCATTTGTCTTCTGTGGCGAGCCAGTGTGTCAGCAGAGCTTAGCTGACCTGGGTTCCCCTGCAAGCATCACCACAAGGAGCAAACATAAGCACAAGGAAAGGGTCAGCGACACTGCTGACATTTGCTGCACAGAGATCTTTTGCTTGCATAAGATTCAGGGAATCTGATCTATGTCAGCACATCAGAGCTGCACAGCACGCAGCAAACATGGGACTGACATAGATTCTCTACGAACTTGGGTCGAGAAAGAAGAATGAAGACAGACCCCTGAGTAATATTTATTCAATCTCCTTTGGAGGGTGAGAGATTCTTTGAATGGGATAATTATGTGGAAGACATGTAAGACAGCTTAATGCTGAAATGCATGAAGATTATTGATGATTATGATTATGTCTAGCTCAGTTCATAATCATGACTATTATTATGAACTGGGCTAGACATAAAATATAGTTATAATGGAAAAATCCAAATGTATTTCTGTAGCATGCAGTGACGTGAGTGTTAGAATTCAGCCTCGCATGCCTGTCACATGTCATCTCCCTACTCAGATGACATTAAAGGCTTCACTGAGAGCTCTATAAGAAAGATAGATATGTTCAGGGACATCGTCTCACAGGAGGGGTTTTTTTCCTATTAAAACTAATTTCTTCTGTGCTGTAATTGTCATTAAGGGACATCACAGTTATAATTGTGCTTCTGAGTGAGGTATTACAATCTAAATCTTTTTGTAGTTTAGTTTGTTTCAAGCACACACTGTTCTTCGTAACAATTGTTCCACAAATTTTAATTTTCTTAACTCTGTTTTGTTGCTTTGGTTTTCTATAATATATTCAGACCAAAAGTGGTATAGAATATATATATATATACTGATTATTTCAGATGTTTGAATGAATGCAGCTTGGGATCTCTTCTGCATACACTCATTAAGAAACAGAGGCGATTTTTCATTCATAGACACAATATGAGATGGTACAACAGCTCAAGCCTTAACAAGGAGGGCAGTGGTGTTTTTATGCACAAGATATACTGTGCTTCTGTACAGTATGTTGTATACTGCTCCCTGAACATCTGCTTATTTTGCGTGTCTCAACTAGTTACTGTAAATATATTTTCTCCATCAGTAGATTTGACAGATTTTAAGAGTGAATCAATCAAATATGAGAGTTAATTTACCTAAAACAAAATTTGGACATGATATATTTTGCGTCTTTTTGTCCATGCGGCACCAAAAGCTCAGAATGTGTTTATATTAAACTTGAAATCACAAACAGGATATTTACAGTACAAAGGCTTTGTGGACCGATAACAGGAGTATTGCAGGTGTTATGTGATAGTGTTTGTGTGTCTCTGTGTGTCAGGGCTCCCCAGGGCTTGAGCGCTTCACTTATTCATCCTAACCTCCTCAGCTTGTGTTCTGAGACTCAGGGATGTGGTAATCCCACACTGGGCAACCTCTGATCTGAGATGGCTCAGTGGATCCACCACTTAACACTGAGGAGCACCTCATACGATCAATACGCCAGCGTACTATCATGTGCGTGCACTTCTATCAGTGAGAGAAAGAAAGAATGAGTTCACAGTGATAATTATAACGACCTAATAGACCCAATAGACTCTTTTTGAGGGCCCCCCAAGAGGCATGGTAAGAAAAGAGTAAAATGATCTCATCTCACCCTGACCTCAGCAATGTTCCAACATGTGCGGAAGATGAAGTAAAAACCTTGAGGGTGTGACAATTAGCCTGATAACTGGGACATCAGCGCTGTCAATTACTGATCTTAGCTGAGGACACTCATTTTAAAGAGGATGGATCAAGGTCTAGTCCACAGCCAAATGTTAACAGAATCAAATGGAGCAGGAATTTCACTGGCTAGAGTTCATGTTTTCCCAACTTAAAAACAGAAGCATAAAATCTAACAGTGTTTTCTGGAATATAAATGAAATATCTGGACGTAATCTAAAATTACAAGCTTGCAAAGTCTATTGCCTGCTGGTGTGTTTCATTAGACAATGCATTGCTGTCTACTGTAGCAGTGTAGTCACAGACTTTTTGGCAAACTTACCCAAACATAACTGAGCTCTCAGCCAGCTCTCTCCTTCGTTCCCTGGCTCAAGAAACTGTCTGATCTGTGTAAACAGAAGGCAGCGCCGGAGAATACATGACATTAGGTCCACATAAACACACAGAGGTAGGAGGATGATTGGTAGGCTTGCAAAGATGCGGTTGCTTCACCTGCTGTTTCTAAAACCTCAAATCTGCTGAGTTGACAGTCCTGCCACACTTAATGTCACCTGGCAAAGGCAATGCCAAAAGCTGCCAGTGACTCCCTGCTGGCCACAGGTGTTTAACAGATGACACCCCTGTCTCTGTGATTCCCTGAAACATCAGAGACGGTGTATCATTGGGCTTTAGATGGACCAGATCCCCTATCATCAGAGGACTTACAGGAATCATCCACCGTTTATCTATGTTCTGTCAAACGATATGCAGCTCTATGAGGGCTTTGCAAATCATTTTCTTTTTGCTGGAGTCAGTGCTGAGTAAGACTCTCTGGCTGTCTCACAAAGATGTGTCCATGCACCCTGACAACGCCCTTGTTGTGTGTTCTCCTGATCTAAGCAACAGGACACGACTACGAGAGGACCACGTCGATCCAGGGGTCACAGCAATAGTAACCCCCCGCCAACCCCCCCGACACATTTCAGCAGCCGCTCATGCCAGCACTCTTTTAACATCCATTCCCATGCTATAAATAAAGACTTTCCACCGCACTGGTCAATGGGAATTCTTACCCTCATATAGAAGGCCTAGTACTGCCAGTCCCTCTCAGTAAGGAGTCTCTTCCACTTTGGAAGGCATCTCACTGGTTCACATTACACTGCTGTCCATCAACAACTGGTAAGAAAGAGAGGAGAGGCGAGGGGAGGAGAAAGACCAGAGATCACACTTTGAAGTGGAAAGACAACCCAGAAACTGATAGTAGATCAGTTCCTTGATTTGGTGGCTAACATACAAGAGAAGGTCCAGGGTAAATATCCTGGTATCTTCCCAGTTTTGCAGAGGTGCTTCAGCTCACTGCTATGCTTTCTGCAGGGTGTGGTTTGTGTAAGATATTCCTAAAAGGAGACTTATTGGACACATTATCAACAAACACTGCAAAAGACAAAAGCTCCACATTCCTTTGGTTCAAGCGGTCTTCTACAATCTGATTAAGAATATTTACCAAAATTCCAACTAACGTAATGCAAATAACCAGATAACACTGGTTTCACCCACTCTAGGAGCAAATATATAATTTCACTCGGGAACACTTGATCTATTATCCATACTTTCTGTTTCATGTCGAGACAATAGAAGAGTAGGAGCTGCAGCTACACAGCAAACAGAACTTAACTACAGGTTTCACTTCATTGTTTGTTGCCAACAGGAAACATTTGAGCTAATCTGTAATTGCCACCCTAAATCAGTTATATGCTATAAAACTTGTGCATGATTCCAAGGACACAGGTCTGATGCTGAAAGAAGAAAGAACTGCACCTAATTGAAAACAAAAATTAGTTAATTCCTGGGAAATGAAAGGGAAAGAAAAACAGAAAGAGAAACTTACTGGGATCGTTTTGCTCTGACATACCTGATGGGAAACAGAGCTCTGTATCCCGACAACAGATTTTTCTTTTTCTTTTTTTTGTGGCTATCTGGGAAGAGTACAATATAACAGACTGAAATGGTTGGAGGAACACCAAGCTCTCCCACGCCATCCCTTGCCTTCTTATTTACCACATATGTGAGAAAGAAACTTTTCTTTTTACCACAATGGACCAAATGTACCCATTGTAAAAATTCATTACAGCCCTGAAAGCACAGATAATATTGCTCAAAGTACTTTTTGTTTCTAAAATAAGTCTATTGTCATCTGTGAGACAATGACACTGACTAAATTTGTGAGATAAGGATTTCAATTTGAGGGCCATAATTACTTAAACTTTACACTAGTGTCTGGGCACTAAAGCAAAAAAATGTTTAACATATTTTTGGATAATGAGAAAAAGCATTTTCATTGGTAGCAGCAAAGTAGCACTGACGTGAGGAAATTGGTAATAAGCTGAACCAGCTTCTTGTTCTTCAGACCAAGCAGCATAGGCAAAACAAGTCCATCTAATATAACTTGTCTGACAGTCTGAGATACATTATTGTCCAAGATGGAGAAAAGATTAAAAATGAGTGAAAACATTTCTACATATTTAAACTGTTCTTATAGTCCATGAAAAACAGGGTAACAGCTTCTCAAATAGGTCAATGATAAAACACACACACATTGAGAAGTCTCTAATTTTAGTCTCAACAAGTTCAAGAATGATAGACAAACACATACATCTGGCCTGGACAGATTATTTCAATTAGCCAGCCCTTTTAGTGTGGCTGACAATGATTTTGCATTTGAGGTATCATGACACAGTGGCTAACTGTTAGCTGTCCAGAACAGGTGGGACTAGAACAGGTAGAGAGGCCTTTTCTTTCCTGACATCAGGGAATCAGGCTGCTTTTTGTGTGTTTGGCACCAGGCCTGTAACTTAACAGAGCAGCTACAGTCTGGACCTGATGACAGCACATTCGAATGCAACATTATCTGTCTCCGGCTCTTTTTGTGTGCCTGTCTTTTACCTTCTCTGACTTCAGTTCATGTGTTCCTCTGGGGCGCCAATCATCCTGTTTCCTACCCAGAGTTCAAAAGCAATGTGACTTCTTTAGGCCAGTACACTGAAGGCTACAGGAGGACAATCTGAGGTCTGGAAAGAGGAAGTACATTTGGGAGTGGGCTGGCTAAATACAGGAAGCGGGCTTATTCTGAGTATCAGCAAAGCCAAACAAAGCGCTCATCCTGTCTGTAGTGCTGATGTACAAACTCAACATAACTGCTGAGTCTAAGACATGTGAGTCTTCTCAAGTCTTAATCACACTACTGGAAAAACACAAGAAACAGGAGAACACAACAGACCTTTAGCACAGCAGAGATTTGGACTCCTGGTCACAGAGGGAGAAGCACAGGTGCAGTTGATAACTTCAGTTAAGAGTTGCCTGCATTCAGTGTAGGTGTTTCAGTTGTTTTCTATAGTTGTCAATTTAGATTGTATTTAGAATCTTTAGGGAACCTACTTTTTGGACAATTTATTTTTTCAGTAAATAGTTTCAGAGATTTCAGACACAGCGCTACTCTTCATGTTGTACAGACATACAGTACATTATAAACTTCAACTATAGTTCAGCTGAATAACAGAATATCCACCTGATCAGTGTAGGTGTAAGGCTGTGGCCAGCAACTGGCCTAAAATATAAACTGTACAAGACTATAGATTAGAAACCTTGCAAGTCCTACAAATAATACTGGGGCATGAGTATTATAATAATCATTATTTTACAGAGTCACAAAAACACAAAAAAACGCACTAAGTCTCTTCAAAATCTCTTTCACCAGAAAGTGTGGTGTGAAGCAGGTTAGTTGTAACTGAATCTTCAATTCAGCCACGACTCACCTATATGTTTGCGTCACTAAACTCACAAAGTAACTAAATCCAAGTGACGCAGTTACCAGAGACCAGTGTTATCCTCAATTGTCAGTACAACAATGAAATGATTATGGGTCACAATACCACAAAATGCGTATTTTTTCATGTTTTGCTTGGTTGTTGAAGAAAAGAACATCACGATGTAGGAAACCTGCCGGACTTTCGCAACCACTGCCTTGTACCGTGGTCACAGTGTGTTACGTAATAACACAGCATGTTAAGTTATACTCTTACTAAATTTCAAAAGTGCTTCGGACAGATGGTCTAGTCCTTCAGCTTTTTCTGTATCGCTCGTGATGCTGACGTCTGTATGTAAGCGAATCATTAACACTTAACATAAAATGTTGGTCAACATTCAGTCTGCATAAAACAAAGACAAACATTACATGTTTTACAGCATAACACTTCGAGTTTCCTTATACACAATAATTATGCATTAGACATTTCTGAAAGAAACACAGGAAGTTTTTTTGAACTTTTTTCTTTTGAGAAAATGAAATCCTGTAAACTGCATTACAGAAGAGGCAATGTAAACAATTTCTGCATGTCAAATACAAGTTCAGACACTACCTCTCCCTCTGTCTGCTTCACAAACACACCGACGCGCACACACACACACACACGTCGTGTGCCGAGTGCATTGGGTTCAAACTCCCCTGAGAAAGGTGTGTAAAAATAAACTAAAGAGTGGTGTCTTCACTGGTGGACTGTCACTGGCAAAGAAACAGGTCTGAGAAGTACGGAAATGCCAAAAGAAAAGTGAACTCGAATAGAAAAGCATAAGTTACTATGTACAAAGGTCAAAATACACAGACACGTGGTAGTTTGGAGAAGAGACAGGGAAAAGAGCAACAAGTTCCTGGAAGAACATTTCTCCTGAAATTTATATTTAGTTTGTGGTTAAAGATATGTTGCTAAAAGTAGACAAATGACTTTGTTTCTTTGGTGAGTTTATGAGATTTATAAGACAACGTATAGAATCACATCAAACTCATGGTGTAAAACCCACAGCTTGAGTGAGGAAGTAATAAGACAGAGCCACTGTTGAGAGTAAACAGGTAAATAAAGAGAGAGAGATACTGATCTGATGACAAGTTGAACAAGTTTATTTGAGCCCTGTATATAGTCACACACACACACACACACACACACACACACACACACACACACACACACACACACACCAGAAACAAGCGGTACCACATACTGTCCAAACAATAAACTAAACTCTAGTAGACTTATATTGTCAGATTGAAAAATGTGTTGCAATTTATCCAAGAGGATATTTCAGTAGTAGTGAGTGGTGGTGAATTCCCAGCATTTAACTTTTTTAAAATAACCTAGCTTGCTGATTTCACATTGCAGCCACAGTTTGTCCCAAACTGTGGTGATGAGGGTGCTTTCAAACCAATAAGATGATGGGACAACCATGCAAGGAGCTGTGTTGGTGCAGGCAAGTCACTAAAGAGCTAAAAATGAAATATATACGAGAGCATTCAATTTGAAGGACGAGAAGCAGTAGAAGAGTTTTTTTGAGGCGGGATTGTACAGCACAAAGTTATATTACAAAGTTACCACAGAAGAAATAATTATTCATGAGATACATTAGCACCATGCAACACACCAAACATGGGAGAGGATTTTCTACCTAGTGTGAGCAGGTGCACCAGTTTTATTGGCCAGAGCTGTAGTTTCTGTTATACTGTATGTGACAATGTGCTTCTTTATACATTTACTCCACCACACGTCCTGGATGAAGGTGCTCTGTGTAGCTACAAACGAGTCAAGACCTGTTTTAACTGTTTTATTACACTAATCTAATCTAAATCTATTCTTTTCAATGGAGCTCTCTGTGTGATGACACCCTCCATCCTCCCGGTGCATTGATCTCAATAAAATGATTGAGGAAAACTAAAAAAAAAAAAAAAAAGCCCTAAAATGCTGAAACCTCAGTAGTATCTGAAGGGTTAGAGAGAGTGTGCTTGTTTGTCAAAAATAAGATGTAGCTTTCAGAGTAAAGTACATTCCACTATATTAAAAGTGAGTCACGTGTGTCACCCATAGTATATAAAATATAATATTTAGTGATAAGTGATGCCTCCAACCCCTATTTTTAATGCTTAATATCTGTGTGAAACTTGGATAGTTAAATGCCTTGAGATAAGCTGAAAGCAATTTGTTTTGAAACCCTCATGAGGTGCTGCTGTTCAATGATTTATTGGACAAGATCGCCCCCTGGTGAAAATTGATGTGAACTGGTTTCCTTTTGGACGTAAACATTTTTGCTCACTTCCATCCATGCTCGCTGTGTATAAATGCTTTCTAACTGTAGCATCAGTTGTAGTAACTGGTGTTCACTGAACACAAGGAAACAGTGAAGTATAAACCCAAATATCTGACAGAGGAAAGTATTTAAATACATGCTGGAGGTACTTTTATAACTTTAATATGTTCTTCTTTACGCATCTACTCTGCTACATTTCATAGGGAAATGCTTGTAGTCTTTCCTCACTATTTCTGTTGTAGCTTTCTTGGCTCTGTAAAACATTTGCATACCAATTATTTCAGTTTGTAAAACCTGTAAATGTGATGCATTAAAAAAAAAAAAACCTTTGTAACTTTAATATGCATGTAATATTTAAATCTAAGGAAGCCCAATGTAAAAGAGAGAAAATAGAGGCCTAATACATAAATAACTGAACATTGCAAATAACCATTAGTCTTAACATACAACATTGGGTTGGTGCTGGTACATACTTTGAGCAAGGTAAAGCATTTTTACGTGTACTTGTGTACGGATTAGGATTTGCAGTAGTAAATAGCGGTATCTATGTTCTAGCAAAAAGTAGCATCACAACGTTGTTTTTGTATAGGGTGTTCTCATCGGTCGCGCTTCATGCTTACCGTGGTTTGAAAGGGCAACAGAGAAACCGGGGTAAAAAAAAGACACCCCATTCACTGCCGAAACCCGGGATCGAACCAGGGACCTTTAGATCTTCAGTCTAACGCTCTCCCAACTGAGCTATTTCGGCGCGTGGTTCTCAGAGAACATGCACCACATCTATACATAGATACTGGCAAATTGCCGGTATTTCTTACGGTAATGAGTGATCTATCTAGTTGTACCTAGCTACCTAATCAACTCTGATGATACATGTCGTCATCAAGAGTGAGGACCCCCCTCCACCCCCCCCGCAAACAAAAGTCTCCAAGGCATTAACACCCTGACTTTCGAAGACCATGCGATAGGAAAAAGAAAAAGACAACGTTTTACGCAACAGCAATGACGGTGGAGAAGAACTGCAGGGAACTACAAAGTCTTACATTTTCTCTATATTCATCTGGAGTCATTCTAACGTTTGGCCACAAGATGGCGCCGTTGGAGACCATTAAACTCTGTTTGGCATTCTATTCATTGTGGGCCTCTGTCTATTGAAAATAACACTGGATTAAGAATAAAATCCCGTGGGTCTTGTTTTGAAAACTGAAATTCAATGTCATTGCGAGCTTTTTGTGGTAATTTGGCATGTCACCTTTTCATAGTTGGGATCAGAGACCTCTATCTCAAGAAATTTTGTTGTATTTATAGTAAAGCAAGACATTGTTTTGTTGCTTACCGTTCAGTTGTTCAGTTGAAACAAAATTAAGATGTTCATACAAAAAAATAAATATTCTAAACACACTTTATACCATTCCTTCTTGTCTTCAATGTAGGAGTAACAGATATGGAAAGCATGCGTCCTCCTAGGTTAAATTATGTTAAGTGCAGTGTATTTTACAGTATCTACAGTATAGAGTACACATACAGTATACATGTATGTTGAATTTCTTTTCTCTTAATTGGGTCTGTGAAAAATCATCATGTAATATCAGCCACTAATTAAACCTACATTTCATCACATGTAGAGCTCTCCTTAAAACATGACATTGATTAAACATCCCAGCATCTGATAACACATCGGTCAAATCAGAACTGAAGGTCTCTGCAAGAACTGGGACCAATAGGTCCATCTGTCAAAGCGCTGCTAATCAATTGTTCTTCATTCCATCCATTACTGAGCTCAGACAAGGGACAAAAGATTATTCAAAGTCAGCACTGGTTGATTTATTTGCCATAAATCCCAAAAGAAGGGAGAGACTTTAAATACTTACATGCTGGCTATTCTGGCTTATGACTTGTGCGTTTTTTTGGATGGCAGCCAGCTGTGAAGACATTTTCACAGTATGATAAGCAGGAGCAATATTGTAAGACTTTCCTGAGCGAGCGGTAGTAGGAAACCGTGTAGCTCGCTATTCTGCACTTACCATTAGTATTTGTTTTTCTTTTATCTAATGGGGTTCTGCAGTGATGCAGTGCTGTCCCTTTATTAGTCATACGATGTCCTTATGCCAGCTTCTATGCCTCCCATCCCTCCCCTTCCCTCTTTTTCCCCTAATCTTCCCTCCATTCTGCCTCTCTCTCTCTCTCTCTCTCTCTCTCTCGCTCTCTCTCCATCTCTGTCTCATGTTTTTGTTCCTCTGTCACCCCCAAGGTGACTTTCCTTCCTTCACAGACACTGCAGCTGTTCCTTGCTTTGTTCTGGAAGGACTGAGTGTGGATAAGAGATGAGAGAGATGCAGACCGGTGGAATACAGAGGAGGAGAACCAATGGAGGAAACGGGGGTGTGAAAGAGGAGGGGACTGATGAGATTATCAAGCAGGATGGAGGAATCTTCAGTGTTGATTCACTGCACAAATCAGTAAGGCAACAAACACTCGCACACATGCGCGCACCACATGTACAGACAGATTTGTTCTGGTAAAGAAAAAAAAAAGGGAAAAAAAATTGAAGTGTCAACATTAAGAGATTGAGCTGCCTCGACAGATGTTTACCTGACTAACAAGTTTCATCTTCATTAGTACTGGTGATTAGCACAGTTGTCACATCACAGTGAGGCATAATGAGGGTTCACTACAGTCGGCACTAAATTCTGCTAGTATGTGGGACGGAGTTTCTAAATTTAGGGATCAGAGAAATAGGGAGTGGAAACAGGAAATGTAGAAAGGCAGGGACAGCTGGAAAATAAGAGAGACAGATTCGGACAATAAGCTGCAGAGGATGAGAGATGGAGGACATCCCAAGTCAACCCGAGCAGGGAGAATCAGACCAGTTCACTCGTAAAATCATCAGATTAAATGCATATACACAGACATGTATGAAATATAAACACTGTAAAATGGCTTTTTGTGTGTAATTAAATATCCTTTTAAGTAATAACCTATATTGGAAGAACAACCAATATGTTGCGTATGAAATGTGTACGAATTGACACTATGAGCAGAGATCAGTTCTTAGATAGATCACCTTTTTAATACAGATTGTGTTCTGTTCTATACAATAACACATAATATAAATCTTATACAATACTAATATTTCTCTATACACATGGTCATAAATGTACAGTACAGTGTACACACATACAGTATTAACACAAATACGCTTATATGGATCTTCTCTTTACAGTGACTTTCCAACTCACTCAGAGTTTATCACAATGGCCGATTTTCTGTCCGGCAGATGATTTTGACCAAAGAAGAAAAAAAAAGAAAACAAAACTTTTTTTTTCTTTTCTTTTTTTGTACTAAAACCCAAAACAGACACTTCAATATTTACATCCCTGAAAAATGTACATGAATACACAAGAATTACTGTCTTCTGTCTGGCTCACAAATAGTGTAAAAGGGCTGAGGATGAAGGAGGAGATAGCTCAAAGCCCAAGGAGCTCTCCAAGACTTGAGTCCATAGAAACTTTTAAGTGTACTCTACCTACTAACTGACATAAATCTTTACTTACCGACCGTAACACCGACCGTAACACCCAACAACAGCTGATTGAGGACTGGTTTATTGTTTTATGTCCAGCATGTCTGGAAATGAGACATGAAGCCCTGAGGAGATAGAGATACAGATTATAGTGTAACATGTCCAGGATTCAGTCCAGAAGCTGACAGAGGTCTGCCTGTCTCTGCCGTGCTGTCCAAAATGAGTGACTCTGCCCTCCAGAGCAACAAACAGCTAACATGAGGAGATGTCCCATGGTTGTTTTTCTATGTTTGGATGCTAGTCAACCTGCAGTGACAGTTTTAATGAAGTTTTCATAAAATATTGCCCTTTGATTCCCACTTTAAAACTGAAGTGATACAGTTTCAGTAATATTACAGTGGCCTGTCATATACACATAGTTACAACTGCTCCACATAATTTGCTTTTATATTATGCCCAGTGGCCCTCTGCTGATAATCAGAAGATTAAGTCCCCTTTCTGCTCTCTTCTCCCTGTAATCTAAAGCATAAACAGAAACCCAACAATTCTGTGTTCACATTCTCTTTGTTCACACCCTAGGGGTCATTGCTTTGCTCATGATTTATTGCACATAATCACAGACACTCACACACTGGTCATTTACGCAACCACACGCTTGTTACGCACGCAAACACGCACGCAATGTAAACATACAAACACAGTCACACAAATATCCTCACCTACATTATCATGATCGTTTATTATTTTTAAAAAAAAAGTCATGCCTTTTAGCTTTAACGTGCACACATTCTTCTGAAACATGGTGCTTATTGTAAATGAAATCTGAACCAATTTTTCTTTTTTTTTTTGCAGTTTCCTGGTAGTTCCATGTGAGCCTGTAAACTTTGAATCTGAACGCTTGCATTTACCTGCCATTAATTTGCTATACCATGTACAGTATGTGCAAAGGCTTTCACTCTGATACATTGTTGTAAACATACAGCAGGACATTCAGCACCATGAGAATATATTCATAATTAAATTAAGGCATGAAAAAATAAGGGAAAGAAAAAGAAATATAGACTTCCATTAATATTTTTCTCACTGAGAATATCTGTGCAGGTAGATATTGGTGTGCTTTCACAGATAATGACTAAATATAGATCAGTGTGCATTACGTGTATGTGTGTGTATGTCTTTGTATGTGTGTGCCTATGTCTATCTGTGCATATGTACATGCACATGCAAGTTGAAAGTGCACGCAGGAGCAATAATAAATGCCTTTGCTGTAATCTAACCCTTACCCTACACGTGGGGTGCACACTAGTATTTTCAGTAGCCATGGTTAATGTGTTGACCAGCGTTGCCATGGAGAAACAGTGGCCACCTTGTCAGTCAGGAAGTGGACTAATGAGGGTCTGTTTAAGGAGAGCAGAAAGCTGCCTCTAATTAGAGCTCAGGACTCACCTGTCTCCACATCTGCATGGAACCAGAGGTCATTGGATTTGTCCTGACCTTTGTAAACAAACCGGCTCTTATTTCTCTCACACCCATGCACGAATATACACAGGATCCATCTCTCCAGCAAACTGGTAAGATACATACAATTCTTCAAATTCACACACACTCACACATGCAAACAGACATGTGCCCGCTGAAGACCAACATCATTCCCTCACTGCCTCTGTGAGGCACCGATCAGTGCCATCGCTGGCCTCCACCCGTGGCTTGCGACTCTTCCTCTGACCTCCACCCTCCACCCAGGAGTTATGAATAACTGTCCCCCCGCTGAGCCCAGGGTCCACCTGTAGAAGGGACACTACCCTTTTCTTGACACGTGTTTTGAGGGCACGGCGCAGCTTCTGCCTGGTGAAAGCATAGAGCAGAGGATGAAAGATAGTGGTTCCATAAGCCATCGCTAAGAAGCACAGGCGGAGCCGCACCAGGCCGTCACTGGGACCCAGACACAGGATCAGAACGTTGACTGCAGACAGAGGGGCCCAGCATCCCAGGAAGGTGGATATGATGATTAGGGACATTTTTAGGACGCGACGTTGACGTTCTCGGCGGTCCCTGTGTCTGCGCACTGCACGCCTCAAGGCGATGATGGCAGAAACCGAGGCCTGAACACCCATGGAGGAGGCAGGCAGTGGTGAGGTGGCATGGGTCTGCGTTGAAGCTGAAGCTGAGGCTGAGGCTGGGGTTGGAGAAGCAGGGGTGGCTGGTGTTGTCGCGATCGGGGTGGTGGCAGCAGTACTGACAGTAGTGACTGTTGCTCCACTGTCAGACATCCCTTGGGGCATGGAGGAGAGCGGTGGGGGTGACGTTGGTGTAGGGGTGGGAGAGGGGATGAGGGGAGGATGGGTGAGGTTCTGGTTCTGGTTGGAGGACACTACCTCTGTGGGCAGGCTCAGGTCCTTCCTCCTCTGCCTCCTGCAGCGTATCCTGCAGGTGGTGTCCTTTGCACGTGTACCCCTCATCATGTGGGAGCCAATGCGGATGTTGAGGGCCTGTAGGATCCTGGAGTAGGTGAACAACATGACGGCCACAGCGATGAAGAAACAGGGCACTTGGAGTAACAAGTGGTAATACATAGCCAGGCCTGTGTAATACCCCTGCCCTCCAACACACAGCAGTGTCCTGTTCTGCCATGCAGGAGGTAAGTGGTGTGAAGGGGAGGAGGGCTGAGTGGTGGGCATTAAGGAGGGAGAAAGGGAGGAAGAAATGGGGGTCAGTCCAGTGGTGAGCTCAGAATCATTGTTCTGCCTTTCCGGCTGCTCATCCTCACCATCCTCAGACCTCGAAGAGAAGAAGTCCCCCTCAAGGAAGGGCAGGAAGAAGACAGCCAGAGACACAGCCCACACTGCTGCCAGGAGCAGTGCAGCACGCCTGGGGGTCAGTAGACGACTGGCTGGACGGACTGAGATGTCGTATCGGTCCAAACTGATCACCAGTACGTTGACTGCCGTGGCCACACTGGTGAACGTGACACAGGCCTCATGAAAGCAGCACAGCGTGGCCAGGCTGCCAACTTCACTTCCATTAGCTGGTACCAGGATCACAGCCACAGTCAGTGGCAGACACAGCACACAGACCAGTATGTCCAGCACATGGAGGTTGACTGTGACTAGGTTGCTTACTGAATCCACCAGGTTGGATTGAGCACAGTAGAGCACAAGTACGGTCAGGTTGCTGCTGAAGCCCAACACCAGCTCCAGTATCAGCACAGTGGTCAAAGACACCTGGAAGCCCAGAGGGTAGGGTGTGCTCCAGCCCTCCTCCGCACCCACCTCACCCCCTCCATCCAGCAGGCCTACCCCCTGACCATCGCTGGTCTCCAGGAGGTCACGATAGCCTTCGGTCTCCATTGACGCAACAACACTCCTTCACACATAGCAACAGTGCCCACCACACCAGACCATGCTCTGTCTCTCTTTTTCCCCTGGGTCTAATGAGACAGCAGTGAAGGTGGTGACCGGATCTGTGGTTGATTCTATGAAAAAAAAAAAAAAAAGAGAGAGACAGAAAAAAAGGGGAAGAGACAGACAGATAGAGGACAGAGAAAGATCAAGCAGTTTAGCAGTCAGCTTGTCTCATATTTACTCAAAAATAACACTGTACAACAAGTACAAGTCAAACCTGTCAGATTTCACAAGTGAAGAGAAGCTATGAGTTACCACAGGGAGGTGAAAGTGATCTTGGCAGTCAGCTGGAATCATGGGGTGCAGTTCAAGCTGCTGCTGATGACCCATGATGTCTCACTGGGCTCGGGCAGTTAGACAACAACATGCTTCGCATTGATAGTGGTAACAGTTGAGGGGAGAGGAACTGGAGCAGGATGTCTCTTGGGGGACATTTGCAGGTATGAGTGAATTAAGCAGGGACTCAGCAGAGAACCCCCAAACAGATTTTAACAAACCAGTGGAGATTTATTTCCTGGCTAAGCTTACTGTTCATATACTATGCTGAATTCTGTCACCATGATGTAACCATGCTTCTCATGAGCGTGAGTGGGTGGATGTTTGATTCATTCTTATGCAACATACATTATGTGGGTCAGAAAAGGAGCTTGCAGGATAAAGCAAACATATGAATCCTCCACACCTGTACTGTTAAGATGACAGTCACTTACTACATACTGTCTATAGCTAGATTTAGCTTTACCTGTTCCACCATCACTGACAACCCACCATGTGAAGACAATTAATGCCTCTATAAATCCAGTAAATGGCAACATTAAACCTTGTTAAAACCTTGTTTTTTTTCACAAGCTTCTACCTCCAAGAGGAGAGGTGGCAGGGACATTGGTAGGCTGCTAGAGAGACCTTGTAGTGCATGTCAACATATCAGGCACCCAACTGAGGGTGGCAGCAGTTAATAGTTCTCACAGGGAGATGTAATGAAGACGAATGGATCAATGATCCACAGACAGTGGCGCATAAACAGTGCTATCAGAGGATGACCAGCTCCCCTGGCATTCTCTCCTCAACATCCGGCACATCCCTTCCCACCCTGTTCCCTTTTCAGTTTACTGGCTGAGACAGACTACTTTGCATGTAGATCATGTTATTCATGGCTAGCTGGATGCTCTCCTGTGCCTGGGAATGAATCCCATAAAGTACTGGTTGATTCGAGAGCAGATCCTTTGTCTGTATAATGTAAGAAAGAAAACTATTCCCTGCCCGACTCTCTGAATGAAGAAGAGCTACAGGTGTGTCCTCGCTGGCAGCACTGACCCCAGCCTTTGCTGTCAACCTTTCCTCTGCCGCACCTTTTGTTCTCACCCTCTTGTTTGCCCTTTTCCCTTTGTTTTATTTCACAGTTTTTCCTCCCATTTGTCATGTGGAAAGGACCTGCAGGCAGAACAGAACTCAGTGTGGAACAGTGGTCTATCTTAATCCACTAATGGGTTCCATGGGGTTTGCAGTGTTGCTGGAACATTGATTTAAAGCATCATCGATCTGCCAATTTAACAAGCCTGAGGCAAGGGAGCACACAAACGCACTTGCTATCTCATCCTCTCACGGGTACCTGTGGTCTCATTTTGAGCACTGCATAAAGTAGTGGTGAGTGGATTTGTTGTATTCTCTCCCTTTGACACCTGCTGCAGTTAAAGAACTGTGTTCTTTGTTTACTTGATCACAGGTCAAGGTATCACAAAGTATGTGACTTTAATAAACAAAGATGCGGTTTTTAAAAAATGTTAGAAGCAGCTTCAGTATTTGCAATATTACCCCTATCCCCAAGACAGTCAAGAAAGTATTAAACTGACAATGGAAATTTGGCCTCTGGGTCGCAAAATTACAGCAACATTCACACTGAGCGTCTAACACAAGAATATTCAATGGGCTGTGACCTTATAATGTCATCAGAATCAATTGTTCACTCTGGTCAATATGGTGGACTACATGGTGCAACAGGGAATCGTGGAGCAGACAAAGGAACACTTTATATTTGACAGTCAATCACCTATATCAATCACTGAGGCAACATACAGTCTATGACTAAGAGAAACAATAAACCACAATCAGTCCTGTGATAATGGATAGTATTGTGTGATGAATTAGTAAAAAAAAGCCAAGAAAGAGTAGAAAATGTCTGTGTTATCGTGTGGTTTGGGGGCAAGACAAAATGTCAGAGGCCCTTTATATGAGCAGCTGTGGTTCTGACCTGCGGGCAGGAAAAGTCACAATATTCTGGTTTTTACAAGGGGAGAGGGAAGAGGAAAATTAAAATGTGTAGACAGGGTGCTGAACTTTTGGTAGCTTTTCTAATGATCACCAGTGTTTGTGGGTTTCAGTGGGAAATGTAAATACTCAGGTTCATTTGAGGCTGCAGATCTTAGTCAATTTGTGGCCCTGGCAACTGAGAAACAAGTTACAGAGAAGTCTGTGTCAGTGCACTGCCGTCTTCTGTAATAATGTTTTGGTTCTAATCATTGCAATGTACTGTTGAAACCAACTGAAGTGCACGTATGTGTGTATTTCTCTGCAAGTTGAGCTGAGGAAGTTGCAGCAACTGAAAATAGCAGGAAACAAGGTGAAACTCTGGCACCATAAATTACATCCTGTGATTGACAAGTCAGACAGAAGGGAAAGGGAGCAGAGGGAGCTAAAGGCATGGCCTTCAAAACATGTTATATTAGGAAATGGCCTGAACAAACAGACATTAAAATCTAAAAAGTTTGACAAGTTTTCTGACGTCTCTGCTTTGATAGTTAATCTGAAGACAAAAAAAATAAATAAAATAAAATAAATCTGAAACTCGCCCCATGAAAAAAACATAAATTCATTTCAGTCTAGTCTTGCACCCCACCACTACCACCCCTCCTCAGTCAACAAATCAGAGCGGCATAATTTAAAATCACATTAAAAGCAAAAAAAATAAAAGCAAAAAAAATAAAAAAATAAAAATAATAATAATAAAATGTGGCTGGATGGTTCATTATGGAACCAAATGAGTAACTATCATCCACAGATTTTACTTTGTCTTTGCACATTTTTTTCATCAAATCTGTTGCCTCAATTACTGTACATTCTGAGCTTTTGCTCCAAAAGACCAACAACAGCCTGACAGTATCCTAGACTGCACCACTGGATCCTGCTGTCAGGGTTATTATAGGTGTCGGGCAGGAGATGACAGGCTGTCGAGCCCCTTTCCACAATATCAGAGGGCAAATGCTAGAGCAGATTCTGTTGTCGGTGTGAGACTTTAGGTTTCTCTCGTTCTTTTCTAACTTTTTCTGCTCTCTTGTAATCTTGCATACACTTTGAACACACACACTCTAAGCTATACTTATATATATTTTTAGTTCTTTCTCTTGATAACACATGCCAGAGGCTAAATTACTTCTGCCCAGCTCAAAGACAAACAGCAGGCATGCTTTTGGCCCAAACATACAATATGAAGCATTTAATATTCTGTTTGTTAGGTATGTCATGGTGAAATAACACACATCATTAGCACACTGAGAGGATATGAAAAGATGGATGATATCTAATGTACAGCGAATATGCTGTAGGTCAATTAACAGTGACATGCTTAACATACGTCAAGCACAGAATTGTATTCTGAGAAAATGTGCACAGAAAAATGTAATAATAATAATAATAATAAAAGTTTTATTTTAGCTACAGCCCACCATACTGGGGGAGGGAGACGCTGACGCAGACAGAGCAACTGGCAGATGCTCAAGCCAGAGCAGGTGGAGGGTGTAGATGGTACTGATACGGGTGATGTCTTCCTAGACTCCCAAGATAACTGCAGCAAAGCACACTTTGTGAAAGTTTTACCAAGAGTGCAGTCAACATAATGAGGCAGCAACTCAGTGGATGCCAAGGTCAAATTCAACTTTAAAGTTAATGACATAGCAACAAATCTTTGTCCCCTATGATCAGTCAGACATTGTGATTTTTTTTTCATCCAGAGATCACTCTGCACAAAACTGAGTAGCAAATACACTATAATGTCATTAGTGTGATCCTCTCCTTAATGGATAGACACTCTTCATTTCACACAAGATGCACCCCAGATGACAGGGAAACTGCATTTCCATGCCAGTGCACCTGTCTGATAAAAACAATACACGCACACACACGCCTTTCCGGACACGTCTGAAATGAGGTAGAAACAGTTTATTAAATCTGGCCCTTTGTGTCATGACTGCTGTCCACCGTACTGCTGCATGCTGGAGTCTCAGCCTGCTGCTGTTCAAAGTGCTGTTCCTGTACCGGGCCTGAGGGCACGCTCCCATTTTCACCTCACTCTCTGGCGATCTCAATGTGACAATGTGGTTGGTACACGTGAGAATTTAATTTGCTAATTATTTAAATGTAAGCACCGCCTGTGCTCTCTGTCAAACTTAATGTGCTCAGTTTGCATATTTCTGAGGGTGTAACATCTTTCTGCAGAAGACAATGCCCTTGTATCTCTTTGTAAGGATTTCTAAGTGTTAGCTGTAGTAAGTATAATGTAGTTTGTTTCTGGTTTGTTGTTTTCTGACTCTTTGTGTGAACGTCTTAGAAGTGTAACACAAGTGTAACAGCTTGAATAGGAAGCAGGACAGATGTGCAGCTCAGACTTTATTCCACAAGCTGACATCTCAGCCATCTAATGTTTATCTGAAAAGTCTTGTTGGGTAGAGCACACCTCCCTTCAGGTTTGAGTAAGATCCACACTGGTTTGCTTCTGCTTAGTCTGTCCTGTTGGCAGAAGTCCTCATTTTAAGTCTGCATCCCTGCTGCTGTTTATATTCAGCTGCTGGAAATCATCCAGCTCCTCTGTGAGTCGTTGCGCTTGGCTCCATCCCAGTGCTGTTTACATGAGGACAACAATAACTAAAGTAGATGTGTATCACTCTTTTCCCCAAAAATTAAATTGAAAAAAAAAATGCTTTTGTAGTAATCAGTCTCTGGTTGTTCAGATAATAATAATAATAATAAAAAAACAAGTTTACATAAGGGCATTGTATCTGACTACTGATGCACAAGGACGGCAGTGTAGCTGCATTGTGTTATGGTTTATTTAGGCTACTATCCATAGAGAAATTGTTATCTGTTTCTTCTTTGATGGATTTTTTTCCTTGTAAAATTGCTAAATGTCAGTACAAAATGGTGAGGCTAGAAAGAAGCCTTTGCTCTTTGATTTTATGGGACCGACACCAAAAGTTGACATTTAGGGAAGAAAGGGAAACAGAAGAGTGAGACAGAAAATGGTGGTGGTGGGTTCGGGGGTGGGAAAAGACTGAAAGCAAAGAAGATGCTGGTGCATGCAACATGCTGACTCATGGCTGTCTTAGGTATTCCTAATGTCTGCAATGAGACAATCGATCAAAGGCTTAATTTTCCCACTCAATTCATCCAGCAGCGCTAACAGCAAGCAGCCACCAGCTGGGCAGCAGCATCCCTGGCAGGCTCCCAACAAACCAGCCCGGACAGGCCAACAACACAACCCGCTCAGTGAGAGCAACAACATCCCAACCTCTCTAATGTGTCTCTGATCTGAATAACTTCAGAACCTTCAGGAAAAACACAGTTTGAATTTTAGAATGCGCTACAAACTGAATACTGTACGTTTATTACAGGTGTGAGTGTAGCTCCGGAAGTGTTAAAAGCAACACTGCTATTCTTTATATGAGGCTAAGCAACACTTCGCATGGTAAAATTATAAAATGGGTTATCATAACTCCTGCCAAACTTGCAGAAGACACACAAGCACACCATGTAGTCCACAATGTATCACTAACAACCACCCACGTACACAGCCACCCACTGCCAGCCCTCGTCTCTGCACACGCTCCCTGCCAGTATGCTCTCCACAGATACCGCGCAAGATGGATTGCTATCTGAGGTGAATGACATCGTGTGTGCTTAAGAAACTGCTGAATCCCATCTGCACTTAGGTCTGAGACAAGTTAGGGAGAGAGGGATTGGAGGTAACGGGAGGTAAGATGGAAACGGGAGGTAAGGTGCAGTGAGGGGGTGATGGATGTGTGGGAGGCTTAGGGGTGTGCAGATGGATGCTGAGTCTTGTGCTTGCTGGAGGGGAATGTTTGTTCCCTGCTCACTACCTCTATCCATCTCTCTTTTGAATAGTCCCTGTTGCACCACCTCGCCTACCCTCCTCACCATCCATCTTACAACCACCACATGGCTCTTTGCTTTTACACTGTACAATATCTTTGTGTAACCCCACCCTAGACATCAGAGACCTAGTAGTTAAGATAAAAGCTCATATGCCCAGTCACTTTATATCCCACAGGCTGCTACCAGAACATCAATAAGAAAGCTAGTAGGCAGGTTAATTATAACAGCCTGTAATCCATAAGAACAGCTCTGTATAGAAAGAAGATATTGGTCTCTTGACAGTTCTGGTCCACAGGGTGTGAGGCATCATTACCACCTGACAGCATGTTCGATTGATTTCATTTAGCTTCAACATTCATTAAAGACACTCCTCTGTACCCTGTATCCAGCAATGACGTCCCAAGCCTTTAATTTTGCTATTACAAGCGCCACCCATCAATAAGCACTAATCAAGGCTGCCATGCAACACAGTTCTTTAAAACAAGAAGAAATCAAAATCAAGTGCGAAAGCTGGTGAAATGAAGTAAAAGTGAGTCAGAGCAAATGGGGACTGTTACGTAAATCGGCACTTTGGAAGGCTGTTCACTGGTCCAACGAACAGAATCGCTATGATTAGTAATAATGATGGTAAGACAATAAAGCAGGATAAAATGGGCAGATATAACAGTGTTCATTATATTTCTTTTATAACAGTAATTACTCCTACATTCCGTTTTTTCTCTGAAGTGATTGCTTATGATTAGCAGCGTCTCCCCCTGTCTCTCCATTTCAACAGCACTTGTCATCAGGAGTTAATGGATCGTCCGAATGCAGTCGTCAAACTGAAGTAGCCTGTGTGCTGCACAAACCTGTGCTGATTTGTTTTTTTTCTGTGCGAGTGTTGTGAATGAATAAAAGTCACTGTACAGGAGGTCTGTGGTCATACATACTCATACAAACACTGATAAAAGATGCTGACCTAGAATAGCAGCTTTAATTTCTTTCTTTACAATATTTATTTCCAGTTAAAGGGGCTCTCTGCTGTTTTTACACACAAAGATAAAAATACTAGCCTGTGAAAGCATTTGTGTGGTTCAGGAAGAAGTCAAAACAAAGTCTGGAAAAAAATAACCTTTATTATTAATCATTTTATTTTATTGTAACTTTGAAGGAATGCAGTTCTACACTACTGAAGAGCCCCTTTAATACAAACTCCATCTACATCCCACATGGTCTTGGAGCAGTGTACTATAACTAGGGCATTTTCCAGCTTGACTTTTTCATATGGAAAAATAATTTCAAGCGTTACCGCACAATAAGTCTTAAAGCTGCAGACTATAAAAACAGTGTAAATGAAAAGAATTTCAAAGTATCCCCACACTTGTCTCTGTTGAACCCTGTGTCTCTTAACAAACCATATTGTGCTCATTCTCTGGTCTACAATATGTTTCCTTCTTCATAAAACATTTGCAAATCTCATACACAAAGCTATCTTTACACTCTTCATCTTCCCTGCATAAGACTTCCACATGAGTGGAATAGCGTGAAACTATTGGCAGGAATGATGACGGTGTTGTTCAAACAAACTTCCTTGAACAAACATAACAAAGACTCACTCAAACGCACCCACTGCTCCATAGCGCTACTAGTGGTTAAAAATCCCAAAGTGTACCTTTAATAAACTCTGTGAAACCTTATGAAAGTCAACAAAGCAGTGATTTTTTTTTTTTTTTAATCCAAAAGCTAATCAGGACAATTTTGCTCTAGTATTGCTTCCTTTCAAATCTGATCAAACCTTGCCTCAGCAGATCAGTGCCTGCAGAGAGAGAAATCTCTCCGTGGAAGAACAAGCTTTAGAAGAAGTAGAGAACAAATGAAGAGGTCAGAAAACTTGAAAAATAGATTTGAAGACCATGGAATAAGCAAAAGAGTAAGTGGAACTGATGGTGTACTAGAAAAAGAAAGACTGAAGCTGTCTGCTTCAGGTTAAAATGATTAAGCTATTTCACTCAAGGAGGCAATTAGAGCTCAATTAATGCCATTTATCTCCTGCAGACAGGATATCTTTGGCCAAGAGGAAACTGTACTATCACACCATAATGACAGACAGAGGTCTTACCTGAGGGAGGGGGAGACCAACACACACATAAATTCACACATACACACAACCAAAAAATAAAGGACTCTTTTTCTATTCTCACATGAAGAGGTTTCATAAGAAAAACATTTAAGAGGGGCAATGTAAATGAGGCACATACTAAATGCTTGTGGTGTCAATCAAGCTTAATTTACACTCAAATCTTGTGTCTGTCACTTTCCAGCTAACGTAGCAGATGCATTAGCAGCATGGAAATATACATGTAATTATATTAAAAACATACCTAAATATGTTGTGTAAGACATAAGCAAGGAAGCAGCTGCGTTCCTGTACTTCATATGGGTGGCCACACTGAGTCTATAAAATCACTGTATATGGGTCTCTTCCATAATGCATCTGTCTCCCTCCTCTTGATAGTTTGTTTCACCGTGGTCACTCCACTCCGTTCTTCTAATGATTTACTGTTCCATCTTTTCTCTCTATTTGTTCTTCGTGTTTAATGTTCTCACTGTCATGCTCCTGCTTTCGTCCTATCCACTGCTGAGATCTCCTTCACCTCTCTGTTTCCATGCACTCACACACTTCAAAGAACCTTGTTATTTACTATATAAGGTTAGGGAATTAAGTGTAGTGCAATTATAATTTCAAACAGTGAATATGAGTGCACTGACGGGAAGGATGTGTAATCTCAGTCACAATCAATACAGTCATTGTGCGAAGGGTAGTTACTGGTATTTATTATGTTTTGACTGTTTTCTGTTATTATACTTGTTCATAATTATTTTATGCAAGGATGCGTGCACGTTCATGTTCCATGCTTAAAAAGATCTCCAAGTTTTATGAGATTACTCTTTGGCTTGCATACACAGATTTAAACAGATGTGGTCAGTCCAGTGAAAATGCAGCTCTAAATTAGGAAAACACAAATATAAACACAGTTTAAATTCCTTAAATACAGTTGAGAGCAGCTGTTAAGGCCTGTTGCCAGAGGCTTTTACAGCAGTAAATAGAATTGTGTCTTGTAACTACTGTGACATTGTGTACTCATTCAACAACTGCTATCCTAGTAAACAGTCCAACCATTTGTTAACAAAACAAAATTAGAGACATTGTTATGATGAATTAATATAACAGCTTGAAGAATTTGAATGTCCAGTAGAAAAACAGAGATTTTAAACTATTAATGTTACAAACCTAACACATTCATTTTAAAAGCCACTTTTGGCCATTAAAATACAATCAAAATAAATCCAACCAACACACACACACACAACTACAGAAGCTTTCTGGGAACTTTTTATGACAGTGGAGCTGCTCTCACATAAATCTTGTGTGCTTTTCCCACACTGTTGTTGTCCTGTAATACCTACAACAAGACTCTGATCATCTACTATCCAGTGCTTTTATATAGAGGCTAAATAAGACTTCACTATCAACACATCAGATCAGAGTTACACCACTCCTTTGCCCATCGCACTAAAACAAAATTTGACAGCTTCTCTCAACTACGCTGCGGCATCTAGCTGGAGAGTGACACATGTGGTGGAATATTTCCCCACCAGCAGCATCAAAGCTTCTCTATAAATACATGCACAGACACAAACGCACAATGACCCATATGCAAAGTAAACATGCAGGCTGCCACCACGCGAATGAATGGAAATAGGAATACGATAAAACTATGGTCCCTATGGGATTCATAGCAAAGATTTCACATGGAAAAAAAGAGGAAAACAGACACACACGTGTACACACAAACACACCACAAGCAGGAAACATCACAGAAAAGGTGGGCCGCTTAATATTAAGATGTGTTAGTCAGTACTTTAAGTAGCTTGTTCAAGCAAAATTTCAGATTATGTATGATTAACTTCAGGCACCGTGAAAAATCACAGTGAAAGTTGTGGAGACAGTCAAGAATAAAACAAACATTTTTTTTGGTAAAATGGTTGCATTACTGTGCAATACTGTCCCCTTGTCAAGCTGAGTTCTCCACATTTAATTTAATTTAGTTTTTTACTAGAACCTGTTACAAATAAAACCAACTAGTCTAAATCCTCTAGGATTCCTATATTTCACAAAGTCATAATCTGCCAGTTGTTCACAAATAACAGAGACACACTTACTAAGCAATAACTCTGCATCGGTACTTTAGGCCATACTAGTAAGCTGACACATTACTGCGTGTTACAAGTGAATATAGAGAATTTGGAATATATGTGAAAGTGGGAGTGCAGAACTTTGAAAGAACACTGTAATAGTTGCAGGGGAACACACTGGGAACACAAGGATAAAGCGAGCAAATATAAGTTATTATGTCTTCTTAAGTCTTTGTTGGAAAAAAAAAACTTTTTAAACTTTAACTGAGGCTATCAAATGGCAACACAGTCATATTAGTAAGCAAACCATTTTGCTGCACCTGATCCCAATAACACTGTCCCATCATTCATATGGCACTAATTAGCTAATGCAAACAGGCAGCAGTTTGACATTAAACGAGTTGGAGCCATAACCTTAACTAGAGAGTAAGAAATCCATCACAGGACACCAGCCTTCTACCATCCAAACACATATGTTCCCATTTCACATGTCATGAACAAGTGAGCAGGGATTCAAATCAGTCTCAATGCTCTATATTCAAACACGTAAAGAGACAATGTACAGTAGTATTTGAAGACTTCAAAACCATTACTGCATTTATGCACCAGAGGTAAAAAAAAAAAAAAAAAAAAGTTTTTTTTAGAAATTCTGTGCAGCACAGTGACACCAATCATATTTCAGATTTAAATAATTACATAAAAGCAGAAGTTAGGCGCAGAAAATGCTAATTTTCTATCGCGCTCTAAAAAATGACACTATTTTCTCCTCTTTCTAATGGAGGCAGACTTAATAAATCCGAGGAGCACAGATAAACAGTCCTTTGAAATCCAGGTCTCATGGGGTTATGACAGTTCACGACCAGCTAATAACCGGAATACTTTTGTCTGATTAAAAACAGAAAATTTTAGTTGGTGAACTGAGCCGCAGCTCTTAAAAATGATCAAACGGGACACCTTCATGTCAAGCGTGGCGCATCCATGTGACTGAAGCATATGAAGAATCACTGTGGGTCTGTGGAAAATGGGAGACTTGGAGGATCAAAATTACTACATGCTCCATGGAGCAAAACCAAATCACTGTGGGGTAATTTTTTCCCTCCATACAACATGTTGTTTAGGTTTATAACAGGTTTTCTTTTCCTCTGTGGTACAAGTGTCGTCTGATTCCTACTGAACATGACAAAGACAAAATGATCATGAACTACTGAAGGATTCGTGTCCCACAGATCAGTCAGTTCGTGTCTGAAAATGCAAACAAGCGATTAAAATGTCCATAGGCTGTTTTCAGGCCCCTCTTAAGTGCTGTTCTGACAATGAGGTGATTTGTTATTGTCGCCTCCAGTCCGGAATCAGAACAGGTTTAGACTGCCTTGTCCCTCCAGTAGACAGCAAGGCATTTTATTTCATTCGGCAGAAGAAATGCATTCATTTGAAAACCAATATCCCAGTGTTTTTTGTTTTTGTATAAAAGAAAGAAAGAAATCTTGTTGACAATGAAGATAGATATACCTGAAATTATAAAATGAGTCACATAAGAAGAAGTGCTGTAGTCAAGTGTTGAACTTACCAGTTTGGTGAGGGGGAATTCCCTTTACATCCTACTGCAGGTGTCGGTGCGCTGCGCTATCTCCAGTTCTGGACCCCGATTCACTCCAGCGCTCTCCGGGACAGCCGGCTGTCAGCCAGAAACGTGACCAGAATAATTTGCCTCCGTTTTGTCATAAATATTACAGCGTGGGGGGGCCTCCACGGCTGCAGACACAGAGCGCAGCAGTGGTTGGTGCCCGCTCACAAATCAGCTAATATCATAGTGGGGTTTTTTTGTTTTGTTTTTTTTTGGCGTTTTCCTAATTCTCCACTCAGTACGGTGCGCTACACCGGTCCACTTTTATGCAGCGGACTTGTCCTGCATCCCACTCACGGACCGGCCAAACGCATGATAATACGCTAACCGCTCGCTGGAGCGCAGTAGCTCCATCCCTGCGACCAATACGGTGATCTGCAAGGAGAGAGGGGGGGTTGGAAAGCGGGGGTTGGACGGAGAGGGTTTTTGTTGGAAGGGGGAGGAGACAGGGATGCGGGGTGTTGGGACGCGTGTGTGTGTTGGGACGCGAGTGTGTGATGGGTAGCCTTTCACAAGGACGACCTGAGATTCCTCAAGGGTGAATGCTCCTCTGTAGTAATTCAACGAGATTTCCCTGTTACTTGCGTCTCCCTCCCTCAAAATATATTACACACACTTCACCTCAAAGGAAGAGGACTGGATTCAAGCTTGACTTGTTAATATCACCCCCCCCCCCTCCCACCCCCACTCTGGAGGAGGCTTTTGGAGGCTTCTGTCTATGCTGTACTGCACACTGGGGGCTGTACAGTGAGCGTCTGCCCTGCTCGTGTCAGACTGAGCTGGTTAAAGAGCAGATTCACGAGGCTTGAAGCCATATTTCACCTGGGATTATCGTACTGTTGTAAGGTGCATCCTTCCATCTGCTTTATGACGAGTACCCTGTCACCATGAGTTGTGCGCAGGGATCAAGGTCACTGACTGTTAAAAATGTGACCTTGGGGCACACAACAAATATAAGGTCCCTGTCATTGCAGTTCTCATGCTGATTCACAGACGGTTTGCTTTAGCAAAGGGGTGTAAATTACTGTGCAAATGAATATGTGAGAAAAACTGTGCAGAGGGAAATTTAGATAAAAGGTGAGAACACCTGAGTTCTCTGAGGAGAACTGGGGCAGCTGATGTCAGCAGATCTCTGCTCATAAACTCCCCGCAGTGGAATGTGTGATTAAATCCAAAAAAAATCCACTATTACAGATTCATATTTTTTTTTCCCCCAAATGGAGGTATTAGTAGACTTCTGATTATTGAACCTATTTTTTAAATTGGTAAATGGCTCCTAGAACTTGTTACACCTGCATGTGAGATTTCTATGTTTGACCCTAGTATGCTAATAAACAGATGGTATTATAAATACTGTTTATATAACCTTGAACAACAAACATTTCATTGTCTCTAAAACAAAATTAAATCAGTGGAGACCTTTTGCATCTCCATCCACTGGTAGCTGGCTGTCGCCTCATATTTACCAGACAGACACGAGTGTGGTATTTATCTTCTTAGCTAACTCTCAGCCAGAAAGTAAATACACGCATTTCCCGAAATGTCAAACTATTCCTTTAAAAACTGATTATTGTATCTATCTACAAGTTGGTATATGTCTGAAATATTATTGAAGTATTATCCAGGTGCACGTCTGGTTCAAGGTGAACTGTCCTACTGTTGTGCATCAGTGTGAAGTTTCACGTGTGTTTGGAACAAAGAGATGTGTGTAAAGGGGCTGCAAGATTAGATTTTGAGATTCAAAGTCAGTGAAGCATACTGGCTTTGCGCGATCCTTCCCAGACTGCACTAAACACCTCATAGTCTCTGTTATAAGATTTTAGCAGTTTTTCTGCTCATTTGCCGCCCCCTCAACCCACTTCACCCCCACCAACCATACTCTCCATCACCATATTTTTCTCTGTGGAACACCTTTTCCCTTTCACTGCGCACCACATATTACAGGACACTGAGGCCCCCCTGTGAGCCTGCAGCCACCTCTTTTATTTTTTTCGACAAACACGAAAACACAGTGAACTGCCCTTGCTACCGATCTGAATCTCTTGTGAAAACCATCACATCCAAATGCAAAGCTAGCCAGTGATTAGGAGCATCTGCCAAACACCCACATACCATATGTCTGTGCCATTCAGCCAAGGAAAAATACAGAAAAACATCTAAACACGCACACAAAATACTAGAAAGCAAATAAAAACACACACTGACATAATATCAGAAGGCTCAAAAGAGATCAGATATGTGCATACATTCAAACTACAGCTTATACTGAGTTAAGGTTAAGGTTTTTCCAGTCGAGAAACTAAAAACATAACACGTGACTGAGTCTATGGAGAATTACATATTGCTCCTTCACCTACAGAGGATTTCTTCCCCTATGGTTGTTAAATGTCAGTACAAAATGCTAAGGAAAAAAAGAAACCCTCTTTGATTTTAAGGGGTGATATAAAAATGTGACATTTTCCTCTGCAGTGTCAGAGCAATGAAAAGTTTTCTGTCAAGCCTCATTGTAGTTGCGCCGGAAACATCCCAGGTTGTCTGCATTTGTCTAATTATCCACAGGAAGGAAGGAAAAAAAAAGTACCACGAAGCCACAAGATGCTTGTTAATTTTTATCTTTTGTCTGTAAATCAAAAATCCCTGATCCAAGGATGGTGTTCTATAGCTAATAATGTACAGTGACCTCCCGGTTTCATCTCGGGAGAGAAATTTTCCCTACCCGCATCAATAAAATATCAGATCAGTTTTTCTCCCTGTGTTTTTTTTTTTTTTTTTTTTTTTTTAAAAACAAGGTAGCGAATGTAAACAATCCGTGGTCACGTTCTCCGAACAACGTAGGAATGAAACACTTGTAGTGATGTGAATATGATATGTGTATTTACTGTAGCCTCTTCAATGTGGGTGATTGACTACATCTCTGTGTCCTGTCTGACAGCAGGCCTGGCAGTGAGGAGGTCTGTGTCACCGTCTGTCTGGTGAAGCATCAAAGACCCCGGCGGAACCTCTGGTGAACCTGGACACAAGTCAAGACCTGGGGCCTCGTCTGACGTCAACCCCACTGACTGGTCGGCTACACCTGCTATGACAAGTCAGAATATGTGAGAAAAAAAATCTGTGACTCTGGTTATGGAAACAAGAGTGACCTCAAGAGTGCCCTCAAGATTCAGGCCGACAAAATTTATTCTGAAAGCAAAACGATACTGAAAATGAAAAATGAAAAGAATTAGAATATGAGCCTACCACTTTTGCATTTTAATTAAATAAAACACATAGAACAGCAGAGGCTGATGGAAATGTCAGAACTTTTTCACCTATTTGGTCATAAACTAAAGTTTTGGATAACTAAAAATTTTGAGCAGATGATGGCACTAGATGAAAGGTAAGGGATTCAAAATGTTTATAATTCATCACCTGAGGACCATAAATGCCTGTACAATATTTTATGGCAGTCCATCTAAGAGTTGTTGAGATGTTGCAGTCTGTACCACAAATGTCAACTTCATGGTGGCGCTATAGAGAGTGGTGCAATGATCAGCTAAGTCAGTATGATTCATCCTCTGGGGGACCATGCATTTCTTTACAAAGTTTGGTGCCAATCTATCTCATAGTTTTCTAGATATTCAGACTGGATCAAAGTGGTGGGCTGACCAACCAACAGACCAACATTGCCATCTAAAGATCCACACCGCTAGCATGGCTAAAAACTGCTAACAGTCATCAAGCATATGCTATTCAAATGCAACACAACCCAAGTCTGGGCAGTAATTATGAAAATTTAATTTGCATTTTCAAGTGCACACCAGAAACCGAGTGACATTTGTGAAAAGAGATAGCTTTTGTGTTGTGATTTGTGTTGTTGATGAAGTTATTTTTGTATTAATTAATCCCATTTGGGACTGTCTCCCACAGTTTGCCAACTATACATTTACAAAACCATCTTGAAGTCTTTTCTCTTGTAAAACAGAAAAAATACCATTTTAAAACTTCCAATAAAGTATAAATCTCACATTTGTGACACTTTTCTGGGGTGGCATTTTCTCCTCCTAATTGTGATGTGCTAAACTGTAATGGGCTCATTACTGCTCCCTGAAGCCAGAGGCCCACTGGTACTGGCAAGAACCACAGTTGTTTTTTTTGTTTTTTTTTCCCCAGCAGCCAAAATGAGCTCATTCCCCCACTTCAAGTGACACAAACTGATTGGTTTTACAAAAGGTATGTATTGTTAATTGACTCACCTCCATTAAAGTTTCATGCACAGCCACTTTCTGGAGGTTTTCTATGAGAGCTTCCACACAGTGGATGAGACAGTCCTGAACAGGGCTAAGTGTTAACGTTAACCTGTAACATGTATTAAATATACTGAGAATATAATTGTGATATGTCTGAGCTCTGATTTATATTCAGACACAGTTAAGTATGCCCTTGAATCTGACAGAAACATGCTGTGGACACATCCTTATAGCTGACCTTATTACAGTCAGAGACACAGAGATGACCAGCTGGAGTGTCCCATAAAACTGAGACGGTGCAAATTAAAATGTCACAGTGCCTCACCGTGTCACCCACTGACTCAGCTACACTTCCTGCTCAAATGAAAGGCACTCGAACATAAGAGGCAAGATTGATCAGATAGACCTGAGAGGAGAGGCGGCAACAAGACCAGTGTGGACAAGCAAGTTTGCATTCGCTGGATTCCAACTGATAAAGCTGAATGGACTGAAGTGCTTAAACGTAGATGTGAAAAAAAATTAATAAAAAAATAAGCGGAGGAGTTGAAACAACACTGATACAGGAGAAGAAAAAAATTTACCATTAAACTGTGTGGCCTGATAACTGTTTGCATGAGAATGTGTGAGTGGGAAGAAGAGGAGGCTGATGAAAGGAAAGAAAAAAAAAATCTTTGTGAATCCATTGTGGCATGACAGAGTGACCTTGAGCTGAGGTTTGAGGGGGTACAAAGACCAATAAGCTGGAGAGAGGCAAAGTGAGGCAAAGAAAGAGAACGAAGGAGTGGAGAAAGACAAAACACAAGAAGCTGTCCAGCCAATTACAGTCCTGTATTATGAATGAGTTTCAAGTTTACCTTTTGCCAGCGTGAAGAAGGTGAAGGAGGGCAGCTCAGTAAATGCCACCTCTGAAGTGTATTTGTATGAGCTCATGGTGCCCTGCTTAAGAAGGGGGTAGGCTGACAGCTTGATTTACCCTCTCATTAGTGTACACAGGAAGTAGACCTGGACCTGCACAGTGGGTCTTATATTGACTATGTCACCATGACTGTGTGACCCACTGCGGCTGGCCAGTCACCTTTGTTGATATTTGGTGGTGACTGTAAACTATTATTTCTGTGACGCTCTATGCCCACCGCAAGTCTTCTAGCTGCTGCTGTTCAAATAAGTCTAATGGGCTGTGAAATTAGTTTTATCTCTGCGCACAATACGGCTACAGAACAATTCTGGACTATCAAGTCTCCTTAAAGGTCGGGTTTGGAAAATGCATTTTCACTCTAAATTACATACGATGCAACCATTGCAAAAATCCTCAGATCCTCAATTTACATATGCACATGCTTCACTAAAGAAAGAACACATTTGGCCAGCATGCATAAGATTCAATAAGAGAGAAGTGTCTCTTTTCATTTGATTTGATGACATTTTTGTCTGGGATGCAGAAGTGGGCACAGGTGTCTGCATGAGTACGCATTCACCTGTGCTCTTGCAGTCAAAGTCAGTCAAGGCATTTCTGGTTTGATTGAACCACAAAGGGACTGTGTGATGGATGGAAGATGAGACGAGCACTGACCTGTCACTTCACCCCCCCTGTTTCCACTCACGACCCCTTCCTTCCTGACCCCTGCCTGTGCGGTTTGCTCTCCCTGGGCGGCATCTGACATCCACGGTCCTGCCTCCTGTCCAAGCCTCCTGTCCTTCATCTACATGTACAAGATTGTAACTTCCCTGCCATCTCCACACAGCTACAACTGACTTCTCTAGCACAGCAACAGCAGGCTCCCTTGTACCCCACCGACATACATAAAATTGATAAAGGCTTCATCATCACAAAGGCATCATCATCCTCAAAGATTTTAAAATGAGCCACTACCACTACAAACTATTTTCTACGCTTTTTTTTTCTTCTTCTTTTTTTTACACCAAAGCCTTAGGGTGCCATTTGATTCAGAATTAAGATATTATTTGAAGCTGACAATGTGCTGAGTAAGGGAGATAGAGCCCTAGAGGCAAGTAATCCAAACTGATACATCCTCACAGACAGCTTCCTAACATCCATCTACAGAGACAAGGAGGAAATAATCTTCTGTCTCACTTTGTCGTCTTCTTCCATCTCCACTAAATGACAGTTTCGCTGCACCCTTTATTCTCTGTGTTTTAAAGTGGAGCCGCTGTAATGTGGAAATTTTCAGTTAAAGGAAGCCTTGCTTTAAACAGATTATAATGAATCAATAGGTAATTACTTAGGGAAGCCGTGGTGGACACTTGAAGTCGGTTAAGGAGCAGAGATCAGAAAAGTCACTCTGGTAACGATCATTCGGGGCTGGAGCAACAGCACAATTTGAGTCATTAAGGAAATTAATGGTTAAATTGAAGATGAGATTGTTCCAAAGCCATTAACACAAATAGATAACTGAAGTAGAATTAAAATCTGAGGACGAACTTTACTTGTCTAAAATCAAAACTGAAATGTGAGCTGGAAGCTGCAGCAGGATTGCACTGCCGGGGATGTCTGGCAATTCGGGTTAGTGTCTAAGTGGGGTCAGAGGCCAACGGACTGCACTCCACACTATCTCTGAGACAGCAGGGTAACATTGCATGAAGGCTTTGTGAAATTAAGAGTATCAGAAATGTGAAACGGCGAATAACAGCATTTGGAGCCAGGCTAGCAGCCTCCATTGTGTATAGTGTGTGACACCACTTGCCATATATTCAGTAGCATAGGTTTAGAGGTGCACAGGTGCTCTGTCTCAGCAGGTAAATGCCAATGATAGCAGCGTAACTTTATTTAGCTGCTTTGGTTTTCTGCTCCAATTCTTCCTCAAAGGACATAATCTTTTCTGACAAACTACGTAACCATTTACTATAAATGGTTAATTTGTTGACGTAGGTGTCTCTGACAGAAATGGCAGCCATTTGAAAACTTATCGTCAGGGGGGCTCACGCCGCGGGGACAAACCATAGACACCTAGGTCCAGCTTGCCACAGTGTTACACCACACTATATAGGTGTTGCACCAGTTCCAACGAGCAGGAAGTGCCTTACAGGATCCTATCTTACTGCCATCTCCCCCTCTCCTCTAGTAAGTAACAATTTCCACCACTCTCTGCTTCCTAGTCAGCTGCAAAATTACAGATTACAGATTTGCTTACAGTCAAGAGAGGGAAGTGGATCGCTGGAGGGGAGGAAGATAGAAGGAGAGTGGCAAAAGATGGGAGGGAGAGCTGAGAAACTAAAAAATTTCAGGCCATCAGTAGTTTGAGCATAAATTGAAATAGAGCATGGGCTGCTGAATGACAGCAGGGAGAGATGAGAAATGGCATATGCTAATTTAGGCTTATGCGCCTGAGATATCCCATGAGAGCCTTTTAATAATGCTGAGGCATTGTGACACTCAGGTGGCCTGTGTGCTCATCACTGCCATAATGAAGAGAATATGCTAATAGCCGATTTCATCTGCTAGTGGAAAAATTAAACAAAGTAAACAACATCTTTGCTGCTCTGTTAGTTTATGGTGGAGATGGACAGGTAAGGAGACAAAGTGAGGAAGAGACAGAGAGAGAAAGAGGAGGTGCCGCCTGACATTAGCAGTAAGTTGCTCCATGCAAAATCTCAAGAATTAGACACAGTTAGTGTACAGCTAGGTCAGCTCTCTGGCCTTCATTTTGCAAGGTCTGTTTAGGTCTTGAAAAAATTTTTGAAACACATTGTTAAACAAATCTACCATGCATAAAAATCTGGCACTTAAAAGTCAGTAAAATATTAAGTAAGCAGAGACAGGATGGTGTGTAATACCCGTTTCTAATTGAAACTGCTTTGTGTGAAAGTGCTCGGTACAGCCAGGAGCACAGAGAGGTTAGCCCAAATGCTCAGATCAATAGACTGAATAAATGCTTAGACTCGCACAACTTTGAGTGCTCAACTCAAAGACTTACAGGACAGAGAGAACTTCTCATGCCCTGTCAACACACACACACACACACACACACAACACTCCAGGAGATGAAATAGATAAAAGGTGGGGTCAAAGCATCGAGGGAATGTGCTGTGAACAGCACACACAAGCTTTACAGTAATCCTGCAGTTTGTTTTTTTTTCGGACACACACATGTGCGCACAGATGAACATATATACCTCAACGGGACCCACACACAAATGGTTTCTATGTTTTGCTTGATGAGCAATATGTGCGAGCAAGTGATACGGATCATATGCTAAAATGGCTGAGAGGGTAAAAGTGAGATTGAGCACATTTCTAGCATGTTTCATTGCTATAGCAACAGCCTTTGTACTTGCGGAGGGAAGTGGGTGGCAGAAAAAAAAAGAGCAAGAGTGAGAGGAGTGACGGAGAGAGAGAGGGAGAGAGAGAGAGACTTTGGCTTGCTCCTCTCTCTTGGCAAGGTGCTACCAATCCAGCTCTCTGCCAACACCAAGACCCTGGGGCTTTAAACAGTCAAGGTCACTGAAGAGGAAAAATGAACAACTCCTAAACGTGTTTCTGCATACTCCACATCCAAGAGAGGGGATACGGAGCAATTCTGGCTCACACAGACAGAGGGAGCCACCATTGTGTTCACAACATGTTCCTGATTGTCCTCCATAAGACCCACTACTTGCCAGCAGAAGGCTCATGGTGGCTCAGAAATACCCTTGAAGGGTCATGGATATATATTAAAAAAAAAAAAAAAAAGGGTGGGGGGGCGCGTTAATCCTTTTCCTACTTCATTTGGAGGGGTATATTTTGCAACCTTTTCAGTTTTGTAGGAAGAACTATACACTACAAAAATAACCCAATATCTATTTTTTCAGATTTGAAAAAAATGAACAGCTCTGAACATGCTTCTTATTTTGGGTGCAAAGACACATAATCTCAATGATATTCCATCCTGAGTTAAACTGTACTGTAAACTGCTGTACCAGCAGTACTGCTCCTTAATATATCTCAGTGCATGAATGCACTTGGTTCATATTAAATTACAATTCAGTTGTATCCAACGTTCAAACACAAATTAGCATAAGTCTGTGAAGGACAACCTTGAGTCACAAAATCAGAATGTGTCTATGTGTCTCTGTGTTTAGAGAGAGAGAGAGAGAGAGAGCTTAGGAGCCCCAGATGTAGCAGAGTGAATATCAAATTAGTTATGGTTATTAATGCTACCCTTGTCTCATAGAGACCTAAGTTTGCAGCCAGTCTTTTACATACAAGCCCCCCCTCTGCCACATACACACACAGAGTTAATATCCTCACATGTCCTTTCAAAGACTTGCAGGACTGTGCTGTTGGTGCCTTGTGTAAAGCTGACTGGTTACGGCTACTGAAATCAGTGACGGCTGCTATTTTTAGGATGTGAAATGTATCTCTGACACACAAATCATGATGAAATACACATGAAGACACACACACACACACACACACACACACACACACACACACACACACACACACACACACACACAGACAAACATACACATAACAGACAAGAGCAATCGAGCAGATTGAGTGTAAAGCAAGCAGCAGAGAGTGTGAGAAACATTTGCGTAAATTCATACATATGTATGTGAGGCACAAGCAGAAATATATTTGCACTTTATGTTAGAAATCAGAACACAAAGCATTTCCAAAAATGTCCTCCGTTTTCATCCTAAAAAAAATGTGGGTCATATCAGGTTTCTGACCTGATCGAGTCATAAAAACAGTTCATTACATAAGTCGGCCTGGATGATGAAGCTGCAGTATTTCAGGCTCAGCACAGGTAAATGTTAATCAGAGAAAGCAGCCTCACGCTGTGGTGTCACATGGTGCTGATACTTTGAAGTTAAAAGTGTTTGATCCCAAAACGGTTACAAACAGTAGTGAGACAATTACACATCTCTTCCGTTGTTAGGTTTTCTAATCCACTATTCACACAGTCTTACGTTACTGAATCTATTAAACAGTATTGCTCATTTCTAGCTGTAAATACAGAACATGGCCAAAAGTACATGGACTGTGCATATACATTTGTGTACTTTGAATCTGAGGCTGTTTTTCATGGAAAATCTTAATCCTACTGCCAGTAGTTGAAAATAAGTAAATTTACTCCTGTAGGTAAAAATGTTGTGGGAAGCCTTCGGAGGAGACTGGAGGTTATACAATCACATACAAGATAATTAGAAATGTAACAATTTGCAGTTGCAAAGTAACTCTTATACCATTCATCAACCAAATTCAACACTGAAAAACTCAATATTAAACAAAAGCAGCCTTCAAATAAAACACCAACATTACTTCTCTCATAGAAGTTCAGTAGTTTAGGTGGTGGTAAATTAGACTGACATTGCAGCACTTTGCACAAAGACCTGTGTTCATCACCTGAGCCATTTGAGGCATTTTCCATCTATTTATCTTTACTTCCACAATCAGTGTCAGCGTGTCATGATCATGTCCTCGCCACACTGTGCATAATATGTCAAAGCTGTCACACAGCCTCTGCCAACACATGTAAGTCTACAGCATGATAAAGTGCTAACTGAGATAACTTCTGAAATACAGTCAGGTGGAGGAAGAGGACGAGGCCTGCTGAAGTGTGATGAAGTGGATACGGAGTCAGTGCGTCTCCCATCAGGGGAAATCAACCGAGGGCAGAGAGCATGGAAAAACGGAGGGATGAGGAGTCATGGCCAACAAGCAGAAAATCCTCTCATTAATAAAATCTGCTGATGAAATTAGGACATCTAGATCGTCACACAGACACGCTCACACACTTGACAGTTTCTTATCTCCTTATCATCTCCATTAGCCCCTCCACTGAAAAATGATGTAGTGAATTTCCATGAGCAGAAATATTCCCTTCATTTGTGCAAATGAACACACTCAGAGATCATATCAAGAAAGAGAAAGTCAGCATTATTTAAACCAAAGCGAGACCTTATTGTTTGATTTTGGTTGTCTATCTAACAGGTTCAAAACCCCCTTGTTTGTTAAGTGTTAGCGACAATATGCAAACAATTAACAGCAAAATTGAGAGACTGTGACAACTTAGATTTTACTCAAACATTCGGTTTAATAGAAATGCTTAATAAAATGTTCCATAATACTAAAGAAACAAAATGGTTTTTACCACACAAAAACATAAGCTTCCGTCTTCAATAAACAGTATAAAAATACCTTTAAAAATAGCACCTTTTCTCTGGCAGGTAAACATGCAGTCGTGATCAGATACACAACTTTCCCCCTAAATTATAAAAACATTATGTACAAAACAATGGCAGAATATTGTGCTTGATTCTTCATATTTAATACAAATAATAAAACTATATCCATACCAATAACCCAATATATTTGTGCTTGCATAGTTAATATTGTGTGGAGAAGTGAGAGGAGTTATTTTTGGCATCTAGAGTTCTGGAAGGAAATGTTTCTGCACAGATAGCATCACATGACTTATAGGTCGAACATTTTCAGGGCATGGGAATCATCCAGTCGGATTAATTAATTTCAATCATGTTGAAAAAAAAAAATCCTATTTCATAAAAAGTCAAAACGTAGAGGCCTGTGCACATAAAAACTCTGGGAGAGAAGTCAATTTCAACTCCCAAGGTGCACTGCAGTAAGAAACCAGCCAGTGATAGAAGTCGAAACCCTGCTGTGTGCACTGTTAAGGGCTAAAGCTAGTAGTTTTATTTATTTTCTCATTTTTTTAATCTATATTTATATAGATTCATCTAGATTGATAAACTCTCTGGACTGTTACCATGTAACACTGAAAGATATAGTTCTTTCAACTACATTTTTTACTTTGTAGAAACCTGTCGATACACTCTGCAGTTTAAAATCAATTTGCTTCCAGATGAATTCATCATTTATGGTGCAGTTTTGTTTTTTGTTTTTTTCCCCATTCACACCTCTGGGTTCTGTCTTCTCTACAGGAATGGCTTCAGCGGTTGCAACTGAATACTTTAGTTTTCGATGCCATTTGCTAACCAAAACGTGTGGTTTCTTAGAAAGTTAAAATACTAAGCTAGAATATAGTTCCTATCAAGGTGACTCCTGTGTTTCTATGTTAAGGGGCATTACAGTAAGATTATCATTAGAAGAAAACTTGAAAATTCCCATTTCAAATGGGGAAAATGCTTACAAAACCTACACCTCAGCACACTTTACTACAAGGAGTGAGCAAAAATAATAAAAGCACCTCATACCACAACATCTTTGTAGCAACTACCGGTTTGGTAAGTTCATAAAGGTTGTAGTTTGTTCTTCCACTTAACAATATGTCCTGAATTTCTCATTCCTCTCTGATACATTACAATTCAGACAACAGCCACTGAAAATCATGACTACCAAAGCCAGCTACACTACTGAGTCATAGTAAGTTGAATTCTCATTAGCAGTATGTGCCAGCTTTAACAGAGGTCTGATCATCACTATTTCATTAGTGATTGTTTTTTTAAGGCAACATGAGGCACAAGGGTAGAAACAGGCCTTGATTGTCTTTAGATTATTTTGCATTGTTTTGAGGACATAAACTAAGGAGGAACTCGGGTATTCCCTCTCAACCCGGGGTGAAGTTTGGTTGGGTTTAAAGAACAATAAATACAATAAAAACAAATCTTGACCATTGACATTTGACACAATAATGATCTATAAAAGCTATATTAAGGCTAACATTCCTGTGGCTAAGGAAGAATCGGCCACAATCATCGTGCTGTCTTCAACGGACGAGGACCTGGTGAGGACGAGGACAAATAATTAGTTAGACTGCTTACATTCAGTCTCTGACATAAACTACTGTGTGTGTGTGTGTGTGTGTGTGTGTGTGTGTTTGGGTACCTTTGGCCTCCCCAAGGCAGACCTCCTCGCACTCCTCCAGCTGGAGGAAGCGGTTGTCGTTTCCTTCACAGCCGCTGTAGATGAAGGGCCTGCAGGCCTGAGCCTGACTGTTAAAGTACCAGCGCAGAGTGTATCGTCCACAGCTCCCCTCCTCCATGGGTAGCTGGCACAGGTCTGCTGGGGCTGTAGAACACACATACACACACACGTGAAGAGTGTGCACACAGACACAAAGAGGCACACACTATCGCAGGGCAGGCAAAAAGGAGCAGAAGCAGAGCAGCAGTAAGCAACAAGGGACCCAAAACAAGCACTCATGACTGCTGAGATCAAAACTCAGTCGAAATTAGCCTGTTTATTTCAGTCATTTGACATTTTTTAAATGCAAAGGAAGACGTTAATAGTAGTAGATCGTTCTTTGTTTTTGTATTTTAGTTTAATAGGAGCATATATGCCTCTAAATCCACAACAGAACAGCCAACAGCCTGAGACATTTAGAGAAGGCCAGACACCAGGCAGGCAGGCAGGATGGCAGAATAAACCCTTAATAAATCCCAAATCAGGATGACAGCACATGAGCTGGTTTACCTTCCCCTTTGACTCTCCTCTTGGACCTGACTGTTCTGGACTTGACTGCTTTCAGAGGTGTGACTTTGACTGCTTTCTGACCATCAACTGTTGCTTTTTCCTGAACGTCAGCACTGGCTGATTTGTTTGGTTCAACTATGACTGTTTTCTCTGATTCCTTTTTGACAGCCTCACCTGTCCACACACACACAGAAACAGAGTAAACAGGATAGACACATTCAGCCGAAACAGAAAAAAAAGACATTAATGTGATAACAGGGACAACAATCTATACTATCAACATGAACGGTCACAGACTGAGAATGGTGTGTGCTTATAGAAATATGCAAAGTCAACACTGTCTCACACTGTAATGAAATGAGCACAAAGTGAAATGCAGACACATAATTTGAGACACGCTCCTGGAGCGCAAATTGGATTATGTGCCAATTGAATAAACCGAATTATGGGACACAAGCACAAATTTGACACACCATCTTCCGTTTACCCCATGAAACAGATAAGTTGGTAGCATGTAAATGAATTTGATTAATGTTAGGTGACTAAAATTATTTAGTTATAGGGAAATCCCGGTATTTGTCAACCTGATTCTTATTTTCATATCTCTGTCCATTGTGATTTCTGACCATAATAACATTTTACTTTAGAGATCTGGAAAACGCAGACATTGGCACAGTATCATAACGGACAGTCATATTTAGTCATAATGGACAGAAATATGAGAGTAATAGCCAGTGTGTCAGAAAATGATACTTCACCGCAGGATAGCATTGGGCACAGTATGAAACGCACAGTACCGTCACTCTGATTGACTGAAGGAGTGAAGTAAAGCAGTTCGTCCATGGGGTCATCGTAGGCCTCGATGGAGTAAATGTGCTCATAGTCTGGGTCGTTGGTGTTCACCACCACACGCAGCTCACGGCCTGAAAGAAGAGCAGCACCACAGGTTAGAGATCCTTCATCTATCCAACTGCCAGCTGCCAACCGCCAAGCTTCAGACAGAGGGAAGACTCTCGACCACATTAACTCAACACAAGAAGCCCTTTAACACAAACGCAGGAGTAAGTACCCTGATATTTATATTTGTCTTGATAGAATCAGAGAGACAGAATATGTAATGCATCAGTCAGACACATAAAACACAAATGGAGTCCTCTGTTTTCTTGATGAGAAAACCACCCAGTATGCAGAGGTCTCCAGACGCAGCACCACCAGCTTCATCCTGTTTGTTAGGTACAGACACACTCACCCTCCTCACCCTTCAGGACCTGTTGTTGCTCTAGTGCAGGCCGAGCCCTGACCGTGGGCTGGGACCGAATGTCCGGGCCTGAACCTGAGAGAGCCAGATAGCACGAGGAGTAGCGAAAAGGGACACCGAGGGAGCAGAGACAGAGGGACCAGGTAAGTGTTTCACAGGAGGGAGAAAAGGGGGCGGGGGCCAAAAAGGCAGCATGAAGAAAAAAAAGGAAGGACAGAACATTCTGGTAGTAAAACCAAACAAAACAATCCCAAAGCACCACAAACAAAAAAATCATTCCACCATTCCAACATACACACCAGCTAAAAGGATTTACCAAGTTTTTGCAAGACTGGTCAATATTATGTAATCTTCCAAGAACTGACTGTAATCCTTTAAGGACTCAAGTCTCTACTTTATAGAATTGTGTCGCGCTCGAGCCAAACATTTTTTGACTTGAGTCCCAGTCAAATCAGCGCCGATTCAACTAAGGACTGCAGACTCTAACCAGTTGAGTTGAGCTGAGTTGTTCATTATGAAACATCTCACTATTTCTTGAGTAATAATGAATAAATTAAAGATGAGGGAAATGTTTGTTTTGGCCTCATTCTCAGTAACGCTGCATATTTATTAACACGGCCTGCCTCACAATCACTTATCTCATGCTACTGCAACTGTTGCTTCATCATAACACTGATGTGGTCTTGCATTGATTAACAGCTTGGACAACAAACACATTTTTTAAAACTTCTGGGAAAGTTGTGGCTTTCATGAATTTCCCTCACTTTAATTTACGTTAGCATATCACATATTTTTTTATTATGCATACATTTCAATTAATCAAATCCGTCAGTTGGTCTGGTATTTATATACAACATGCTCTTTGCACTGCATCTAAGCAAATAAAAAAGTATCCAAAAGATTAATTTATTACTGAAACAACAAAACTACTCATAAAAATGACTTGACAAAAGACTTGTGTTCAAAGACTGAGACATGAGTTTAGCTTTCAAAAGTCATACGAAGCAACACAAAAAGTCAGAAGTAGGAAGATCCCATAACACCCATACGCAATAGCAGACATTTAAGGACAATTTTAAGATCATAGTAAGATTATTCAAGACGTATCTGAAAAAGAACCTGAACAAACAGTGCGTTTCACACGGTTGTCTAACTCTGTTCAAACAAATACCAACAAACATGAATTATACTACACACCGTTTTTGTGTGCGTGAGGTTAAATGATGGTGCATTTTACTAATTTAACTAAACACAAAACCCTAAATGAGGGCAAATGCACCCACTCCTTTGAAAAATATATAATAAAAGAGACTGACTGCTCTCACTACAGACTGCAGCAGCATATGTGGTAAAGTATACCGCTGTGACTCATGCTAAATCACAGCCCTTCTGTCCACCTTTCTCTCTTCTGCTGCAGCCGAATGGCTCACTCACCTCCACACGCTGAGGATCAGACAGATGGACAGGAAGGAAGCAGAAAGAGAGGGAATGATAAAGGTCAGTTTAAAGATTCATGGCATTGTTTTCTAGGGTTTTTTTTTGTTTTTTTTTATTAACTTTCATAGAGTTTAGCGGAGGCTGTGACTCATGTGCTATGATTAACATATGAAGTTCAACTTGGGGACAACAGTGAACTAGCAACGCAGGCTGCAGGAAAGACTCACCACAGTGCTGACTCATCTCAGAGCGAACATAATCTCTGATCTCATCCTCCTGGATGCAAAATAAAGAGGGGAAACAAAACAAAATACGCTTACAAACATAACCCCAATATCAACTCTGTTTATGTGTGTGCTGTTTGGTGTCAGCGTCTTCAGATTGAGCCCTGTGGTAAGGATCAAGCACTGACCGTCATGCCTGGCTCTCCTCTATCTCCCTTGGCTCCATCTGGGCCCATATCTCCCTGCAACATGGAGAGGTATTAAGACACACACGACCCACAGAGAGGCTCGCAGCACATTAATTCATTAGACTGAGACCAGGTGCAGCACATGAACTAAATGCAAAGTCAAAGTAAAAGGTTAAATCAGGAACAGTGACTTAAGACACATTCAGACACAAATTAAATATATTTGCTTTGTTAGTCTTGATGCCCTGTGTCCTTGTACAGGGTTCAAACTACAATTTTAATATTATGACATTGGCCTTCTACGCAACATTTTGTGGTGCATTCAAATGTATCTGTCAAAGCTGTGAAGCCTGTTGCTGAGTGGGTTCATGAAAGCAAGAGAATTTAACCTTCCTGAAAAGTTGTCGTGTAGTGAGTAACTCAGTGCTGTGTGACAATTTTCAGACATTTTTAAAAAAGTGTCACAGAAATTTCCGGACCTCAGCAAGTAGCTTTCCTTTCTAAGATGGTTACTGAGAAAACAACCAAAAGACAGAAGGAGACTAGAGTGACACTAACCGACTCTCCTCTCTCTCCTGGGATACCTGGGATACCACGTGGACCGACCATGGCGGGACCAATTGGCCCTCTCTCTCCCTGACACCCAAGCAAAACAACATTACATCACAAGTAAATAATAAAAAAGTTAAAACAGTAAAATGTTGAGCATAAGGTTTTCACACAACAACAATGCCCCATGTAAAACATAATCTCCGGTGGCATTTTCCTGCTTAGTTTTAGTGAAAACAATGAATGATAACATCGTACATGAGTTACGCTATATTTCCATTGGTATCGTTTCCCCAAACAAGCTGTTATGCACTGTACTTATGCTGCTTCAGTCCACCAGCAGTATCCAAAAGTGACTTCATTAACATGCAGACATCAAGGTTACAGAGAATGCAACTTTCATCCTGTCATAATGCAGTTCTGATACATACAGTGTGGCACTGATGTATTAACCATGCCAGTTATATGAATGAATACCGTATTTTTTCACACTATAAGGCGCACCGGATTATAAGACGCATTAATTAAGCGGTATGTTACATTATGTTACGGTAATAAAACATTTTGACAGATTTTTGAGTGCCCTGTACCACATACAATTGGTTCAAGGTCAGTCAACTGACCTTGACTGATACATAAGGCGCACCCGAGTATAAGGCGCACTGTCGCTTTTTGAGAAAATTAAAGGCTTTTAAGTGCGCCTTATAGTGCGAAAAATACGGTAACTATGTTAGCGCATCCAGTACACACAGCCTGCCTGTACATAAATGTGACATATTCGTTTATATCCTCATACAGTATTCCTCTTATATATTGTATTCCTCTTATAAACTGTATCATTATATATTGCATTATTACTATTTACAGATTTTGTCTTATTTGAGTTTATTGCTTCTCCATCCCACTGTATATCAGATGCTTTGTCTTCTATCCATGCTGTGCCAAAGTAAAATAATGGTTTTGAAAAATAATGAAACTAGGCTGCATCAAGAGTGTGTCTGGGAAGAAAAAAAAAGGTGCATTGATTAGAAAGACTCGATAAGGTCCTGCTCTCCTGTCAACAACTTTCTTTATTTATTTGATGATAGAGGAGACAAGCCAGCGAAACACAGAGCCCATCAAACTGTCAATCATCATGAAGCAATACACAGTAATCAAACAAAACTACTAGTCAGGTGAAGAAGTAAGAGGGGAAAAAACTAAGGACAAATACAAAAAGACTACGTTCTTTTTTTATTCAGTCTTACATCATACTTATGTCAAAACCGTCAAAAACAAAAGTTTTATCTTTGTTGTTGCTATAGCGCTCAGACGCCTCTGACAGCTGCTATTTTCTGCACTAGCTCAGTGATGTAATTCATACTTTTGTCTATTCTTGCTTCTGTTATACTGTATTTTTCTTTGCTAGATCACCATTGCACCCATTTGCTAGTCTATCAAGGGATTGTTGAAATATCACTATATCCGGCCTTATCTTCCTTTAAATAGCCCTCCACCCTCCATAGATAAAGCATGACCAAAGTGCAGAATTAGCCATCATCAAGCCAAAGTATGATTAGTCACCTTCTGTCCCTGGAGCCCTTCAGGGCCTTTAGCACCAGCCGGTCCCTGAGGACCAGTCAGACCAGGGGCCCCATCCACTCCTCTGGGACCAGGAGGGCCAGGTATTCCAGGCGGACCCTACATGAAGCACAGAGGCTGTTAATTATGAATCTCAAGGTTTCCTGTGCTTGTGAGAATGAGTGATGTTGTGCTTCTGAAAGCACATGCAGAATATGAAGATTAGGTACTGCACACAGTCTGCTTATTGTGAGGTTATTTGTACACTTGTATATATCCGGTGCAAGATATGTTAAAGTTAGAAACTCACCCTTTCACCTTTCTCTCCCTGAGCTCCTTTGGGTCCTGCAACCCCGTCAAAACCACGGTCACCCTACACAGACAAAGAAAACCAGTTAGATTTCACGCTGAGAGACAGTTATGGTACAAAGATAAGTCATTTCTATAACAGTACACATAATAATACACACCTTGGGACCGACTAGCCCCTCTTTTCCGGGCGTCCCAGGGGCTCCAGGAGGTCCAACGTCCCCCTGGAAAACACAGAGCATATCTGATAATGACCAATCTTTAAGAAGCACACAAAGACATACAAGACACCACATAATGTTTCTTCTCCTACGGTTATGAGTCATACCTGTTCACCTTTTCTCCCTGGTAGGCCAGATCGTCCATGAATACCACCATCCCCCTGAACACACAGACATTCACTCATTTCATTTTACTTACCACATAACATATGACTCATACAAGCCTGACTCAATTAACCTTTTCAAGTTTAACATAAAATCACAAAAAAGGGATCCCGCAGAATGAAATGATCACTATACAATTTTTTTCCATTCATTGTAGCTTCTTGTCCTCTCCCTCCAACCACGTCCCATTTTTCTGTCTGTCTCAATCTCACCTTCTCTCCTTTGGTTCCATCGGCTCCACAAATCCCCTTGGGTCCCCGGTCACCCTGGAAACACATAAGTTCATCACTGACAAAGACACATGAAGAGGCTTGTGAGTCACAAAGGGACAAAATGCACCAAACCAGCCAGAGAGTGCATCCAGTCCTTTCACTTGCCACTCAGGCTGTATCACTGTGCACAAGAACCAGCACTTCCATGTAGAGTAAACATGAACGAGCTTGTGCAACAAGTGCCCAAACACAGCAGATATGCCACAGAAATAGGGGCCATCATTCTCCTGATAATGGGTGTTCAGATAATAATGACAAGTAAAAGCAAGATAAGTGGCAATACAGCTGCAGAGGACTCAGAGTGCAAACAGAATCCATGTGCGTCGTTTCTGTTTGCACATTCAGTAACACACTGCTATTATTGTCAAATGCACACAGAGAACTTGGGTGCACATGCTGCACATTTTCAATGCGCTTTTTCTTTTAGATTTATAAGGGTGCTAGCAATTCATAAAAAAATTACTACAGAGTAACAATAAGAGTCCAAGTCCGAATGTACTAGTGGCAGAGGGCAGGGTATAGCCTGTGCCTTGATGCTGTTTAGTGTAGCTGCCTTGAGTTTCATTACAGGAGATAAATATTGTACCCTTCACTGTGCACTACAGAACAATTAGGCTGGTCCCCACTTTCCACAAGATAAGAACTACATGCTATCATTTCTGTTTGACTGCAGACCAGAGCCCAGGAATGGCTAACCAGGAATGTCACTGAAAAGACTGCTTTCCAGTACTTTCCACCACATCAATGGAATGAACTTCAAAAGGAATATTTTTGACATTTTGTGAAAGAGAGTTAGGTGAGAAGATCAATGCTGAGCTGTTCTTACTGGAAAGCTTCAACATCTCGTTCCAAGCGATTTTAAACTTTTACTTTTAATATTAATATTATCTCATTGAGATTACTTGATTAAATAAAGGTTATAATAATAATGATAATAATAATAATACAGAAAAAAAACTAGCCTGCCTTCACACCTCTGAATCATCACCCACATCTGTGTTTGGTTCAGTGATTCAAACAGAATTCAACTGAATGAGTTAAAAAAAAAAAAAAAAAAAAAGGAATTCATTCTATTATGCTGTAACGTTGAGGTGAAAGCAAATATTCTGCATGGATATTTGTGACACAATTTGTATTAATCCTCTGCAATCATATCAATTTTATGCTATTATTGGCTTGTGACTGTCCTCACCCACCCGTGAATGATGTTCTAACTTTGACACCGAGGATGAACACTGTGTCTCATGCACACCCACAAACACTCAAAATACCTTGATTCCTCTCATTCCTATGATACCAATCTCTCCTTTCTCCCCTTTACGCCCTGACAGTCCATCTTTTCCTGGCAAACCCTGTAAGGAAAAAAAAAAAAACAGAAATCCTCCCCAGTTTTGTAAACAAAAGAGTGAAAACCACACAGAAAATGAAGAATCTGTATTTGGATGGAAGCACAGACCGATTCGCCAGGTACCCCAGGTTGACCGGCTTCTCCCTGCAGAGAGAAAACAGAATTGCAGTAATTACAGGAGTGAAATTATTACCTTCAATGACTACAGACTGGCTTTGCTGCTTTGCTATATTACGATACTGATGTAACTGCAATTAATTGCACAGCGTTGCTCGCCTTCTGTCCACCAGGGCCACGGGCGCCCGGGAATCCAGTGGATCCTCTTTCTCCTGGCTCTCCCCTCAGACCCTGATGTCAAATGCACACATACACAGAAATATACATATTGATAATTTATAATATCAATACAATGGCATTCATTAGAATATCGACTAAATGCCATTGTTTTCTGCATGCATCACAGTTAAGATTAACAGCCAATCAACGCCTCAGGCTGCTTGGCCATCAGATTCATATTAATGGTTTTATGTTATACACTTCTAATTTGGATTCAGTAGTCAACTGACAAAAATTTTGATAATCAATTTACTGTTTCATTCATTTTCAAGAAAAAAAAAGGCTAAATATTTGCTGGTTTTAGCTTCAAAATGCAACAAATCCTGTGGCTTTCTCTGCTTTATATAGTGGAACATTTAGTTTCTTTGCATATTAGGCTGCTAGTTGGATAAAATAAGCTATGGGAAGATGCCATCTTGGAATTCTGGAAATGGAAATTCAGATGGGCATTTTATAAAACAAACAATAAAAAAAATTTTTTACATAACTCAAAATGAAAATGATTAGTAGCACCTCTGAAACTATCAAAAGATAAACTAATTTACCTGCTCTCCTGGAGGTCCCTCTTGACCCTTCACCCCTTTTTCTCCCTGCACACCCTTGGGCCCTCTGTCTCCCTAGAATGGAAATCAAACATGTAAGAAGAATATATAACAAGAACGTAAGCGGAGATTTAACTACAATAAACAGTTTGACACATCCAAGTGTTCACTGACTGTTTCTCCTTTGTTGCCCTTTTCTCCAGGAGGTCCTCCCACCAGCACAGTGTCCCCCTGTGAGTGACAATACAGATGTAAACATGTTGCTTCACTCAAAAGCCAAAAGATCAGCACACAATGTTTCATTGTGTTGCCTTTTCTTAAGCTGTGCCACTTTTATCACAATTTACTGTGAACAGTGTGTGTTTAAATATTCCTGCTGCTTACAACACAATAAATCTGTTGAAAGAGCACTTTTAAAAACAGCCACTGCCAACACAATATGTCTTATTTTCCTCTTTCCCCATTTTTGTGTCCCTGTCGTCTTCACCAGTATGAACAAATACACAAGCAAGAGAGGGAGAGAGAAAGAGAACGAGCAGTAGTGGAGCTCATTGGACATTAAAATGCACACACCTTCTCTCCTTTGTCACCTTGCAATCCAGCGTCTCCCTGAAAAAATAAGATTGAGGGCAAAACATTTCATTCACACGCGTCAATTTAATTCACCGCTTTACATGAACACAATGTAAAGCACTCAGGGGACATAGCTTGCACATGGTCTAGGAACTACATGGTGCCAGACTGCCGCAGCCTGTTTGATGGCCATGGCTGGCTCGTGTATTTGAAGCACAGGAATAATAAGACATAAAATTGGGAAAAGGACAGGTAGTACTCACCTTCTCTCCCCGAACCCCACGAATACCTGGGGGACCCTGATGAATACACAGACACACATGTACTGTTATATATGTTTCCACAATAAAATAAAAAAGAGCATCAAGCATGTTTCTACCCCTAAGTTTTCCTTGAAATCACAATAATGTCATAACTCCTCAGGGTTTAAAGTCTGATTAAACAGTGATCACAGGTAGACCAGACTCCTGTTAAAATTGCTTTAAATGAAGATGTAGCAAAACTGTAAGGGAAGACCAACAGCATAATTAGTTAACAGTCCAAGAAATGCACTGTGTCCTTGTAAAGAATAGCTCTTCCATAATAACCACATGGAAATACATTTTAAAAACTGAAATATTTATTCAGCTGCTTCTCCCTCTATGCCTCCATATGGACTACCTCCTGGTGGATTAGGGATTTTGAAAAAAAAAAAAAAAAGGACACTGAAAGAGATGCTGAAAGCTTTGGCTGAAAAGGCTCTGTTCATGTGTGCTGTGTTCCTGGGTGATGGATAAAAATTTAAACACTTGATATTTACTGTTGGCCCTCTCTCTCCATCCAAGCCGGCATGACCCTTCTCGCCCTACAATGTGACAGACAAAAGAAGACACACAAACATGCCAGTGTTAGTTTATATATCCTCCAGAGGCGAGTTCCTGTTAGAGCACAGTTTTTAAGTCATGTAGCAGCGCAACCAGTGTCTTACTCTTGACCCTGGATCGCCTCTATCTCCTCTGGGACCAGGGACACCAACGGCAACTTCCCCCTGGCAAGAGAAATTATATGTATACCCTTCAAAATTCATTAACATTTAAGCATGTAGACAGAGACATGTGTTGGCTTGGATTGTCACCTTGTCCCCTTTGACCCCATCGGTGCCAGGAGCACCCTGGAAAAAAAAAAAAAAAACAAGATATTAATCAATAAAATCACAAATTACATCCGTACCTGTTCTTCCCCTTCTCTCTCAGACAGACAACCGTTTTAAAAACCTACCCTAGGAAACCTACTGAAAATACAAATCTTTTATACAGCCGCATGCAAAAGTTTTTAGAAAGCAAGTACTGACTTAGTAAAGGCCCAAACTTTTGCTCATGCCACAATTTGTTTAATATTATTCTTTATTTTTTAAGTTAATGAAATAAAAAGTAACAGTGCATTAACACTTGAAGAAAGGCTATTTTTTTTAAACATGTGGTAAATATAGCCGCAGGGGTTGTATTTACCTCTTCTAGCTTCAAAAATCAACAAAATAAGTAATTTTCCCAGTGGAGCCCAAACTTTTGCTCAGAACTGTAAGAGAGATCAAACTTTCAACCTGACATATGCTGACCTAGAAAACTACCTAAACGCAGTCATCAAGCAACAATCCTCAAGTCCAGCAGGATCAAAAGTCAAGTCTAAATATACAAACTCTTAGCAGAACGAATGCAGCTACTTATCACAGTGTAATAAAACCAGGATTTAAACTCACTGCCTGTCCAGAAGGTCCAGGTGGACCAGGAGCTCCAACATTTCCAGCACGGCCTGCAAAACCTTGGAAACCCTGAAAATGAGAGTCACTAGTTGAAAATCACACCACAGAGACTAAGGCTAAAAGCATCCAGTGAGTATTGTGCGATCAGCAGCTCCACCGACCCTTTCCCCCTGTGGTCCTGGAGGTCCTGGTGGTCCAAGTTCTCCTCTCAGGCCAGGCTGCCCGGCATCACCAGCCTTCCCCTGTGGCCCTGGAGGACCAGCTGGACCAGGAAGGCCTGGATCTCCCTAAAATATAGTCACAGTTAGATTTTGACCTCACTAACTGATTAGAGAGGGAAATACATAAATCATTCCTCTGCTGCACCACATGATGTCACTCACTTTTAAACCTTGAGGTCCGATCCGACCTGGAGGACCTGCCAGTCCTATGCCCCTCTCTCCCTGTAACACACATTTTGTTACAGCTGTCACATGGATTTTGTTTCATTTCAGGCAAATGAACACACAGTAAAAGCTTACCTTATCTCCTTTCGGCCCAGGGGATCCCTGTGCCCCCTGCATGAAAAACAAATAAGGGGGTGTGAAAAGAAGATTTACTGTTTTGAGAATTAAAAAAAAAAAAAAAAAAAAAAAAAAAAAAAACCCTCCAAACAAGAAACATACTAAATCTCAATGTGCTGCAGATGATCATATAATATAAAAAAATCTCAGCTGGATGTCGAATTTGTTTGGTTACTCACATTGCTACAGTAAAAACAGGCTTTTTGTATGGCTGTAATACTGAGTTCACAAAATAATGTTAATCAAGGAAGTTCAGTGAGAACAGTGGAGTTATGCACTTGGTTCGTCAAAGGTTGGCACAAACAGGTACATAAACAAAATAATACATTGGCTTAGTCACTGAGAAACAATTGCTCCTGCATATGCAAAGACAGGCAAAGTACATTAGTAATTATACTCTACTGTTTACACTACAGCTTTACTGATTGATGATAATGTAGTACTATAATTTTCAGAATTATCTAAAGTCTAAAACCACGACAAGGTTACTCACGTCTTCTCCAGGCTCTCCTGGTTCACCAGCCACTCCCTAGCATGAAGACAGGTAATAAGTTGTGAACATGTTATGATCACATTAAGCATTTGTCTTGATCTATAGCATGATTATACTCACTCTTTCCCCTCTGATACCAGCAGCACCTTTGTCCCCTCTGTCACCCTGAGGGACAGTAGTTACCATACAGTTTTAATGAGAAAGCACTTAACATGTTCACGCTTTGTGAGAGTGAGCCCTCAGTGCTAATGGTTTGGTGAGACTCACCTTTTCCCCTGGCAGACCTCTGTCTCCAGTCGTGCCTGGCAGTGTTTGACCAGGACGACCCTGCGTCAGTCAGAACCAGAAAAATACAGTTAGTTGCATTCGACTTCTCTGTTCTTCATCTTCATATATAAGTTTTCAGCTTTTCCTTTTCTGGACTAGGCTGCATTAATTGAAAATACTACGCATCTACAGTCAATACTTTTGTCCAACAGTTAATGTTGCAGCTAAAATGGAAAAAATGGTTAATGTAACTACTTCAATGTTAATGGCAATTACAATGACTCACCGGCTCTCCTTTGGGTCCAGGGGGTCCAGCCACTGCCTGTAAGAGTGCAGAAAAATTGAGAAATTAGAGGTTCACCTTAGTATGGGTTCTTGTTCATGAAAAGATGTAAATGTATACTTAAAAACCTTGGTATTCAAATATCATATCAAACCAAACCATTAGCTTTTCCAGCTCTCAAAGATTAAGAGGCTTAACATCTTCAGCAAGGACAAGCAACAAACAAAAACTCCTACAGCTTAACCATTGAACAGACTGCCAATGTTGAAAAATCTAAACTTTTCTCCTCTGTTGCAGGCTTATATGCATTCAGTTGTTCTTGACAGTATTTGAAAGAAACACCAGGTTATCCCCACATTTTTCTGTCCTGTCTTCACAGAATGACCACTTCCAGAAATGTTGCCTCTTGGACTCCAAAGAATTGACACCAAAAAAGACTTACAGCTGTATTTTAGAAAGCTTCAAACATTTCTGTTATTGAAGCTCAGTGCAATTGTGGAGCTGGAAAATGAAGCATCGCTTCATCTTTGTAAGTGTGTGTGTGTGTGTGTGTGTGTGCGTGCGCACGTTTGAGAACAAATGGTGGAGTTGCTGAGCAGATGGACGTGTGTTGCCCGGTTATTTATCAAACTGATGAACTCACTGACGGTGTCACCGCGGCTCTGTCCAAGATGCTGAACCTGAGGCATTCAGCAGCGAGGGAGCTGTTCGAGACAATCATCACAATTCTTGTCAGCATTACAAACAGCAGGGATGGCAGCGAATACTGAATACCAGACAGGCAAGGTCCTTCTTTGTATCTTTTTTCTGAAGCCAACAGAGAGAAACTACACTACCAGCAACCAGGAACTCCAGGCAATGTTTTTTGTTTTTTTTTTAAAAATAAAACAGAATGGGATGTCTGGTGGCTCAGTGGTTAACTCACGTACTGTATGATATGAGGTCTTCATATGTCTTCAATTCCAGATGTGGACCTCAGTTACATGTTACTTACCTCTTTAATAAAACTTACAATTGGATATAAATTTAGCAATTTAGTACAGCATGAGGGCGAGAGCAGATACCTGCTACCACAATCGTGGTGAAACACAAGTATCATGCAAAGGATTATAAGGAAATACTATAAGCAATAAGTGCTGAGAAGAAAAGTGCGTTGGAGAAACAAACACTACTGGGAACAATAAGAAAATGAGAGGAACTCTTTGCAGCAAAGCAAAGCTGACAGCAGAGAAAACAGTGGGGTGTTTTGTTGGTGTAGATGACCAGCTTGTTTCCACGATTTAATAAACATGTGCTCTGGATGCTTGTCAACATGCCGCCAAACTAACATTTTATCTCTGCAACGGTTGTTCCACGTCTGTACAGGCAAGTCACTGAATTACTTTTGGAAGGCTCAGAAAACACCACAGTTGCCAGTTAACGACTAATAAACGTGTGTGCTATATGAAATGAAGAGGTCGGGCGTGGTGGTAGTGTAATGATAACGATACTGAAAATCGTTATCAGTTATATTAAGCCATGTCTGATAAAATGTGAGGAACAACAGATATGATTTTGACTCTATGTGAGGATGTGATGAGCCCTGTTTAGAGAAAGTTATGTGACCTTCTCTGTCATTTTCAGTCTCACTGAGCTGAAATTTGGCTTAACTGAGATCCTCATTGGCAGAATTGGCACAGGCTTTGTCAAGCCGAGCCAGTCCCTATTAACAGATGTCTGCAGTCACTCAAATACAGACAACTAGCCAGCAAAAATATTTCAGCATCAGTGATAAGGTAGTTTACATTTGGAGGTTGAGCACAGTCTAAAAAGGAGTTTTTTGACCTGAGAAACAGCAAAATCCTCATGCTTGTATTTTGTCTGGAGAAACGTTAGTGTCAAAGCATAATTCACTGAAATCCACTTCATTGACTTCCTGACACGAACCTTATGATTTGACACTTCCTATGAGTTTTATTATACTTGATAAAATGATGGGTCCTAAGAGTGATGAAACTGTAGGGTCATTCCTTTGTGCTGACTGTGACAGACTCATACAATACCCTGAACAAGCACAGCACAATATATCTGTCTAGAGCGTTCTCCAGGTTCTCTTTCTTATTATATATATAAGGCTAGAGTCCAGTGACATTCTGAAAAAGTACAGATGTTATTTACATCCACTATATAATACAGATGAACTGCAGAATGCAAGGCAGTCCAGACCAGCTTGGTCAGGCTGGTAGCTTTAATATAAATAAATTTATGCAAGGATTTAGTTGAAATTCACGTTCATCGTTGGCCTCGCTGTTATTTTTAGAGGCACTACGAGCCTCAACAGGGGTTTTCCTTATTTCGATGGGGCTGTGCTGCACAAGATAATATAGACCTGTGAGCATGGTATGAGCGCAGGCAAGACTGACTAAATATGTTTCAGACATGTTCAAATTCATTTTACTGGGTCAGCAAGTGCCAGAGAATATGCTCTTTGAATGCCAATCAATAGCAGAGATATATCCCACCGAGACAGCTTGCATGGAGAGATGAAGTTCTTGTATTACTGCCTAATCCCAGCTCAAAAAAACTTACCAAATCCCAGGGAATGTTTACGCTGGATATTTAATATTATAGTATGTAGCTCACTGAAAGACATACATTAATTCAGTGCTATGAGTTTGGAGATCTGTGCCTCGTGTTTGGTCACATGAACACTGAGAGAAATGAATAAAAACCAAATATTCAAAAGAGGTTTTAAACAGACCTATTTCTTTCGTTGAACAGCCCCGACAGCAGATAGAACATGAATATCAGAGCTAAAATATCAGAATTTATGGTCACAGGTAGACGCAGCACATAAACCACAGTGGGGTTCCCGACCAGCTTTAAGATGTATACAAATTTCAGCGGAATGTGCCCGGCACACCGTTTGCGGTTCAGGTACCTGCAGCCCCAGGTGGACAGACAGCAGCAGCCTGACCACGGCCCCTGAGGTAGGGCTCAGAACAGGACCGCCTAGTGCTGTGCATCAGTTAAAACTCTCACATGAAGATAATAATAGCACTGCAGAAATCTTTTTTTATTACTTCAGGCAGCAAATCATTCTGTACTTAGGATCATATCTAATAAAGGCAGCCACAAAACCAATTTAATTGACTGTCCTTTTCGCCAGAGGCCGCTCTGTAGATACATGTTCTCACCTTCCCAGGAGGACCGCTGTCTCCCTGCTCTCCCTTTAAGCCGGTCGGGCCTGAAGGTCCAGCGATGCCCTGAGACACAAATTACACAGTGACACTGACGAGGACCTGATAAAACCAGCACAGTGTACACCACAGATAAACATGACACATAAACAGATAAACACCGGCATATACTGAGACACACCTGCTTTCCTGGTAATCCAGGTATTCCTTCTTTGCCAGGCACCCCGTCTCTTCCAGGAAATCCAGGTTTACCTGCTTCACCCTGCGGAGCAGCACGTACTTCAGTATGTGTAATATGTGTTTAATAACAAGCCTGTTATTTCTTGTCACATTTTCATTGGGGTGCACTAAAGGAGTTGTACATTATCTAAAATCTATGCAATTTCTGTGCCCAATTTACCTCAAATGCAGCAAATGATGAAAAACATGGATCGTGACGATTTCACACAACGTCCAATAAAATGAAATTAAGTTTTTTTTCTTCATAGGTTAAAAAACAAAATCAATTTAGTTTCATTTTTGAAGTCAGACTCTCCAACTTATTGTTGTCCTCACTTGTTACTTAAACAGATTAATTTTATAATAGAGAGCTCTTATTACACAGCCAAGAGTTTACAACAAGAATATGAGTAAAAACAAGAAAGTAGTGATAGAAATGTTGGTTGTAGTGGTCAGAAAAAGTCTGAATTGCTTGCTTTCAGCAGAAGGTACGGCAAATCATGTCCTGTAACCTGCTTTTTTTAAATTATGAACACAAAAATCTAACAGAGGCTGCCATTTGTCAATGAAAGCTTGGTACATATGTTTTGAAGTTTTCATTTAATCACCGTCCCATTTTCAGTTACACCTGAAACGCCCCAAGCTCAAAGCATTTCTTCAATTTTACACTTCCTCACTGCTCCACAGTGCTGAAACAGTAGCGGCCGGATCAGGATTGCATACTCACCACCTGCCCTGGCAGTCCTGGAGGGCCCTGTGGACCCTGCAGGGAGAAATGAATACAGTGGTATGAAGGAACACAATATGATACACACCATGTGATTTCCAATGAATTTCATGAGAAAACATGAAAGGAGTTTTTTTCCCCTGAAGAGAAGCAGTGATTTATAGAAACACTTACAACAGCTCCTGGAGGACCTGGTGGTCCTGGCAGACCTGTGCTCCCCTGGGCACCAGGAGGACCCTGCAGGGAGGAGAAACAAACTCTGAAACAAGATCTTTTTATACGACTCTGCTGTCTAGATTGTTACTTGAGCAGGTACTACAGGCCGATGGAATTTCTTGTCTCAAAGATGTAAAATACTAGCTGTTTTACCTGGACACCAACACCTGGTTCTCCTTGATTACCCTGTGAAAAACAAACTTTTTCATGACTTTGGCCAGAAAGTAACACAGTAGCACACTGAATTGTAATTAGGTAGCACACTGAAATGTTAAAACCGCAAGGAACTCACCTTCACACCCGGTGGACCTGGAAGCCCATTGGGACCCATGGGGCCCTGATTAAAACACGTATCAACATGTAAAGTGCTGTTGTTGACTGTTTAAAAATAGTGTGCGAATGTGTTTGCATGTTTCATCCTGTGCCATACTTACAGTTGGCCCCCTTATGCCAGGCTCTCCTGGGTTTCCCTATAAGCAAAACACATACACTGTATATTCGCCTGATAAAATACTGCACACAGGCATCTTTTTTTTTTTTTTTGCTTTCTTGCTAAAAGTTAGGTGAGAATACCACTTGTGTTTGTCACTGAATATGAGTCGTTTTTACACTTTTTTGTACTAATTAAACACATGAGATATAACGTGTTAATCCGTGGTGCCTGTGGGTGGATTCCGTTTCCTTTGGACAGAACCAGGCTAGCGACGAGTCTTTGTGCCAAGCTTAGCTAAACCTGCTGGCTGCTGGTTACAGCTTTATATTTAATGAATAGACATGAGAGTGGTACTAATCTTTTCATCTAACTCTCAGCAAGACCACAAATAAGTGTCCTTCTCAAAATGTCAGAATATTTATTTAAGTGACATATTTATTTAATAAATATGTTTATAAAAATTGAGCACTTTAGACATTTATGTATTCAATTTTGGACAACATGGAATTATAACAATAACATATAGACAGACTGACGTGAGCTTCTCTCTGGAGGACACATACAAACACATAAACATCTGACTGACTCATCACAACAGGTAGGACAGTACAAACACAGAGGACCAACAATGTCAACAAAGAGACACTGACATGGCAAACTGAAAAATCAGTGCTATGCAAGGGATAAGCACACAACAGACAGCAGGCACAGCTGCATGCACGATAAGCAGACTCAAGCGAATTGACAACACAGTACTTTTTGGAGTGCACCCAATTTCGTATTCCCACCCCACTATTGTAAATTGCATCCTGACGAGAGCTTCCTTTCATCACCTCCAAAAAATGTATGGTGTTTTACATATTTAAAATTCGACTTCACTCTTGAGTTTGAAAATGGATTCTTTGGGGACAGGTGGTCTTGATTAATATTTCATTAGGAACCGATCAAGGTCTAACTCTTATCCCAGACCCCAGCTCCCAGAAGGACATTTCCAATACAAACGAATTAAGAAGTGGTGACATTTGCCGGCAGGGTTCATGATGGAGTGTGCATTCTGATGATAGCTCGTTCTAATCACCCATCGTTAAATGCAGAAACGTCTTTCATACACTAGCTGTCTAAGCTAAAGCACATAGGTATCTACCACCACAGGGACAGGTTCTGCCAACCCTCTTTCCTCCAGAGCACAAGCATGCCAGCCAGCAGCAGAGAACCTACCGGTCTGCCTAGAACTCCTGGGAAGCCAGGCAGGCCCTAGAGAAGATGAAATACAGAGGAAGGTGGATGACAGGAGAGTGGGGGGGGGGACAGGTGGATGGAGAACAGTGTTGGAGAAGGGGAAACAGACAACACAGAAAAGGAAAAGGACAGAGATGAAGAGAGAGAGGAAGTTAGAGAGTGAGGCGTTGCACAGCTGCAAAAGGTTACTGTCTACTGTAAGGATCTATGAAGCCTCAGCCCAAGGAGGGGAAAAGAGAGCTCCATCGGCTTCGTGCTCGCAGCCAACCCAGTGGTTTAACTCTGCAGGTTAAGCCTAAGAGAAGGCCCCTTTGCTGGGTTAATGGTTACTCACTGGTTGCCCTCGAGGACCAGCAGGCCCTATTGGGCCCTGCTCCAACATGGAGAGAAGAAAACAAAAATTGTGAGGAAGTGTCCAATACCTCTCCCCTCTTCTTCTCACATTTATTCATACACCCACACAAACAATTATGACTTTTCCAGCGGTATGTTTGGACTTTTAGTAATTACTGTGAATCGTGTGGTAAGAGAAAAGATGAAACCTTAACGAGTCCTCTGATGGGAACTTGAATCCTGCTGGTTTCAAATTTTTAAAGAAACATAAGCAGGAGCAGGTTGTCTTCTGTATGTACTAATGCTCCTGTGCCAAACTGAAACTCAGTGAGTAGAATATTATATATGGCTACGTTCATTACAAAAAAAAAAGAAATAATATATAATAAAATATGTTGAAAGAAATATTCACTACATATGTACAAGAAAGACATTTGGCACTATATCATACTCTTTATGAAAATTAAAAATGTGATAGCACAATATCATTAATATCAGGTTCACCTTCAGAAGTATAACTTGTACTCGGTACATCACTTACCGGTTTCCCATCCTGACCAGGTTTTCCTGGTTCTCCTGGTATTCCCTGAAATTAAAGACCACATATTGCTTCTTCTAAGAAATGTTATAATTTTGCATAAGGTCTTGAGAGCCTGAGGAAAACATCAAAGGCATAGTTGGACATTTTGGGAAATATTCTTATTTACTTTCTTGAGTTAGATGAGAAGATCAAGGCTAACCGCTTTCCACAGCTTCCTCCCTCTCTAGTAAGCTAAGCTAACCAGCTACTGGCTGCAGTTTAATATTTACTGAACAGAAAGGAGTGGTGCCAATCTTCTCTTTTAACTCTTGGTAAGAAAGCAAATAAATGCATTTCCCAAAATGTCCCTGTCTATGTCATTTAAACAAGAAGAGTTTGAAGTGACAAGAGTAAGAACAAAAACTGAATTTTTCACTTTAGGAGTTTGTGATTATTACAATACTCTAATCTAGACTACATCTGAGAGCCAGCTCACCGACGAGCCATCACGTCCTTTTTCTCCAGACTCTCCTCTGTCTCCTTTATCACCTTGAGGTCCCACAAAACCCTTTAAGATACAATGCGAAACACATGACATGACATGTAATATTGATGTGTGATTTTGTATTATTTGTATTATTTGTAAATGTTACCCGGTCTCCTTTGGGTCCTGGTGGACCCCCTGCACCAGGCTCTCCCTTCTGTCCTGCAAGCCCTGGAGGACCTCTGGCACCAGGCGTACCAATCAGTACCGAATCCGCAGATGCTCCCTAAAGTACGCACACATCTTTGAACTCCATTCTATACTTACCAAATATTGTATCACAAGGGTTTTGCCACATCAACAACAAGGAAGAAGAGAAGTTTACCTTCTGACCCGGGGGGCCTGCTGGCCCTATTAGCCCAGTTTTTCCCTGACAAACAGAAAGAAATTCTCAGTTGACTATGAGGACATTTAAGTGGAGCATGAACACTGACTACATCAGCCTAACATAAGCACTTACAGGTTCTCCTTTGTCACCTCTCTCTCCCCTCTCCCCCTGAAACACACATCGACGTGATATTAGCAGAGTCACGTTGACTCCGTGGAAAAATTTTAACTTGTTAACAACTCTTTACATCACCTTATCTCCAGGTCTTCCAACCTCCCCCAGTTCCCCAGTTCGCCCAGGAACACCTGGTATTCCTGGCTTGCCTGGCTCTCCAGCAGGCCCTGGGGGCCCCTCCGGCCCTCGTTCTCCAATGGCTCTGCCAGGAGCCCCCGTTGCTCCCATGGGTCCTCGCTCCCCTTGGTCCCCTTTGGTTCCCCTCTCACCCGGAAAACCACGAGCGCCCTTGTTTTCATTAGGAAATGGAAAAAAAATTATATTATTTCTAAAACAATTGAATTAGGGTAATAAAGATTATAATAAAGATCAAAATGAAGTACCCCATCTGACCTTGCATGATCTTACTGGGGGTCTTCATCACGTCTTTTAATTTTTACTGCAAGCCTGCAAGATGCTCTTAATCATACTTACATCCACACCAGATGGTCCCCTTTGTCCTGGCTCCCCCTTGTCTCCTTTTTCACCTCTTTCTGCCTTCAGTGGTGGAGGATCCAGCAGTTTGTCCTTCTTGTCTACAACCACCTTCAGATCAGACAACTGTGTGGTGGGGGGGTAAAAGGTAAATGACTGTAAGCCACAGGTGCCTGTCTCTGAAATGCTTTAGACCACAACTAAAGACCAGTCATTTAGATTTCATCTTTGCAGATGGAGAAGTGCTTATAATTAGTTTCATTACTTTCACCTCCTGAGTCCAAAAACATAAGGTCTAAAGGTTATTTTAAAATGTACTCAGACAATGTGTAGATTTACTGTGAGAGACTGAGAATACTAAATAAGGGTAGTAAACAGCCCCGCACAGTAAGGACTAGGGGTGGTTAATCGGTCCAAGTTCCCGATTCGATTCGGATTATTGAGGTCTCGATTCGATTACCAATCGATTATTGAGTTTCCATTTAACAACAGTAACCCAAAACACACCATAAACGTCAGCTGCTGAAGTACTCAGCATCTCTTTTATTGAGAAACGTCTCAAAGCACCTTCAGTATTGTGTAGTATAGCTG
>JBBMJY010000018.1:13406885-13486811 GCA_037833715.1 Toxotes lorentzi
CACACACACACACACACACACACACACACACACACACACACACACACACACACACACACACACACACACACCCCACTGACAATATTCATACTCTTACTGGACAGAATCAATGTCAAAACATGTCAGATCACTGAAAAAAAAATGCAACCTATAATACTGCACTCTGTCAGAAAAAGAAGATATTCAATTCAGGATGTATACCAGCTGAGAAAAGTACAGTTCTAGTAAGGAGTTACCATTTTGCCAGGAGGCCCAGGTTTGCCATCTTCACCTGCTTTACCCTGAAATGTAACAACAGGGACGATGACGCACAGAGATAATTAAATGTGTCTGAAAATACACCAAGATGTACCAAAAAAAAATGAATGGATGAAGCTAATGGAAAGATATGTAGGTACAAAAATAAAGGTGTGTGTGTGTGTGTGTGTGTGTGTGTGTGTGTGTGTGTGTGTGTGTGTGTGTACTCACAGGTGTCCCTGCGGTACCTGGAGGCCCAACAGGCCCTGGTGGGCCCTGTTCCCCTCTAAGTCCTGGTAAACCCTGGTAAAAGAGACCAAAACCCACCAGAGTAAATGGTTTAACCTCTCTTTTAGTACAGGCAAATACCTGGTAAGCTAAAACTGATTTAGATTTAGTCATAGTTCGCAGTATACTGTGGGGGAGGTGACTAAAAACAGAGGTTTCAAACACAGAATATCGTAGTGTTATAATTTAGTAGCAACAATATGTGTAGCATTTGAACATCTTCTAACAACATTTGCAAGTGTATAGCAAGGCATAGCTCAGAAATTCCACCTGTAGTTTGTTTTGGTTGTATAGCAGCAACTACAGAACTGTCATGTGTGTATAAACAATTTCAGAACAGGATTTAGAGTCTTGAACTTAAATATAAGTTGTGCAGTTGTGGACTTTTAGAATTATTATTATGGTCAATATTATAGACATAATAGTCTCCTGTGAAACTGGACTGGACTGGAGACAACTTTCCCTACAGACAGCTTATGCAACTGGACACAAGAGTGAAGACTGAATTTTAACATTTCCACAGTGCCCTCTGCAGCGTGTACAGTTAAAATGCACATACATGGTTACAATTCATCAGCAGATGAGTGTTTACTAAAAATGTGTTTGATACAGAATTTGGATAATATGATCAAAATCTGAAATAAAACAGTTTTTAGTTTCAGTTTTTATTTGCTGAAGGATTAATCTCACTACTAAAGCTGGCATAATACAGATATATTAGCATTTATTATCAAATGATTACTGATAATTCAGAGCTTGAATTGTCTTATTCAAACTTCCATAACCACACTGGAAACTCACATCTCTCCCAGAATCCCCCTGTTTCCCAGGATCACCCTGTGACACAAAGAAAAATAAAACAAACACAATGCATCAGCAGCACACACATTCACCATCCAATGAGGCTCTACATACAGTGTTTTACAGTTTGGCCAAAAGATAGCAGAAACTGAAGTACCCTCTGTCCAGGTGGTCCAGGAGCACCTGGTTTACCATCCAGACCTGGACGTCCATCTAAGCCGGATACACCCCTTTCTCCCTGATTACACAGAGAGTCAGAGTTAGGGGACTGCATTTAAATTACAGTCCGAAGCTATAAGAGAACAGTTAAAGTGACTCAATTAAACTTTTGGCCAGTGAAGCCTTTGTGCCAGCCCCTCCGCACTTCTGCCCACTGGGAATCTACTGCATTGGAAACAGAATCTGGTGGAATGAAGGCCAGCGAGGCCTGCCACTCACCAGAAAGCAGAACATCCTTCGGGTATTTATATTTTTTTCAACATTAGTAAAACTACACAAGGCAGTACAGTAAAACAGGTGACGAGTCACAGTGATTGATTTCCGACCTTCTCTCCAGATGCTCCTCTTTCTCCTGTGTCACCCTGGAAATATTAGAAGTGAAAGTAATGTCAATAAATTTAAAAGGCAAAGAGAAAATATTCCAGATATCTACTGTGCTTATGAGAACTGAAGTAAAGATGCAGTGACAGGAAGTAAACTCACTCTTGTGCCTGCAGGCCCCCGTTGTCCCTCTGGACCCTATATAAACAGCAGGGAATGAACATGAAGTGACATAGGATCATCACATGCATCACGTACCAGATCAACAGGGAAAAGGGTCAGCGTGCATACTGATGCATATACACTGGCCTATCAGATTCTAACAGAAGCATTTACAAATTGCAAGAATGACGCAAACTCACTCGCAGGCCTGGGGCTCCGGGAGTCCCTGCTTCGCCTTTCTGACCTTTGCTGCCATGCTCTCCTGGGTCGCCGGCGTCGCCCTGGGAATCACAGTGACGTAAGTTGTCATAGCTGTGCTCACTTTATTATCTAATTAATTTTCATCTTATTTTAACTTTGAGGTAATCATTTTTTTTAGCGTACAACAGCCGTGATAAGGCTGGATGTGGATACGTGCATGCACACACAAACTGTCTACAAATGCCAACAAATATTCCTACAACAACAGCACATACCTTCTCTCCTCTCTCTCCTTTCAGCTGGCCCTGGGGGTCAGCCTGTTAAGAAGAATAAACATGCCTCCTTTTTTGTTATCAGAATTAGGTTGTAATTCGTTCAATGGTAAGAACATGCAGGCAATAGTATTTTTCCTAACTCCAGTTTGATATTTTTATATTTTGTTTTTAACATGTGACATACTCACCACTTTTCCTGGTGGTCCTGTGGGTCCTGGTGGGCCTTGAGTTCCCTTGAAGTAGAGGGGTTTGTGAATGCACTTACATTAGATAAAGTACTGTAAGTAAGTGAAATAATAACTTGAAAATTGAAGCAGACAACAAACCGGTTCTCCTTTGTCTCCTCGTGGTCCTGCAGGTCCAGGGCTGCCCTGTGATCGAACACAGATCAATAAAGATGCTGAGCAACTGACCTTCCTCACTGTTTGTTCTCTCAAGGCCTCAGTGGAATATCACAAGAGCATATTGAAAAGCTGTCTGTGTGATGATATGTAAAATGTCTGTCTCACATTTCGTCCATGCTCTCCAGGGTCTCCCATGTCTCCTTTCTCGCCTGGTCGTCCGGACTGACCAGTCAGTCCCTGATGGGGTCAATAAACAAGCCCGTTGACTGAACTTTGATGTAACTGGGTGGTTTTATTAACAAAAGCTAACTATAAGAAATGTGTCAAAGACATTTGTCCTACCCTCAGTCCTCTTTCTCCTGGCTTTCCTGGAAGTCCAGGCTCCCCCTGATTAAAAAACAGGTTCACAACAGAAAGAACTGACACATCCTCACGCTGACGTTTATTTACACATATACTTTTCTATGATTAGACTGGATGTTGAAAATGGCACCATTTAAGAAACACATGCCATCGCAAAGAGAAAATGAAAGTGGGTATCTGAAAAAGAGCAATGAAGATAATAATAAGAAGAAGAGATCATACTTACAGAGGTGCCTTCATCTCCCTTCTCTCCCTTTTCTGCCTGTAAAATATCAGTGTGAATAATTCATTGAATTTAACTGGGAGGAAGAGAAAACTGCATATTATACACACAAGTATTTGTTTTTACCTCTAAAATGGCATCTTTGGAAAGAGATGCATGTTGGAAAGAACAAAAAAAAGCGTAACAGGCAGATTGACCTTTGATTATAGCACAGAGACAACATGAACTAAAAAAAAACAGCGTTTTACAATAGCATAATGTAGAGCATTACTTCACTGAAGTCAAAGAGAGACAGTAAAGGTTTTGCAGTGGAAGCTATAATGTACTACAAGGGCTGGACAATATGGCTGATACCATTATGATGGTATTAATATAATATATAATATATTAATATATTAATATGTATTTTCCTAATATCGATATATATCAGTATCTGCCAACAACAATAATTTTCATTACCAGTTAATCTCCCAATTTTCTTCCTTAATGGTTTGGTTGAAAAAATCTTAAATAAATGAGAGAAAGTGTCCATTGCAATTTCCCTGAGCCAAAGGTGAAAAAGACACAGAGAGATGATACTGCTGGAGAGTGAATTGTGCGACCTTCCACAGTTTTTAAGTAGCCATACACAACTCTGACCTCTTTCCCAGGAAGACCGGGCTTTCCTGGGATTCCTGGGCGGCCATTCTCCCCCCTCTCTCCTGGTTCACCAGGGTCTCCCTAAAGAACAGTTTCAAGAGGAATTTAACAATCTAATAGATACAAATAAACAGAAAAGCTAAAGAAAACACAGCAGGCCTCTCACCTTGGCACCCGGCCTTCCACTGATACCAGTGAGTCCCTGAGGGAAGAGCACATGTTTGATGTATTTTCGGTTTGTGTGGTTTTGGGGCATGACTTGCGCTGACAGGCAGCACAAGGGAATGTTTCATGAATAATGGATGCTATTGTCAGGAATATAATCACAGCTGTACACATTATGATTGTGGCATTTGTAGTTCTGATAACGAGGCGTTACTGTGAATTCATTGTGAACTTACTCGCTCTCCCGGCTCTCCTTTAGGTCCGATGACACCTGACCCCCCTGACCCTGGAGACCCCTTTGAGAATGACATAACAGGAAATGTCATTTGGATTTACAGTTTATCATATTGTAAGCATGCATGCTCACAATTATGCACACACCAACAACTGTTTGATATCATCATGCAGTGATTGCTCACCTTCTCTCCTCTCTGTCCAGGCTCTCCTTTTTCTCCCCTCTGCCCCTCGGGACCAGACAGACCCTGCTCCCCCTTTAGGAGAACAGCAAAGTAAACGAAACCAATGGGAGTGAAGAATGGGGGTGTCAGTGCCCAGAGAGCTCTGTTGAAAGGATAAGTTATAAAAGAACAGAATTTGACACCTTACCTGTTCACCTTTCTTTCCTTGCAAACCTGGAATCTGCATGATTTGAATAGTACAGTAAAGACTGTCACAAACAGTGTGCACATACAAAATGAAAAGACAGTTGAATGACAGAGGTGTCGTAAGTTTTTCTTATATGAGGACTCACACTTCTGCCAGGTTCTCCTCGTGCTCCCTCGTTTCCCTGGGAACAGACAGGTTCACTTGTTCTTTCATCTTTGCTTGGAGAGTCATTACATCAGATTATGAAACATTCTGCGATGGAATCACGTTCCTATTGACCTGCTGACCCTCATATGATTGCTTTTAATTGAATCAGTCCCACCTTTTCTCCTGGCGGTCCACTGGGCCCTGGTAAACCCTGATGACAAATGGAAAGACTCATTCATGAGACTCCCGATTCATTTATAACAGTCAGACCATGCAACAAATATGAAACCAAAAAAGGCACACTGATGTCATTAGCCAATACTACATGACAGTCTGTCACTCACTCTCAACCCTTGTGGTCCTGGGCCGCCTGGCTTTCCTGGGTCCCCCTGAGAGGACAACATCATTCAGAAAATGGCACAGGATGCCAACAGTTCAACTAATTTAAATTAAAATGAACCAAATAAACCAACACTGCTGCACTCACTCTCTCCCCAGTTTCCCCAGCCGGTCCTCTCTCACCCTGCAAAGAGACACGTGCACGTGAAACTTGCTTGGAATCTTCCTTTATGAGTACACATGTGCAAACCGCATAATCCATGACTGTTACTGTTGTAAACGGAGTCTGGAGGCCGTCTTCTTTGACTGTCGGATTTGTTGACAATAATACCTGCATCTTACAGAAAGAGGTTACCGACTCACCCTGTCTCCCTGTAATCCAGGCTCACCTGGTGGTCCTCGGTCACCCTATCAGAACAGAGTGACAGAGGTCAATCTTCTATTTACACCTAACAAAGGAAGTGATTTTTCTTAGCTTTATCTTACCTTACTGCCAATCTCTCCTGGAGGCCCACGGGGACCCTGAAACACATGTGCAAAATGCTTAAGCATAAATCTATCAACTCCACCAAGGAGATAATGTTTTAATTCTGTGTTTGACTGTTAGCTAGGAAGATATCGCTAAAATGACATATGAGGTAAGACATAAGTTCTGCTAAGGCAGAAATGATTAGTTTTAAATGTGAATAGCGTCACCGTGTGGCCATTTATAAAGCCCTTTTTCCTTTGCTCACGACTCAAGAACTGAGAGGGCTAGGAGCATAATTCCCTTGGGCTAACATGTATCTGTACATACAGAACAGAAATTCAATGTCATATTCTGCTAATTTATCCAATATTTACCAAATGGGATGTTTTTAACATGTGTGTGACCCTGGAAACCACTTTCAATGTCAATGGACATAACTTACCATGATTACTGAAGTCACTGTGCAGTTGCAGTCATTTAAATGGCATATATACAAATCAAGGTCATGAGCTCCTGCAACTATAAGTGGCACTACAGCAGCGTGATAAATACAGATAACAAAAATACAACTGGCAGTAGTTCCACTTGAAATTTTGCAGAAATCAATCTTGTAAACCTGTAGTTATTCTGCAGAAAACATTAAGATTGTCTTGACTGTGTGATCTGGATCCAAATGTGGAGTTTAAAAAATTGAGATAACAAATTTAGAGGATTGTGCAGCCGTAGCAGAGGTATGTGCTACCGGTGCTTACTAGTATTTATTGTATTTATATTCTGCAAAAAACGGATTTACTATCATACCATCAGTCATCTTCGTAAAACTACTATGTATGTGACCTACCCTGTCCCCAGGCTCTCCTTGCCTGCCTGGAGGTCCGGGTAGCCCATCAGCACTGTCGCCCTGAAAAACAACCACAAGCCGTCTCTCTGAGATAAACACTTCACATGCTCAACCACTCGTAAACGAAATCAGTCTGCAGCTACCTTGTCTCCTTTGCTGCCCTGTGGTCCTGTTGGCCCTCTAGGACCCTGAGCCCCGGGAGGTCCTGGAGTACCCTGATAATAAAAATGCAATTAGTAAATGCAAAATACACCCCCACATGCACACAGGGTTCATCTGCAAACTGAACATGTCAGCACATCATCAGTGATGGACAGCGCTTACTGGGGAGCCCTTCTCGCCCTTCACAGTCACCCCACTGCCTACTCCTGGAGGTCCCTGTCAGCAAAGAGAGATAAGAGCTGAGAATCATTATGCTTGCGTGCTCCTCCGGATATTTCTGCAGCAAGAGGACAAGCTGGTGATGGCGTGACTCACCCTCTCTCCTGGGCTGCCCTTGTCTCCCTGCAGAAAGAAAGAGAGAGAGAGAGAGGGGGGATGCTGATCACTGTTGTTACAAAAAAGTTTTTTTCTTTGTTCAACTGTGTATACGCACACACTCCAATACAGACATATTCAAACACAAACAACCCATCTCGCTGCTGCTCCATTTAGGAACATTAAGGCAAAATGATATAAGAAAAGAGATGACAACACAATCATAACACCACAAAAATCATTCTTGAAGTATTAGAAATAAGTTACTGATCATTCTTTTTAATCCACAGCAAACCACTATTTTCATTACTGAGGAATTGAAAATTGATTAATGCTAGTTTGATGGTAATAAAAAAGTCTGGCCACATTTCTATAGCGATTCATTTGAGTTTCCAGAGACAGATATGTACTGGAGATACTACCAGTATCTGTCTCAACTGAAAATACCAAAGTTGTTTTTTGGATGGACTGGAAAATACAGTAAAAGTCTGTGTGCTGCCACTGTCCACTTCGCACAGAAAAATGTAAATAAAATCATTAAGATTAAGCTTTTAAAATTAAAAATCACACATGTAAAATAATATTGTGTGACAAAATTGATCTTGGAAATCTCAGATTTGCATGCGCACACTGTAAATGCTTGAGCCTCCGCTGAAGAAATATGTGAGTGGCTCAATGCTACCATCATGTGTGTGTTTCTGACAATAACAGTTTCATCATCTTGGAGCAGTGGCTGGAACCACAAGACTCCATAAAGAATTCATTAAGGTCTCTAAAATGCCTCAAGAAACCTGTGGGAAAGTTTAACACACATTTATTTTGCAGTATGTTGAAATCTAAATGAAGGACAGCACTGAGCGAACACAATACTTCATGAAAGAGTTCAAAATCCCATCTGTTATTACAATAATCTTATAATAACAGCCGGTGCCTACTCAAGTTAACAACAATAATAAGGATGACAACACATTTAAAAGAAAAAATTATGGAGTCTTAAACAACCAGAAAATTTTTCTCTGTCTCTGAAACTATAAAATGTTTTCTTGTATAAGCAGCTCAGTAAAAACAGTCTGAATGAGTAGTAACCTGCCAAGGCAAGTTTGCATATTTTCAGCACCAAATGGCAACAAGGGAACTTTTTCAGTGATTTTAAATTCTCTCTTCATTGTGTCATTACATTAGAAAACTGAAAACAGCACACTCATGTTTATAAACCCTGATATTCCATATGAAAAAGCACCAGATTTAACATTGGTGAGTTCAAATTTATTTGGATGGAAAACTGCTCACTGCCGTTTAGAGGACAGAGCAGTATTTGTGATTTGTTACCTGCACTAGGTAAAGAAAGTGAACTCATATATGAGATAAGCATATTTTCAAATAAATATCTTTCCTGGTACAGTTTTGAAAAACTTAATTTTGCATTTACAAGTGTAATTCTTCCAGACCTGATGTAAATAGCTTTCAGTTAAAGGGACTCTGGGTATTAATTTCTAAATAGAGTGAAGCAGTGGAGGAGGCAAACCTTGATGGAGAGTCCTGGTGTTCCTGGTATCCCTGGGCGGCCATCCTGACCTGGTGGCCCAGGAACTCCAGGGGCCCCTTTGGCCCCGTCGCTGCCTGGCCGACCTGGAGTGCTCTTAATACAAAACAGAAACACTGACTAGTTTATAGAAATAAATAACTGAAGCATCTCGACAGCTACACCTGAGCTCTGCTGCAGCTGGACATCAGGGACGTTGATGGGATTTAGGCTCAATGTGAGCATGTAGATTTAGAACTGTGATGATGTGATTGTCTCACAGTGGTTTAAGAACATTCTGCTCTGGCTCTCCAGGCTGTTTCATACCGGTATTCCTGGGATGCCTGGCTCTCCTTTCCTCCCTGGGAGACCCCTTTCAGGTATAGCTGAGCCTGGTTCACCCTAGAGAATCAGCAAAGCACACATCACCTTAGTCCGTTGTCTGTCTCAAACAAGCACACACACACAAACTACTTGTGAAATGCATTAGAAATAATAACTTAGCTCACCCTTTCACCTTTATCGCCCTTTGGCCCTGGTGGCCCTGTCGTACCTGGTTCACCCTAGAACAAAAGAAAAAAACTTAAGAAGCACTGTACTTCAAATTTACCAAACAACTGTGCAGGTGTTACTTACTGGGTTTCCTCTGATACCAGGTAGGCCCAGTGAACCCTGTAGGGAACAAAAATATATTTCTTAACTCTATGCTAACACGACAACATGAACATGTCCAGTGCATCTTCGGGTATTGTCCCCTCTACTCACCGGCACTCCTGCATTTCCAGGGGCACCTGGTCGTCCTGGCAACCCCGGATTTCCATCAATACCAGGAAAACCCTAAAGAGAAAACAAAGTGTTCGCTACGTTTTTTTTGTATCTGGAGGAGTTAACATGATGTTAATACATGATGGTATGGCCCTAGCCGTACTTACCCTCTCTCCCTTTTCTCCCTTCAACACCAGTGAGGGGTCAAAAGGGATATTTTGGCCTGGTGTACCTGGGCGTCCCTCAGGGCCTCTGAGGCCATCCCTCCCAGGCAAACCATCACGACCCTACATCATGCACACATAAGTGGATGTATCATTACGTTGTACTATAAATATTCATTTGAAATATGAGTATATTGCTGTATTCCAACAATAGCATTGTGTGTTCATTCAAGTGTTAATGAAGGACTCACCGGCTCTCCCTTGCGCCCATCTGCACCGTCTCTGCCTCTCTCACCCTGTGGAGCCAAACAAAAAAAATGGCACAGCTGAATAGCTGAAAGTACAAAATACCAGAGGAAAAGGTAAAGAAATGGAGCAACTTCTGCATTGTACCTTCTCTCCCCGATCTCCCTTCTCACCCTAAAAGAAACAGCAAAGAATAAACTTATTTTGAAATCACAAGGAAAAGGCAAGTATTAAAGTACAGTTAGAATATCTCACCCGGGGGCACTGAATGGTACACTGGTCTGGACCTGGAGCTGGCTGGAAAAAAAAAAAAAAAAGACAAAAAAATTAAGCTGAGAGATTTTTTAATTATCTAGTTCTTTACAACAGTAATTCGTTTCCATGCTATTTCCATTAAATAGTCACAAAATACCAACATTTGTTGGGTTGTGCATCCAAATGTTTGCCAAAAAGCTGAGTTGAGAGTCACAGGAAATTTGTTTTGGTCTTGGTCATTGTAAAATGGTTCCGCCAAGATTGATTCTATCTGGAAAAAAAAAAAAAACATGCTTTTCCCAGGTTTCTTCTCACCCCTGGTATTCGGGCAATTCCACAGAGCAAGTCTGCCAGATCACTATGTAGTGTGTCCAGCTGTGCTGCATCACGGGTATACAGGATGTTCTGGGTGCTGCCATCCGTCACAGCGCGACGCAGTTCCTCAGTGTCCGCCTGGTCGATACCTACTGCTAATACTGTGACACCTAGCAGACACACATACACACACACACTAACACACTTGTCCCACTGAACAGACAGCACTGTTTATGCACACTATAAAGTGTGCATAAACAGTGCTTAACAAATTTATTAGACCACCACCCAATGTAAGGTTTTTGCCACAGCTGCCCTAAATTAATTACCAAAATGATATTTTTCACTGCTAAAATATAATTTTTATTTTTATCCATGAATTTACTGTTTTACAAAAAAAACTGAAAAAAATAGTAAAGCACATTATTACTTCTTGATTAAGATGTAAAATTACACTGATTTACTTGCATTCAAGAACAGAAAAATTTTGTGGTTGAATGTCATGCTTGATTTTTCTTTTTTTTCCAGTTATTATGTGTGAAAAAGGACTATTTAGTTGTTTCTGTTTGTTATTTGCCAAATAAGTTTTTGAAAGATTTCTAAAATATTTATGTTTTATCGTTTTATGACAGGTGGTCTAATAAATTTCTGAAGTAGACACAAGAACAAAAATATTTTACATTGTCAGATAGGGCGCAGACAGGGCAGGTTACTTGAGAAGTTTCATTCTACAAATGAAGTGCGACTGCTTGTTGGCCTGCTCCAACACACCTGTAGTTCTGAGATTGTTGGCTGCAAGAGTGAGGTTGTCAGCTGACTTTTTGTCAGCGATGATGACAACAGCGCCAGGGACAGCTGGTCTCCGTCCAGCTGAGGGGGTCAGAACGTATTGTCTGGTGAAGGACACCGCCTCACCTGCAGAGGGAGACAGAAAATATCACAACTGCTAACACACATAACGGCCAGCTCCAGGAAAAAAGTTTAATATGTTTAGAAATGAAGGAAATCTCAAATTCATCAGAAGGTGAAGAAAAACTGACCAATATTATTCCCTGGGCTCTCATCAAAGGGTGTGGTCTGGATCTCTTGAAGCAGTGTGTCAGATCTGCCATGGCGATTGAGCAGGAACCATATTTTGGGTCTGTAACTATATATGACAACTCCCACCTGAAACAGGCAAAAAATAATTAAATGTGGGTAGAACACAACTAAATAAATGACCACGACAGGACCTTGCATCAGCTCTCAGCCCGGTACCTCTCCATGACCCGTTCTGAGACTTATTTGTCAAGAGGAGCACCTGTGAGTCGAGGGCTCCAATGGTGCTGAGTGAACCCGCTGCGCTTGTGAGGAGGTCGCGCAGAGGTCTTGCAAGGGTGATCCGGTCTGTAGATGCTGGCACCAGAAACACCACATCCAGACGCCCGCCCACACACACTGAGAACAGAGAAGTTTGTAAGGCTAAGTAAGATGTCAGAGGGTGTTTGAGGTTTGGAAAGTATATGACAGGGCATGTGTTAGTGTCCTACCTGTGCGTTCCTCTACAGATGCCTCTCTTCCCAGTCGATTTTCAAAGGTGGGCTGCGCACTAAAACGATATAGACGGCCCAAACGCAGCCCAGTCACCTGGTAAGAGTTGGACGTAGCAGGCAGCGAAACAGACATGCCTTGACCAATATCTGAGAAACAGGAACAGTTAAAATGATAGGACTGTAGAGCAGGCGTCTAAAACAAATAATTTAGGAACACATGTAATAACCTGTCTCACCTGTCTGCTCTCTCCAGCGTAGAATGTATCCTGTGGCACCCGGTACTGGAATCCAGTCTAGCCGCACAGAACTCTGGGTAACCTCTGCCACTCGTAAAGTTGTGGTAGCTGGTGTATAGACACCGGCTGTACACACAGATACAGAACATTAGTAAAATACACAGCGATTTGCACATTTTTACAGTTAATTTGACACTTCATCTAAGGTTGTACACAAAAAAGAGGGTGTTCACATAATGTCAAGTACAGTTAAATCCATCGATCACTGTCAGAAGACCTCAAAGGCCTTAAGTGTGTTGTATATTTTCTCCAAGCCACACATTTTTAAGGGTTACCAAAGCTTGTGGGAACCTTGAAATATCTTGAAATGTCTGAATATGGGATGACAGGACTCACGTGTGGTGACTCTGACAGACACAGGGGTTCCCTCTCTGTTTTGAACTAAAGCTATGACCTGCACCTCGTACTGAACACCAGAGTCCAGCTGGTCTAAATCCACAGCCGTCACATCTCCGCCAACCAGCTCAGTCCTCTCTTCACCACCTACAGTAGCACACAGTGGCAACAGTGAGCAGCATAACGCAGACGGGTTGCCATAAAACAACCACATAAAGCATATGGAGCAACTTGATTATTGATTGCTTAATGCCAAACAAAAGGAGCGCTTTAAAATAAATTCACCTATAATATCTATGAAACATCAAGAGGCCACAATAAACCCACCATCTGTTCTCCTCCAAGAAACACGATAAGCCGTCGCTCCCTGCACACCAACCCAAGTGACCCGGACAACCCTTCCAGGGGTCTCTTGGACCTGCAGTGACGTCACAGTCCCAATCACGGACTGATCTGATTCTGACCGTCAGAACAGGAAACACGTTAAGCATTACTTACTTATGTTCTCATTTATTTTATTTTACATTTCCGTACTTATTGCCAGGTTTCTTCCGAAAAAGATGCTATGAACAACAGAAATAATGTGTATTTGTCAGATTCAGTGTGGTACCTGTTCGGACATTCAGGGTGGAAGGGCTTCCCTCTCGAGAGCCACTCAGAGAAGAAACTAGCACACTATAGGACGAATCTGACTGTAGTCCATCAATGCTGAAGGAGGTGACATCAGCTGCCACGTTACGAGTTGTTTCAACTCCTGCACCAAGCAAAACACATGGCAGATACATTTAAAATTACAGGTACATGAGGACAGAAGAGGCTGACAGGCAGATCACTACACAAATCTAAATCTTTAGCTTGGTGAAATCTTTCCATTAAATTGCCCTATTATTATGTATTTGGCTGCATCTTCTGCATCTTTGTAAATTGCTCAGTATTTACTGCTAATCATTGCTTACCATCATTACGACGCCAAGTGATCTTATAGCCAGTTGCCCTAGAGGATGCTGACCATGCAATGCGTATCCTCTTAGATGTGACATCAACGATGCGAAGTCCAGACACTGATCCACTATGGGGATTAGTCCGAGCAGACAGTGTGACCACATCTCCAACGCGTTGATCAGCGACAGCTGCAACACCAATAACCAGCGCCTCATCTGGCTGCAGGCCTTCTATAGTGAAGGCTGTGGCCTCCGCCCCCAGAAGACGGGATTGCTCCCCACCTGCAATGCAGAACATAAAGGAATATAATGTCATGCACATAAAAAAATCTGACTACAGGCCAAAAATAGAGAGGAGATAAAACTTCAAAGCCGGCCTCAAAGTCTGCTGCTATCTTCTTTTAAAGGATCATGAGGTAAGACCAAAAAAATCTTAAATGTAGAAGATGCACAGGATAAATACAAATAAAAATTCCAATGAAAACACCATTCAAAAGGATAAATTCACAAAATCCTTACAACACATAACACTTACTGCTGCCCTGTCTCCAAGTAACCATGTACCCTGTTGCCCCAGCAACACCTGTCCAGGCAATTCGAATTCTTCGACTGTTTGCGTTTGTAACTCTTAGGTTAGTCACTCTGCCAACACCTTGCTCTGAAATGGAGGGAAAACAATGCTTCATGTGACAAAAATTCAGTGTTTAAATCTTTTTACAACAGCAAGAGTCTTGTAGAGCATAGAGTATTTCACTTGGAGGGCAACAAAGGCACCAGGAAAAAAGTTGCACACCAAGAAGTCCATTCAAGGCTGTGGGTTTTCAAAGTCAGTCACAAATATTTAGACATCTGTATTTGGCAGTGTTGCCTTCACTGAGAGATTCAGATGCTGAATCAGACAGATAAATGGAAACATGGAAAATTGACAGATGAATGGAAATACACAGGTACAGGAAAAATTATGATGCACCGCACACAGCAGCACATCATGTCCCTGCATGACTCACCTGGTTTTATGTAGACACTAACTGGGTCTCCTTCATTTTCCCCCACCAGTGCTGTGACACTGACACCATAAGACACTCCCACTGTCAGGTCTCTGAGATCAAGGGTCGTTTGGTTCCCAGGGATAGTCCGGATTTCCTCTGTTCCCTCTGAGATGACACGAAGCACAGGCAGATGGCACATCCACAATCATGTTTTCATTCGTAACTGGGCAAAATCAACATGACTAACTGAATAAAGTCAGTCCCTGTACCTTCTGTATTCAGGATAATGATGCGGTACTGTGTGGCCCCAGCTACACCTGTCCAGCCAAGTCTGACAGTACTGCCCAGAGACTCCACAACTCTGAGGTTGGACACCCTCCCCACTGGCTGTTCCACTGCAAAATTAAAGGATAGAGACACTCATGAAAAATGTACACAAGCACAAAGAAAAGTTCAAGCATGGATACCTGCATAAAAACGTACTCGGCTATAAATCTAACCATAGCACATTTATGACCCATAAATCAATCCAAAATGAATTCAGAGTTTAGGGTGCCCCCTGGCTGTGCCGCTGACCTCTGGATGTGGTGGAGACAGGTGTGGCTTCCTCACGACCCTCAAACAGGGTGTACAGGGTCACAATATATTCTGTATTGGGCTGGAGGTCAGTTAACTCATAAGCAGTGGTGCTCCTAGGAAAGGACAGGCTCTGGATACGGCCCCCTGAAGACAGAGCAATGATCCTAGATCAGTGTGTTAATATTGATGGGAGGCTGATGACGCTGACACCATGGTGGCTGAACCACACCCACTGGTATGCACTCCATAAATGCAACCTGGCATGTATTTACATATTAGGCTGTATCTGAGTCAAATCACACCGTATTGAAATAATGATTAAGAAACAAATTATATCTGCTAAATAAAACATTATCAAACCAAAAAATGTAATACCATTCAAATTCATTTTAATACAATATCTGAATGTTTGAGCGTGTGTGACATGCACATCTGACCTTCCCCCTCCCGCCACTCCAGACGATACCCTTGAGAGGACTGAATGAATTGCCAATTGAGGCGGATAGAGGAGGAACTGGTGATAGTAGCTCTGAGGATCTGCTGCTCCTGACGCTCTGAGGAGAACAAAGGTTATGTAATATGTATGTCAGAAGTAAAGCTCTTTTCCCATCAATCCATCCATCAAAACGTTAAAGTGCTCATTTTCAAGTCCGTTTAATAACAATACTGAAATACCCCTATGTACATTGAAAGGGTTTTTGCTGTAGTCCTTCCTTTTGTTCATACTGGCTGCAAAGAAATCTCTTCATCTCATATCTGTATGGGTTTCCTGCAGGGACTCCCACAGTTCAAAGGCATGCAGGTTAACTTGAGACTCTAAATTGCCCGTAGGTGTGAATGTGGGGGTGACTGGTTGATTGTCTCTACATGTCAGCTCTGTGATAGACAGGCAACCTGTCCAGGGTGTACCCTGCCTCTAGTCCTATGTCAGCTGGGAGTGCCTCCAGCCTCCTCGCCACTCTCAAGAAGATAAGCTGTATAGCTAATGGATGGAGGGGTATTTTTTGCTCATTCTTACGCTAAAGGCACGCAACTACAAGACTGACTGGCCTGGCAAAACAGAGAAACACTTTCTCTGTGATCATGTAACTGTGATGAACATACATCAGTGAGAAAGAGCCAGGTGTCAGCAGAGAGCACAAAGGTCAAACAACAAAGCTTACCCTGGCTGAGTAATAGGCTCCCACTGATGTGCCTTTTATGCCTGAAATTCAGACTAACAGCAACAAAGTCAACATTTTAGTCCATAATACCTTATTTTTGCTTTGCTGAATGCCATACAAAGCAACTGAAGAACTTATCCATTAAAAAAAACTGAACTATCAGTGTCATTGCAGTCTTTAACATATACTTTAGGATGTTAGACGTAACATCCTGGTATGTTTGAAAGCTTAGTGGCGCTGATGAATATATCAATGATACATCTGTAAATAAATATGAGGGATTCTTTCACTGTGGTCCTGACTGAAAGCAAAAAAATAAAAAAACATTTTTTCCTAATGAGAGGGAACGGATCACAAACCACAGACACAGCAAAACTCTACTGGTTTACACAGGAACAAACAAGAGAGAAACAAGCTCGGCTAAAGTTTAAGTTACTGTCGTGTACAGAATGTAGAGCACAGTATACATCTCACCATTACACGCTGACAGCAGAACTAGGGCACACAAACGGTTTAGTCTTCCATTCCTGCCAGCTCTCTGCTCAGTACAGTGGCCCTGCAGTGACTCAGCCTTCATTCAAATACCACTGGTCCGACCGAAGTGACACCATATGGGTATTACTCACGAGAGACAGATGGTGTGTGTGTATAATGAGTGTGTAGGTGTACTAGAAATGTTCTCTAAACAGAAATAAACAGTTACATGTGTTGGTTTTTCAGAAAACAGGAGGGAAGATAAATGGATATCCTCTTCATCTCTGCTTTTTGTTCCCTTTTGGTTCCTGTCTATATACAGGCAGGATACAACAGAGGGCACTCAAAAAGTGTTCTCTTACCACAGTTGCTAATTTAATAAACGCAAACGGATCCAAATATAGTATGTCATTTAGTGTATTGCTTTGGTGTCCATGTGACTGTGAGTTTTGAGAGGGAAGAGGAAAAAAAGCAGAGAGCAGAAAGAGATGTTTGGTGTTGTGGAGAACTGTTGGAAGCACACCTACCAATCTTAAACCTGGCAGTGGCTACAGGGCCCTCAGTGTTGCCCTCGTACAGCGGGATGATAGTGACGATGTACTCAGTGTCGGGCTGCAGTCTGGTCAAAGTGTAAGACTCGCTGTTACCAGCAACCTCCACAGTCTCAACATTTCGACCTGTGTGAAAAGAAAAGTAAAAATACAATAATACATTTATGGAAATTTAGAGAAAAAGGCCATAGGTGAAATGTAAGATCATGTTGATGTGTTTGATGTCGTCTGTTTTGTCCTGACCTGTAAAAGGTCCCCAGACCAGACGGTAGGTCTGAGCACCACTGACGCCTCGCCACCGCAAAAGAACACTGCCCTCTGACTCCGTCTCCACTGAAAGCTGCTTCACTGCCTCAAGGCGCACTGACAAATTCAAAAACATGAACACACACACACACTTTGAATATTAGGTAATCATACCAAAACCCATTCCAAACCACAAGGAGATACTATTGCTATATACAATATGTACTTCAATCAATTACAAATGCTGTAATGCATTATGTAATATTAGTCCTCCATTTTGTAACATTACCACAAAGTGTACAAATGTATAATATTGTGTCTACTTGCTGTAACAGGGTAGACTCACATGTGCGGGCATTGAGGATGGACGGGGATGCAGAGTTTCTGGGGAACAGGGGATAGAGACTAATGACATACTCTGTGTCGGGCTGAAGTGACTCCAAGGTGACAGATGTGGAGTCGGCAGACAGAGACTGCTCCAGTAGCTGAGCCGCTGGCTGACCTGCTCTTCCAACCGCACAACACACAGGACAAACAGACAGGAAGGGCATGCAAAAGTCAACAAGCTGCAAAAATATGGATGTGCCTTTGTCTCAGCTTAAAGCACGTGTATGGCAGCCTGCCAGCTGCAGAGAAATAATGTTCACAGCCTTATTTACTGCCTTTCAATGCAATGAGCTGGATTAGTCGTGAGCTTTCTGAGAGAGGCTGTGTCTGTGTGCATGTCCCATATGTGCTTGGGCAGCTGTCAATATCTGTTTCTCAGTGTCAAAGGTGCACACTCGCTAGTGCCAGCAGACACAGAAACAGAGAGAAACATCACACCTCTATGTCCTTACAGGATACACACTGACCTCATTTGAATACTCTCACACACACGTGCCTGCCTAACTAGACATAAGTGAATCTCCATGTGAGACTGGCACTCCTGCCACATGTTTGGTGGGAGAACCTGTTTAAATCAGCCCTCAGGGGCCACTTTTCTTTCCTGAATCTTGACTCATCAAACACCCAGACATTTTGACACTGTATGATCTATGCCACACCCGGTATCTAAGAAAAGGCCAAAATTACTGATGATCTGTGACATAAGTAAAGGTTTTCTCTGTCTATCTACTTTCAAGACTGCTGATGACAAAATGTATTTGATATTTTAGGTAATGACTGGCCAATAAAAATCCTTAACTGACAGCAAAAGCCTGAGGGAGTTACAGTGTTAGAGAAGCTCACGCTTCATTCTCAGCTTTGACTGCTGAACATTCTCAACATGTTTCCAACTTGCTACCAACAGGTTAAGAGTTATTTTTCTTGCTGTAGCTTTTTTTCTCTCCTTTATTTTTTACTGTACCCCTCCATTCTGCCAAGATTAGTTTTAGTGTCAGTTTCTGAATTTTCTGTAAAGAGGACAAAGAGGACACCAAATGCACAAGTCAGATGAGAGACAGACAGAAAATAGAAACAGGGATATGTGTGCGCCTGACCTCGCAGTCCGTAGGTGAGTCTGTAGCCCTGGACGGGAGATGAAGGCTGATCCCAGCCCACAGTCAGAGAGAAGAAGCCTGCTTGGACCAAACGCAGACTGGAGACACCTGGCAAGGACCCTACAACAGGAAAAAAAAAAGATATTGCAGGTGTATCCTTGTGATAAGTTTAAAATTGTGGAAGATACCACTCAGCTGACATTTAAGTTCTTCATTTCTTTTACTCACTGGTTCGTTGCTTGGCAGAAACAGACTCTCCCACACTGTTTGGGTACTGGGCGATAACTGTCACCAGGTAGTCTGTCCCTGACCTCAGCTCTCGAGCAGTGAAGGTCCTCTGACTAGCCGAGACGCTCTCCTGCATGTAGAGACAGAGGTCATCTTTGTAAACAACCATGCCTTAAACAAGTTTTTGCAAAGTGAAATGACTGGAATAGATGGCTGAGCCATGCCATTCTTCTATCTTCAACATGACTGCTAGGGAAAAGAAGGGAATTTCATTCTTTGCTCTGCCAGACTTCACTCTCTACAGCATCCACCCATTAGACATGCTGATACTCAGCCTGAAGGCATGTGTTTCTCTCGCAAAGCAGGATTGGCTTTGTCTCCTAAAACTGCAATTAACTGCTTGAAACTAGGTCGTGTGAATGTGGTGCTACCCAGTTTCATGTGTCAACACAATATCCTTCAACACCGGGAGCTCACCTGACGCAATTCTGCCGTGATAGGCTGACCCAGGCCGGAGAGGGGCACATACTGGACTAAATAGGCACTCACAGGCCCCCCTGCAGGACTCCAGCGAAACCTGAGAGAATCGGACGTTTGCCCTGTAAACTGAATGTTGGACGGACCAGAAAATGCCTCTGAGAGGAGAAGAGAGGATGAAAGCATGATGAGACACAGATAAAATTAAATGCAGGTTTACAGTCTGCATTTACAGAGATAATAGTCTCCACATATTCGTGACTGTGTGAACTGTAGTATACAGATGTTGGGTTGTGATATTTAAGCTAACACACGTACCATCACTCGCATAGACTCCTCCTGCTTTGGAACACACTTGGGGACTCACAAGAGGAAGAAGTGTGTTGAGCAGTTTGAAGTCCCCGACAAAGGAAGTGAAATCACTGCTGGGCTGAGAGGAGATCTGAGCCAATTCATTCCTGTCTGCACTCTTTATGCCTGACAAACACAAAAAGTTGGCAAAGTAAATAAATAAATAAATAGAAGTGGTTCATAAGTAAGTCTAAAATGACTCCCAACTACTCTAAGTAGGAGAGGAGAAACTGCAGATGAGACACCTACCTACTGCAAAAACATGCACTCCTTGACTGCGCAGCTTCTGTGCTGGTTCTTGCACACTGTCCTGTGACTTTCCATCTGTGATCAGGACAGTGATCTGAAAGTTAAGGAGGATCCACAGGTAGAATTAGAAACAAAAGAAATGCTGTGTTAAATGTATTTATATATAATTATGAAACATCACAGATCAGCTGCTCCTCAAACCTTTGGGACATCCCGACTGCTCGCTGCGTTGAAGAAGTTATCAGCGACAAACTTGAGACCAGCACCAGTGCGTGTGTTTCCACCTTTGTAGTTTAGATTTTGTACAGCGCTGACCAGCTCTGTGCCATTCAGGTAGGTAGTGAAGGTGAATTCAACCCTGGAGGGAGTGTGTGCATTAATACATTATTCTGGACCTGCAGTAAGATCTTCTGTTACTTCACGCAGAGTAGTGACTAATATCTTAATAATTTCAATCACCTGGAGGTGTCGCTGTACTGTACGGCCCCAAACCGTATCCCTGACTCACTGACAGAGCTGGCAAATGGTTTGACGATTCCAGCCATGAAGCCCTTCACCTGCAAGAAGTTAGCTCGGCCAATGCTGGAAGACCCATCAACCAGGAATACAATATCTGCCGCTTGCACATTATTACACCTGCCTGTAAATACAAGTGATGGAGAAATCATGTGAGCACATAAAGACATACTTTCTGCATATAAACAGACACAAACATGTGAGGAGATCTCTTGGGACTGATGTGGTAGTTGGGAAGATAATTAGAGTTTTTTATTTATTTATTTATTTTTTACCCTGAGCTTCAGCCTGTTTCAAGGAGGACAGCAGGACCGTCACAGTGAAAACCCAGCTCCACATCTTCACGACCTGAACATAAGTAGAGCAGACAAACCTTTTTATTATGTTTAAAACAATTTAAACTCACTATAAAAACCAGCAAAGTTGGGATATTGGGTGCTATTTTTTTAATTATTTCTGTCAATGTTCATAATGTTAAGTTTCATCCATTAATTAGTAGTTAAAACATAAAATTAACAGTATACATGCTTGCAGACTTTGAAGGGCCTTGTTTTTGTCATGGCTGCTCCTCCTCCTTCCTCCTCCTCCCTTACTTGCATCTCCAGGTCATTTAAGTCTATGCGTTGTAACCATCTCCTGCTAGATGAAACACTGCCATCCCTCAGCTGCTTACTAATCATTCCCATGAAATTTCCTGTTTCTACTGGTTACCTGATCTTGTCACTTTCCTGTTCAGCTGCATCCCATTAGTCATTTGTTCCTCAGCATATGTTCAGGGTAGTTCTGCCCTATTATTATTTGTCAGATCGTTGATGTTGCCTTAGAGTTCAAGCAGTTGTTCCTGCCTGTGCCTGTTCTGACCCACCTTGGATCTTTGATATCCTGCCTGCCAGTCTCATCTCTTTGAACATGTCTGCCTTTTCCAAATGTCTGTCTGTTTACAAGGAGAAGTATCTTTAATTAATTCAGTCTAGCTTCACAAGTCTGCTTCAGGCCCCGGTTCAGTTTGCATGTTACAGGTTCAGAACCACTAAGCATTAGCATGGGGGTGGCACAGTTAATAATTCGCAAACTAGTATAACGGCCAAAACTAGAGCTTGTAGCGTGAGTTAAGGCAGGAATATGAACTCATTAGAGTGTAGCTGATTTGTCTGAGTGCCTCTACTCATCTGCTGAATGGTCCAGAGATCAATTGTTCTTTTCCGTGCTATCTGCATTGGTTCTGCTGCCTACTGGCCACTGCCCCGCACAACCTGCCACATCAGTCTTCATAGAACAAATGTCATGAAAGCACTGTGTCAACATTGGATACTTTCTTTTTATTTTCTCTCTCTCCTTGACCATGACCTGCCACCTTGGAACTTAGTTAATAAAATACAAATTATAAAATATGGTCTCTACAAATGGAAAAAGTCCACCCTGCTTAACCCAGATGATTAAGTTTAAGATTAAGTTTGTGCTTTGTGGTTCTCTACAACACAAGAAACATCACAGCCCAACATCAAATCTTTCCAAGACACTTGGTTTCCCTTTTTGCAGTTCGCGCACCCATTCTTTTCTACCTCTGTTCCTCCTAACACTAATTAATATATATTCATATATTGTGTTATATCTAAAAAATACAATGGGCAGTCTCATGAATCTTATCTTCTACTGTGTACTGTATGTCTTCCTTGTAGCACTTATTGTGTTTAACTTGTTAAGTTTCTTGCTTTGTATTGATCTTGTGATGTGCAAAAAAGCATTTTTAGTTTTGAACATTTATTCTCCACATGGTCCATCAGAGCATCAAGTTCTGACTAGATCTGAGTTGAATTCCAACTAAAGAATCAATCAAAATACTGTTTTCTCATGGCTTATACTTAAGACATTAAGTATAAGCTTTTTTACTTTAAAGAAGTGAAAATTAAATTAAGTTTTCTCCCTGCTGTGTTACTAAATGGATGTCTGACATTTGCTCTCAAATCTCAGCATCTAAAAAAAAAAAAGCCTTTGTTTCTTCTCATAACTGAGTAAAATACTGACTAAAAACAGGGGTCAGGAAAAAATGTATTTGAACTGTTAAAATCAAGACTTTGCTGATGTTTACATACATTTATGTCTATTTTTTGCAAGCAGCCTTCCTATCATCACAAGTTCTACATTTTTAAAAAGGGCATACATGACACAAACATAGACACATAAAAATATATGCACTGAGAGACAAACCAAGAATGCAATGCTGCCTATACATCGCGTCACTCTCTCTGTCCTCTTTGACCTCATTAGAGCAGCAGTGAGACAGGCCTACTATAATCAACTCCAACTCATAGATTTTGTACATGAAGTACTTGTATGTACATGTAACTTGTAACAGATCTTATCTGTTCTTTGAGGCACAAAGAAAGCAGGATTTTCCCAAAATAGATTTTTTAAAATAATTTCAGCCTGTGTCACCTTTACACATCACTTGCAGCTAAGTGCGGTGATAGCTTTCATCTGACGATGGAAATACATTATGAAAGGGGAACATCTCTTATCACGACAACCTCTGCTCAAATTCACCTTTTCACAGAGGTGATGCACCACCCAGCAGCTACTGGAAATAGCTAACAGATGTTGAGCCAAAGAACAAAACCTCTGATCTACTCTGTAGAGCTATGGTAAACAATGCCAGGAACAAAGCCATGAGAAACCACCAAAGTTTATGAAACGAAATGTATAAATGAGGGAAGCAGGACAACAGCAGACAAAAGTGATTTTCTGAGCCTGTATATGAATGCATAGAACCTCAATATGATCTGGGATTTGGATGTTTTCATAGCGTGGCATGGATCGCCATGGATTGTTGGATTGCTGACCCAAACCAGACTGACTGTCAGAGTGCCTCAGTCCGAACTAGCCCACATGAAAGACAGTTGTAGTTGATACCTTCTGACGGGCTTGATTAATATTTACAGCAGACAACAAACAAAAAAAAAAAAAGGAAAAAAAAAGGTCTCCCACTTTGTTGATTGATACAACCCCCATATGTGAATGGTAACTATAAGGCCAGCAGCCAGTTAGCCTATCTTAGCACAAAGACTAGAAACAAGAGGAAACAGCTAGCCTGGCTCTGCCAGAAGGAAACAAAATCTGCCTTGAAGCACCTCTATAGCTCTCTATATATTTAATGAGCACAAAACATTTTCACATGATGGTTTTTGTATGGATTGCATAAACAAGAAATTACATGTTAATGTGTCTTCATGCTAAGCTGAGAAAACTGTGGTATCAATCTTGTAATCCAACCCAACAAACTATTCGCTTAACAATTACAGCACATATAGTTTAAGGACGACTCTGGTCTTCATATTTGATTACTGTCATAGAGTGTATACTGACTAAGTACCTTATATTTGTTATAAGGTACATACAGTGCAGCAAAACTAGACACTATAATTAGTTGCCCTTGACCTCTTTTAATTTGTGCAAGAATGAAAACTTCAGACATTGCCTAAAGCCAGAGCCTCATAATTATTCATAGATGTTTGTTCCCTTGGTAAGATTCAGAGCCCACAAAGCCAACAGTTTCAGATTTTTGTCCCAAACATGCAGCACACACATTAAGCTTAATATGTTCCAAATGTAATGCCCCTCTCCCTTCTCAAGATTCAAAGTACTTATTTTAAGAGTTCAACACCTATAAAATCAAATTATGTACAATTAACTCTTGACAAACCACATCGGCTCACTCACCTTTCATGTTGTTTTTCTTTCCCCCTGGATAGAACTGAATGAAATAATGTTTATTTCTGGTTTCACTATGTAAGCCAGGTGTTGAGACCACAGTCTCTATACCCACAGTCTATTCTGAGTAGTTATTTCTTGGCTAACTTTACAGATCTTGACTTAAAAACATTAATGATTTGAGGGCCGTTATGAACACCAGCTGACGACTAAAAGAAGTGGCAATGAATGTTGAAAGCATCACAAAGAACAGTTTGTTTTGTTTTGTTTCAAATATTTTCAAATGATTGCTTAAATAACTCACTGGGTGGATCACACACCAGCTGTGGGAGCAACCCACTTCCTCTCATCAGCTTGATTATTACAGCCAACGTTAAGATATTCCTCAAGTCTATATTAAGTGCATTCCGAAGGTGGCCTCCACACCTGGAATTTTAAAAGGATGAAGTAAATGGCTTATGGTTATGGCTACACCCACTATAGGCCACCCGGGAATCAAACCAATCAAACACATGGGCAAAAAGGTCAGTGACACAGTAGCAAAGTGCTGCTCAGAACCTCCCTCAACAGGAATCAATCAAGGACTTTGTGGGGGGAAAAAAAAACTACCTGCATGCAGCAGTATTGAAGGAGGAGGAAAAGGACTTTTCAGAGACAGGAAGGAAAGAGATTAGGATTCATCCCAGAGCTTCTGGTAAGAGCTGTACAGACGGTGGGCTGTGCTTTCTGGAAGCTCAGCTCAGGCAGGATCACAGAGTTGTACTTTAGTAGAGATGCCATTCTCCCAGGGGGGCAGCGGGCCACAAGCTACTGCAATGTGACAGAGTGCAGGATTGTGTAAGAGCCCCCCGGCACAACATCATTCCAGGAGTTGAGAGTGACAGAGGTGGACAAAGGGATGGAGCAGTCAAAGGAGGTCAGGGTGTGACGGTAATTACCAAAGTCTCGTGCAAACTTTCTTGCACATCAGGATTTTGTGTACTTGGTATCTACAAGCTGCTGGTGGCATAAACATAAAAGCCCTACTCTGAAGCTGTCTGGGAGCCAAAAACAGGGGAAACTAATCCTGTCACCTTTGAACTCTAGCCTCAGGTCAAGTACAGCATCACACACATCTGCCAGTAGGAATAGATTATCGGTTCTTTTTTTTTTTATCCAAACCAAACAAAAGTACTAAAAACGATAGCTTTTGAAAATCGTTCCGTGACCTCTTGTTGGAACAAGTTTCAAAAGAAGCATTGAACTTATCCTTCTATTTAACTATTTCACAAGCCTTGTATTATTATTAACAATTGCCAGATGGACTAAATCTGGGAGATAAGTGCATTCATCAATGGGTTATCCTTCTCATTCAAAAACTTAAATTATCCGAGGCTACATCTAGTTTAATCCAACATAAACACAATTTAAGAACCATTTAAGCACCGGTAAAATCTAAATAAATATCAAAGAGGCCCATTGCTGATAAAACTACAACTCTGCTGGTATGAAGATCTGAAAACAATGTTCTTAAATGATGAAGATCTGAAAACAATGTTCTCTTCCTGAACCCCGAGTGAACATGAGAAAATGTTTCCTAACAAATACATCAAACACACAGTAACCAGCAGCAGTCCTCCATAGATGACACACTTGGGATCCGTCCAGAGACATCCACAAGCAGAGTGGCACGCCAAAAGTTTAACCAAGCATGGCTGCAACAATGCAAAGAATGAAAAGATGGAAGAGAAAGTGGGAGGATGAAGGTAAGGCAGACAGGATGAGCTTAACCAGTCCTGCTAAAGGAATAAGACACTATAGTTATAAAAATCCAGATAAGTCAACAGGGGATTGTTTTCTGGTTGCGTGAGCCAAACCACAGCAAAGACATGAATGCCCTCAGAGGTGGATCAAACAATTGAAACCTATTAAGACACAAAGGCAGAGGAGGAAGCGGAGGAGTGAGATTCCCTTCCTCTGCACAGCATCATGGTTTATAGCAGAAGTAATAATGCCCCCTCACTAAATGAGTTCAGCTGAGGTTAAAATGGTTGTACACTCTCCCTTTGTCCCATGCAACTGTCATGAAGACTAATGCAGGCAGTGTTTGCAAGAGCAAAGGAAAGTAACTGCAAGTTTTGCTGGGGTTATACATTCTTTCATTTAAAAATACATCACATAACATTTTTTTTTTGTCTGATCCCCTAGAAAAAACCTCTGTGAGGTTCTCTGAGGTATTGCAGAGCTGATAATTTTATCCCAGTTAATTTTCAGAAAGGGTGAAAACGAGGTGATGAATGTTCTGCTCGGTCTTGTCCATAATCATGGCTAATTCCTGCAGGGAAAGCAATAGGGTAAGGAGTGGTGTACTGGCTACAATTCAAGTAAGAGTTCTATACGTACAGTGTGAGTTACTGCTTATCAACATGTATGCAAGATAAATCGATGACGGATTTTTCATCCACACGTGTGATATATAACCATGAACTTAAGTCTTTAATGCAGAGATGCAGTTTGCAAATCGTGCATGACTCCAATTCCGTGTAGCACAAGCGGTATTCCCACAGAGCCCCACAGAAACCCTCATCTGCCCGCCGCTGCCTCATCTTACCTGCGGATCTCAGCTCCGTGCACCGGGCCACAGCCTGCCGCTCCCCACCTTTCCACCTGTGGCATATCCAGCCCTAGCTCTCCGTGCAGTGCCTGTCCTCACAGTACCCAGTGCCCGGTGTCACAGCTTCACACACAAAAGACAAAATGCACAAGGCAGCTCCACGGTCGCTCAGAAAATGAACTCGTGTCGCTGCATCCCTGCAGAAGACTGCGTCAAGACTGGAAACGCTATTTCTGATTCCCGAGGGTGCCTCGTTTAGAGCAGGCTGAGCACAAGCAGCATAAGAACAGTCCAGACTTGTTCGGATGCCTGAAGCGGACTCCTAAGCTCTCCCTTTCTGTTTTTTTTTTTTTTCACAACCTCATTCTGCTTGCCTCTTGTCCCTCCCTGCTCCTGCTTGCAGGCAAACCCATGTAACCATGTGGATCTGGAGCATTACACTTATAATTCCGTTAGTTTTCCAGGTATGACAGGAAACTCGGGGTCACGTGATATCATGCTGATTGCCTTTGATTCACAGCAAACCCACGTGGCAACAGTCACCTGCATTACTTTGAGGTACAAAATTGATAACAATAATACTAAAAGTGCTGTAACTGCAGAATGCATTGTTAACATTCTGTACATTTTTTAACAAATTACAGCAACACTTTTATTACCTATTTGATGATAAGTTTTTACTTTTATTTATTTTACAAAAGTGCAACTGACAATTTGACTTAATCTAAGGTCAACAGACAATGGAAATAATTGATAATAATAATTGATACTTGATTTGTTAATTTAGTGCTTCACCAATGAGGCTTGATAAGATATACCTTAGGAGTAAATCCCGAATCAAGACCTCTTACCCCATGGGCAATTGTGACCTTACTCTTACTACCAGGTTAAAAGAGATTTTATTAATTTCTGTATGTGTAAGAAATTAATTCGCACCAAACTCAGCAGAAAGTGCTTACACAGAAATCCAGAGCATTTCTCCAGCCACACAGGGTTCAGTACATTCTGTTTATGTGCAGGTTTTGCATGATTATTTTAAGGCAAGTCATATTTTATTAGGTCATATAGCAATGTTCATCAACACTGACTGCTAGCCTGACAAAGAGACTGAACTGCCATTTGGATTCACTGAAGAAATCAGAGATGTTGGCGGTTGTTCAGAGATCTGGAACCAATCTGACAGCAGGGGGTTAAATAAAGAAACATACCTATTCATCAATTTTCTCAGACTCCAACTCTAAGACTTAATTGTGTCACATTTCATTAGGGGATCTTTAAACAGGCAAACTCTGTCTTACTTCAAAACGCTTTTCTTGTTGAGGTAGACCAGCCTTGAAACACTCCTTCTGGCTAAGCCCCTTCTTGATCCTCCCCTTCTGAAAGGTGCTCCGTAGGTCGGCTGACGGAGGCATGGGGGTGGGGTGTACCTGCTTCCTCAGATGGGGGCAGATGGGGTTTTCTCTATCATGTTCCAGTATGTTCTGGAAAAATACCCATTAATGGACACCAATACAGTACTGACAAGGATGAGTTTCAGAAACAACAACTGCTCTGTCCTGGTTCTGGATTCTGTGGTGGTGACAGATATTCATGCTGCAAAGAGGTTTTTAGGTGGCTTATCACTGGTGTAAAGTTAAATTTAACAACTATTTGATGGATAGCCATGACATTTGGTAGAGATATCCATGGTGCAGCACACAATCCTAAAAACTCTGTTCATCCCTGACTTTATTGTTGTTCATAGAAATTTATATACTAATCAAGACACTCCTTGATTCTATTATCTCCTTACCAAAAGCTGTCACCCCACCAGCCTCTCTAAGGCTCATCCTCTGTAATTTACATCAACATAAATTAGACTCCTCACCTTTCTTTACAGAGCAGTGTCCCACTGTTACCTATAATTAGTGTGCTATTTATTGTTGCAATGACTGCACAGCCTGGGTTTACTCGCAATTGTTGTACTATTCCAGCAATTATATATAGAGTGATGGGCTGTGATATCTTAGGCTGCAGTATGTACTTTAAATGTTGTGTATTATTAATATTATCTTCATTGCACTTTGTGGGTTTTGTTATGTGGATTTATTTATTTATAATAGTAGATAGCTCAAGATTATATTTTGATATGGACTGTTTTCCTAGGCCTCTCTGGCATTAGAGATTAGATTACTGCACCATTTAAGTTTCTCATGAAACCGATCATGTTCGCACAAGACTCTTGTAAGTGAAGCCATTGGAATAACAAGGAAATTCTTACCTTTCACTGATATTTTACTCTTTGCTATGTACTGAACGTCAGAAGTGTAGCTGAAACTATGCCATTTTGTCAATCATGCATTTGTCATGCCCTCATTTTTAGTGTAAAGAATTGCCTTCATAACACACTTGCTGTTCAGGTTCATGGTGCATTTCTTTGCATTCAGTGCTTTCGTTGCCACAGAATTAAAGTTCACCTTCTTTTGTGTTCCAAAAGACAGAGGAGACAGAAGCTGTTGTAAACAGTCGGGCAGACAGAGGTCTAAAGGAATCTGTGCGAGGCAGATGTGTTGTGCAGCTCTGGATCTTTTAAACCAGCCAACAAAACTGAAACCATAACCATGCTGCACTAATAAAAACACATTCCAGCACTAGAATGTATGTTCTCCTGACACTGCTTTTTTAGCTCGTGCTGGTTAGGGACAATAGAGACAAGATGACTTGTGGTTTAAACTGCTTCAATTTGCACTTTGCACATGATTTCCTACCTTAAAATCTTCTCCTTCACATATTCTCATGTGACATCCCTCTGTCTTAATCATAAACAGCTTACAACAGTAAACAAGCTAAAGGTTAGGAAGGCAACTTGTGGCCTGAATTCCCAGACCTGCTGGAATCACCAGGCTGGTGTTGTACCAAAGATGTGAAGGCACATCCCTCTTATTGTTCTGATGGATTTGTTCAGTAACCTAAAGCTGTGGACTGTATGGACTAAAGACATCACCTCCCAGATATGATTTTAATACTACTACAAGAACTTCAGTATGTTGATGTGGGACAGGGTTTTGCTAAAAATAACAGCTTGCATACTCAGCAAAAAAAAAATGGAAGAAAAGTGAAAGCTAATCATATCTGTAGAGTATCATCTCAGTTATGCAATATTACTTTGTAGATGTATAGCCAGGGGGAAGATGTCAGTGAAAAGACATCCCAGCTTCTCCAAATTCACTGGCGAAGTCAGTGGAAGTCACTGGTGAGTAATTTCTGTCATTGTCTGCCAACACTATCATTGTTCATGTGTGCGTTCAGTCTGGAGGGCAGGCAGTAGGAGCCAGTGAACCACACATGATTAAAAAAAGAGGATGAGTGAAGTAGGACTGAACTGTATCTTGTTGTAATATTAAAAAATGAACTTCTACTAGAAAGCTGCTGTCAATCAACAGGTTTAAACATGTAAGGTTGGCGGTTGGATTCTTATACTTTGGAATGTGAATGAATGTGAAACTAAATGAATGCCAAACTGACCATCAGTCTTTATTTGCTGTAGTCCAAGTTGCATATTAAATGCTGTTCAAAGGCGCAATAATGTGTGATTAAAAAAAACTCGGTTTAAACATGTTTATATGAGGGAATAGGTTGGAGTTGGGTACTTTAAAAAAGGTAAATCATCACGTCACTATTTGTTAGATTCAGCAGTGATCCCCAGTTGCTTTGGAACCATCTCGTCATCCCGTGGTGCAACTATTATCTGGACAATGTCTCTCTTTAGGATTTTTTTCCTCCAAGTGATTTTCCTCCAAAAATAACTTTTGAGTGTTCCAGTTAGCAAGTTCTATTTCTGATTACAGAGGTTATCTTGTGAAAAAAAAAATCTATTATAACTATCATTCCCCTATGCTGGATCGGAAGATGAATTCATCACATTTTACTTGCTTTTAGAGCCCTGTTGTTCTCCAGCTGGAGAGAGGTATGCAAAGGGTCTGAATGATGACGTGTGATGTCTGTCTTCTGTGCTTTCTTTTGGGGATTGACACTGATCTCCCCATTCTCTCTTCTCCACTACTGGCTGCTCCACAGCTGATTTAACTGGATTTGAAGACAGGTGACAGCACGGGGGATAGAGGAGATTACAGGAGATTGTAGTGTTTTTTCCTGTAGGGAGTCATTTTCCCTTTCAGCTTTATAAACAAACTATTGTGTGGGTAGATCTGGTGCATTTTCTGTGACTGTGTTTACATGTCTGAATGCAGACTGGTGACAAGAGCAAAATCCGCTTACGTTCACGTTGTCTGAGATGGAGCCAAAGCTCAGAGTGTGTGTGTTTGCTTAGAGCTTTCCTTAAGAAGAATTGTGTCCTGATAATAGCTGTTTTTTGTCACTTGGACAAAAAGGAGAGAAGTTTTAGCAATGCTGGAATTCATGAGGTCTCATGAGCTCTCACCACCTTCTCTCTGGGAGGGCTGGAGAGGAGAGAGGTGGATGAACAGCCAGGCTCCCTCGTTTGGATCCTCAATCGCCTGCAGCTTTCTCTTCAAATACCACTTGTCCAGGTGACAAATAGCACAGTGACCTGCTGTCCTACCTCCATTACAGAGGCTGATGATTATGGTAGGGTAAAGGAAAGAGGACAGGAACCTTAAATAAACCATAAAATATGCTTGTGTGTGTGTGTAGTTTAAATATGTTCTAGAAATAATAGAGTTTTTACAGCCAAGGGGTCAGGGAATTTCATCTCTCATTTCAAAACTGTAAGGTTGGCGGTTGGATTCTTATACTTTGGAATGTGAATGAATGTGAAACTAAATGAATGCCAAACTGACCATCAGTCTTTATTTGCTGTAGTCCAAGTTGCATATTAAATGCTGTTCAAAGGCGCAATAATGTGTGATTAAAAAAAACTTGCCTTAGTTCCTACCCATAATTATGTGAAAATGATCTGTAGATGTTGTAGGCCAGGACTGATGTCTGGGTTAATAGTCGTTGAGTCAGTCTATAATCAGGACCAGTTACCAGGTAACCACAGAAGACTCCAGGAAGCTACTAGTCCACCGCTTACCAAAAAAAAAAAAAAAAAAAAAATCCTCAAAACACCCCCAACAAATTGTTTTTGTACTTCTGTTTTTCTATAGATAAAATGAGAAGTGTGTTAATTAGTGAGCTTTAGAGGAGCTAGGAGGTGAATTTTGTTACCTGTTACAGAGTCAGGCCAGCTGTTTCCCCTTGTTTCCTGTCTTTATGCTAAGTTAGCTGGCTGCTGGTGGCAGCATCAAACTTGCACAGACATGAGAGTGGTATTAATCCTCTCATCTAAAAAAAAGTAAATGAGTCTTTTTCCCTTCATGTCAAACTTTTCCTTTAAGGTCAAGGTTATTATTACATAGTCTTTAGAAATGCATTAAATATACAAATGATCCTTTGTTTTAACATCTACTTTTTGAAGATTACAGAATGATTTTTGTTTGTTATGAATTTCAGCTCCAGAAAATGTTAATAATAAAGAAAAAGATAAAGCCTCCCTCCAAAGAGCTCAGATTTGACAGGATGTAGAAGAAGCCACAGAGCGACAACGTATCTCATATCTCAGATATAAAACCAGAAACAGCTGAGAGAGAGTGATCAGAGGCTGTTGCCTGCTCTGAAGCTATGGTCAGCATGTGTGTGTGTTAGCATGGCTACATATTTGCACACACCCAGCCCACATGGACTTAAAAGACACTACACATGCTGCACAGTAACAAAACACAAAAGGGAAAAACTGGAAATCAAACATTGTGTATAACAATGAAGTTAAACAGCATCTGGCGAAACAAAAAGCATTCACTTAAAAGAGACAAGCACTGAGAGGTTAACTAAATTAACACTTCTGTGATTAAGCATTTCAAAATATGCATTTCTAAGGAAAAAGAAGAGCATTAAGAAAAGGCTTTAATTGTTATTGTGATGAACATTTAATTCTTTCTGTGCTGGTGTTGCATTTTATTTAACGGCACAACATGCAATGCACAGCTCAGGTTCAGACACTGTTGGCAAAAGTGAAATATAATGAAATATTAGTAAATCATAATTTACTGGAGAAAATTTAATGTGGACTTCCAAGTTTCTAATTTGAAATTCAAATTTAGATTAACTAGAGTAGACTCTATACATACACACACACACACACACACACACACACACACACACACACATATATATATATATATATAGAGAGAGAGAGAGAGAGAGAGAGAGAGAGATAGGTCTGACTAACCCAGGTAGTTACTCTGCTGACATAAGGCCTATGTGCGCACAGGTACAGTTCAAATCATGTTATTTTATTATGCCACCCAAATGCTCTTCCATGCCTAACCATACACTCACAGACACATCAAATGGCATTCGAAAAATTGCATATAACCTGCCTGTAAGAAAGTCTCGACATGCCAGTTTGAAAATACAATTAAATAGATGTTTTGACTATCAATGATGTCACAAAACTTTGGCACACACACACACACACAATCACAATGCTGTCTGCCAGAATTTATCCTCCAACAGTCTAGTGTCTTAAAGGAAGATATTGCACGAGAAAAAATGTGTTCCAAAATTGTAAACTAAAATGGAACTCACATTTGTGTTTCAATTAATATCTTGTTTCTAAAATACCACAATGTGCTTCCGAGCCTTTCGTTGTTCTTTAACATGCCACTGTTGTCTCAAAACAAACATCATAAGGCATTAGGAGCCGTGCAGAATGTGATCAAAACTCTGACTGCTTTTTGACTGGTCTCAGCTCATTAACTGTAACAACTTGACTGCCACAACTCTGTGCTCCCAGTGTGTTTCCATTGACCTGCAGTGGAAACACGGTGAGAGGCAGACAGCATGCTGCAGCTGATGTTAATACTCAGTTAATAATAATAATTATAACATGTCTGAACAAACTGATGTACATAATAACACTGTCTTTGATGATTCACCAGTTTGGCTTGGAAGTTAATTTCCTCAGCCATAGCACTGATGGGTATCATTGTTCTTGGCTGGAAAATCTGACATGTTTAGAAAGAAACATGAAGAAACCTCAGGATTCAATGAATGTGAGAGACATCCTCACATCCTTAATAAAAGAAATAAACCCACTTTTATCTTTTATTCTCTGAATCTCAGAGGCTCCAGTGTAGCAAAAGAAAATACTTTTTCACATTTTCAACATTACTTGCAGATGTTTTACACCATCGATAAGCATGATAACATTTGATTCTACAGTATCTGTATTCTTTCATGAGTTACACATATTCACATTCTGGGTGTGGTCCTGCTTTTAGTGGAGCTTTTTAAAATAATACCACCGTGCCTTTCCAGTGTCTCATAACTCTCTATAACAACAGGGTTCAAAGTGAGTGCTGACTTGCAAATGCAACGTTGATTGACATTCAGTGCTGTGAATGTGTGTCTGCAGGTACATCAACCTATATTCTAGAGTCTCTGTGAATATATGAAAGTCTTTTAATGAGTTTTACAGCACACCATTGGGTCCAACAGCATCATCACCTCTGTGAAAGGAACTGTTTGACATTTTTGGGATATAAATACATTCACTTTCTTCCTGAGACTTAGACGAAAAGATCGATACCACTCTCATGTCCGGATGGCAGATATAAAGCTAGAGTCAGCAACTAGTTGGCTTAACTTAGCACAAAGACTGGAAACGGGAAATATCTAAGCTGGCTTTGTTGAAAGGGAACAAAATCCACCTACTGGCACCTCTAAAGCTCATAAATTAACAAGTTATTTCTCATTTGTTCAATCTGAATGGGAACAGTGGGCTGGGAACAGTTGCCAGATAACCCTGAGACCGCTATAACATCTAAGGCTCAAATCCAGCTATAACCTATAGACCCATAAAAGCAAAATGTCTTGAAATGTATTATGTGCAAAATGTTTGATCAGTCACAGACATCACTTGCAACTTGCATCAACCTCTAGCCTCCTTAAATAAGAGAAAAAAATGTTCTCTTTCTTTGTATTGTGATTGTGGTAAATATCAAAGTGACTGCGGTAAACACAGTAAATCAACATAGAAAGGTAATTTGGAAGGAAAATAGCTTGTACTGAACTTTTTACACTAGTCAGGAACATGAAAGGAAATAGACACTGGTAGTCACAGGCGAAAAATGCTCCGATTTTGCTTAAGGGGTGTGAGTGGTGACTATATAATCCCTTCTTTGATTTTCAGACAGATGACTAAGAAAGTCTTCACACGGCTTTGTCTCAAACAGACATTTTGGGGTTTTCTAACAAGCCCATCTGTCTCATTTGAACATAACTGGGTTAGAGCCACTGGATAAACAAACAACTCTCTGGGGTCCTCTAGTGTTCCAGGGTAGAAATACAAATTAATTTTATTGGATTACACAAAAATTCCTCTAGAGAAAACCTGGAGTGTTGTTTAATATCAACTTGTTGATATTTAGGGAAGAGTAGAGGACAGAGCAGACAGTCATATTATAAATGTGATATGATGAAAGAGGCAATGAGTTTGAGTAGTAAGAGAAGCAGCACTGCCATCATCATCATCACAAGTACACACAGACTCTCTGAACACAGCACAGTGTTACAACAGGATGCAAAACGTGAAATTTATGGTCATCACGAGAGCAGCATAGTCTGGAATATGTAATTAAACTTAAAAAAAAGGTGTCTGCCTTCAAGTTCATGAATTAAAAATACTTCTTCTTTACTGAAGTTTTTTTCAGTAGCTTGGTGTGAAATATACTGCACCACCAGTAGAGGGAGCCACAGGTCAGTGAGAGTTTGTTCCATCATGAAGTCAAGCAGCATAACCAGAAACTGTAGTTGTCGACACTATAATATTTATTTTCTCTTTTTTATATGAATGTCATCGACTGTGGAATGGGTCAAAAGAAATCTCAGCTTATCAATCATCTTGTTTGTGCTTACAGTGAATTTATATGGCTGCATGATAGAGGCAGAATCAAATCCTCAAAATCTTGTTCTGAACAAAACGTGAGGAATATGCTATGCAAATGATACCAAGCAAAGAAGAGTGCAACGAACTTCTGCAACAAGGGGCTCCCTTAACACTGCATGCTCTTTTAAGGACATGTCATTAAACTGCATTGCCCCTAGAGAGCAGCAGGGATTCAGCCAGAGAATGTGTCTTTGCGATCAATGGACAGTTTTGTTCACATACTGTCGTCTTGTTTTGATCAAATCTCAAAATGACAAAGTTTGTCATCATCAGTAAACAGCGGTGACATATTTAACGAGAAGAAAAAAACAGTGGGAGTCACACAGAGTATCCAGCTGACGTGCCGTGCTGTAAATGTCAGAGTTCAGTTTACTCAAAGAGGATTTAGATACTTAGAGGAGAATGACAAGCTTTTGTTCTACAACCAGGTAGTGCTGAGGCTAAGTCTCACTGACCTTTCATTTTAAACCAACAGAAATCTGTCCGATCAGCTGAGGATGAGTGTGCTGTTGACTCATCATCAGGCACCAAAACAATTTGAAACGTATCACAGAATTTAAAAGTCATTAAAATTAAGCAGATATAATATTTTTCAATATACAATAGCAGGGACATTTTTGTATGGCTGAAGTTTTCCACTGTTAAATTTAACACCCATAGCTTTCATTGTTATTTGTTTTCCACCATTCTGGCTTTTACCCAGAGTTGCCACCTTCATGTTCAGACCTGTCAGTTTGTGACACTGCAAGAACCAGTGCTATAAAGGGCAAGGCGCTGATTAGAGTGTCCCTGCCCATCCTAATGTTTTTGTGAAGTTCAGTCTGGGTTTTAATGACTTATTGTTGCATTATTATGCTGCATGTTTATAGTACTCAGACATGCACAGCTGGTAACTAAGCCACTGCTGTGCTTTTATCAGTCATACGTGTTGTGAGAGCAGATGAATGGATTTCCATTTTTCTTACTCAGTCTAATACACACACCCATCGAGATGTGTTTCTTTCATTCTTCTGATAAATGAGTTCTGCAGTAAATAGCACACAACGATGCATGGGGAAAAAATATAAAAAGGCTTTGGGGATTCCTTATAATGGGTGAAAGGTCTTTTCTATCCTCAAGAGCCTTTTGAATAGACTCCAGCCTGGTCTTTTTTGTACATAATCACATACACTTCCCCCTATAATCCTTTCAGTCCTATTGGACACATACACAAGCGCATGCACACAAGCAAGTGCAATAGACATTCTAGTGAATAGTGCAATTTCCCTCCCTCTGGTGAACTGTAGGGCAGACGAATGTATAATAAGGAGCTGAGAGCTGAATGATGGGGGATTTATACAGGTTTGGGGAGAGGCCTGTGATGAGGTTCATGTTTGATGCTTGTTCATGTTTAATATTTATGGATGATGTGATGAGGAGTGAGGTTAGTGTTTTTACACTAGGTTACACTTGTGTGTAGTAGCAGCTGGAGATCATACCTGCATCTCTTCAGCTGTCATGGCATGAATGATGTATGCACTCATTGTTAAAATGTGTATATGTGTTATTTAATATCTGCCTAATTTCTGGCTCCTTGTTGCACCTTGTTTAAAACTTGCAAAGCTAAATCGTAACCGTGCATGTTACTAATTTAAAACACTGATTTCTTTTAGTATCCCATCATCGACGCCACCCATTCTGTGACAAAGGTGTTCATTTGAATTGATTTTAAACTGAACACTTCTAATTACAAAAATTGGATATTTACAATAACATTTTTTTTACATAAGACATAGTGATCTTGTAATTGTTTTTGTGTAGAGACGGTCTCTTTCTGTCAGAAAAGCGGATCATGTTGGCGTCTGTTTTGCTGCCACTTGGAGCAGAAGCAAGACATTTCAACCATATAACTGAAGACTTTCTGCTCGCTTCCTAATTGGTTTTCTTGTCCTCTCGATCTCAGCATGTGGTGTCAAAGTGTTATAACTGGCTCAGGTTGGTTGGAGGCATGTACTATAGTCTGCCTCTCATCAAAGATCAGCCTCCCACTAATTCATAATCCTATTTATATGTTTATTTGACTTTGTTTTCACCAAGTCATAATCATAGTCTCAAAACATCTGTGCTTGCCTAGGAATTTGTATCTCTTGATACAGCATGATGAGTTGTAATGTAATAATATGTGAGAACATATTATTACATTACAACTCATTTGATGCTGCAGAAATCAGGTGTGAAAAACTGTATTTGCAACTGTGAGTACAGTGAGTTAAGTTTTTTTAGGTTGTGTAACAGGATATGGAAGAATTATAGTCGGGACTGTGCATGTTATCAGAGCTCATGTCCGGCCCTGCTGCTTCAGCTGCCCTTCATTTACACATGTTCAGCCTCCTCAGCTCTGCCTTTGGATTTAAGTTACTGCCTCTTACCTTTGTTCTGATATTTTACTGCACAGAGTCTACCTCCCTGTGTTTATCCAAAGTCCTGATCCACTGACATGTGTTGACAGAGGACTGGCGGCCTCTTTCTTTCTAGAGGCTTTCCCTCTGGATGCAGTCTGGCTAAGCTATCTGCGTGTCTGACACACTCATGTAACCCTGGCTTTTGACTGACCACGACATACAGCCATAAATCACTGTGTGCATTTCAGTGTGTGTTTGTGTCCCACCAGCGGTATAGGTATTCATGTGTGTGTGTTTTGCTTTATGCAATCGCCCCAAGGCTTTGTTGTTGAGAAATCAACAGATCAGTAAGCAAGGCCAGTAATTATACTGTCACAACAATAATACGTCACGGCTCTGGATGTGCATGCGCAGATTATCCTCACCACACACTTCCACATACAAAGTGGAGAATTCCAGGAAGAGTCATTTAGTGCGTCACAGTTTTAGTGTGTGTGTCTGTGCTTGTCTGAGGTGAATTAACAGCTTTGATCACATTCACTCCATCCCCACCTTCCTCTTTCTGATTCCTCTATCCTCTCTTTTTTCCGTCTGCCTGTCCTCCTGCCATCTGCTCAGGATCTTTGTTTGTATTGGTTGTGTGTATTAGGCTACTCTTACTGGGAAAACATGCTCCGTTTTCTTGAGTGAGGTTTTGTCACTTTGTCAGAGCTCCTGGCCTGACCCTCAAACACATGTCCAAACACACATCTCAAACAAGCTTGAACACACAACTTACCCAGACAACTTTAAAGCAGCTATTTTTAGTCATTTAATGGAATTAGCTGATAAAAAAAACACATAAAAACACCAGCTGTATTGTGTTATATCATAATTTCAGTATTTATGTAAAGTGGCACACCTAGCTGTATCGAGCCCTCAAGGCAGAGGTCTTGGGATCTCTGCCTGTCAGAGGTAATGAGAAAGACAGAGCAACATACAGACAGAGACAGAGCTCCGGCTCTTAAGAGCTACATTTTTGTAAACTTTAAATCTCTCTGAATCTGTATATAGAAGCCTGTGAAACTGTCCTGATGTGTGCACCAGCTGCCTGGCCTGTTTCTGACATTGGTGGGCTCTCGAGCAGCATTGTCTTTGTGTCTGGGACCTGGGGCCTGGCACCCATCACACACAGGAAACAGGCCCTGGCCCTGAGTTTCACATTAAACACACAGGAAATACACACAGGAAACCGTGTCTCAACCCCTTGTGCACCGCTCACACACTCCTCCATCCTGCACTCCTCTCCTCCAGATCCCAGAGGAGGTCTGACCGCCAAAGCCCTGCTGCACACTCAGCTGACAGGCTGTCTAATTTCACTGCAGTGTGTACAGTCTCCTGCACACCCTCCAACCCCCTCACCCCACATCCTCCACACGCCCCCCACCCCAGACTCAGACCCACCATGAGTCCTGGTGCCAAAGAAGGAAGGAGTCAGGGCAGAGTTCACCCTCTTTTTTTGACGAAACACTTAATGGATGCAGTATCATTGCTAATTAATCTGTAACATGGTTACAAAACCATAGTTGGTTACAAAAACATACCTTGCCCCTTTAATTCTTTAATTAGCAAGTGAACAGGGACATCACTTTTAAAAACCAAGATGCTTATATGAATTTCACAGATCTTTTCAGACCTTTCAGTCAGATCAATTCAGTCTCCAAAGCTTGAAAGTGACCTTGTGCATGTGTCAGAATAACACATGATGATAAATTCATCCTCTCATCCTCTTGGAGTTACCACAGCGGTCTGTGGGCTCAACTTCTTCACAAAGAAACAATGTCAGAGTAAACAGAAAGAACCAAGCCATCATTAAGTCCTGAGAGACTAGATAATGAGGACCCTATCTGTTTAATGTTCATTAATCAATGTTTAGCTCTGCTGCTGTGGAGCCTGCTCTCCTGATGGCAATATCTGTTTCACTCTGGTGTCAAAAGCCCCAAGGCACTTAAAATAACTTCATGAAACCAGGATAAAAGTATTGTCTTTTGTTTTCTTATACAACCAACGTAGCCTATCCACATTGTGTTTCAGGGTCTTGACTTTTATGTTTAAGAAAACAGCTGCTATTTGTATTAGTTGTAAACAGTGGCATTCAAATAAATACTAGAAATATGTGTGAGTATCTACACTATAATAACCAAAAAGGACATGCACAAAACTACATTGTTACAAGGGGGCAACTGAAGCTGACTACGAAGTGGTTAGTCCTGTGACCAGTGAGTGACTTCTGACATGGAACCAAGTCACAGCATGCACATTAAGGTTGTCCTACATTACAGAGATTCTGAGCTGGCAGATGGTCACAGGGTTTCTTTAACTAATTGGTTAATAGATGTAATTTAAAAATATCTTGTAGAGGAATGTAGTCATGCGGAGTGACCAAAGCATTTGGTGAATGTTAATGTAATGCCAGGATGTGACAAACATTTTTTTTTCAGTAATTACTAATAACTCAGTGCTTATTCCACAAAAATTGACTCACTGACTAAAAAAAATTCTCATTCATCCCTCCCTACGACTGATTAATCAACTGAGATATAGAGAGCAGGTCTAAGGTAGATGTGAACCTTACTGACATGCTATTCATATCAGCAGAGTCCTGTTTCTGTGTCAGTCCACCATCTGGTTCATATGTCTAAGTTTTCCAAGATGGAGCCATCCATCAGTGAGACAGAGTTTTCAAGAATTTTTGCTCTCTCTTTCCTGTATTTTGGGATGTGTCTGTTAGTGTCTCTGTCTTCAGTTCAGCCTCTGTAGGTCTCTTTCACTGCTCTTTCTCTGTCATTCAGACAGACACAGGCATGAGAGAGCAGGTCGACATGAATGATAACATTCACATGGAAAGATGTGTTGAAGTGAAAATGTTTTATGAACCATGTGAGAGAAATTAGAGGCAAAGTAGAGATCAGACCACATCCTGTGTGTGATCAGAGATGAAGAGACACAGTCTCAGAGTGATAAAGTGTGATAGATGGGGACGGGTCATGGTCATGTTTGATAGAGACGTGGGCTTTCTTAGATTCCTTTGAGTTTTAAATTGAAAGATGGATTAGGAGTTTCACGTTAAGGCAAACCAGTGGGCTGTCCATATATCCTTGTGACGCTTTGAGCTGTGACTTAATTGAAAACTGACCCCTGGAGTTTGGGCTATTCTACCCCCCATCAGCCCCCTGAGGTAGAGTGACCTTTTTCTCCTGACCTTGTGCCGGGGCTAGAGTGTCTGACTGCTACTCACCTGGTTTTCATTACTTATCAATCACAGCACGTCTCACATCAGCAGCCAATGTTATATCTTATGCAAAGCTGGACTGGAAGGCCTAATGTTTTTCTCTTCTGATTTCTGACATAAATTGAAAATGTCAAAAAAAAAAAAAAAAAAAACTCCATGTGGTGTATGTAACTTGATACATGTGATACATGTGATAGCTTTTTTTTCCTCTTCGCGCACCATCAGGAAGGCTGTATGTTTGTACACATGACCCCAGAGTTTCAGTCCCTTGACCTGGTGTGGAGAATCAGATAAATGACAGGTTAGCTCCACGTAAAAGCTCATCATCTGTGCCTGTATTCTGTTACTCGGCTCTGACTTACCTGACATGTGGTCAGAGAGCAGGATCCAGATGGAGGCATGACACATATGAATAGGAATGGTCATGAGGATCCCCATTACATACAAACACCACATGCAGACACACACGTGCATATATGTGCACAGATCCATGCATATCTGCACCGTGCATCTCAGCTCCGGTGGAAAAACGGGCCCTCATTTTTCCACCTAGGAAAGTGTTCCTGAGTGTGTTTTATGGGAATAAGGTTGCAGGTGATGTATGTAAATTGCAAATTACAACCTTACTCTGACTGATCAGGCATGTCCAGAGGCACACTCTCACCCACTGCTCTATATAAAGTTATTCTGCACAGCATCTCATCACAAAGTGATTGCTCCCCTCTCTCAAGGTCTACCCTGGCTGATGTCCACGAGCTTAATGATCCAAGTAGGAAAGCAACAGTCTTCACAGCACCATTACACTTGAACAGCACTCTCATTTTACATCCAGGCAATGTGACCTGTCTTAAAATCACTCATCCCAAGTACATTCAACATAAACCTCATCCTCCCATTATTTTGTCAAGTCATTGTACCCAACTAAATGTGTCCTCAGGGTGCAGCATAGATGCCTCTGATGTTCAGAGTACCAGCATAGTGCTAAGGACAACAGAGCGAGGAGGAATAATAATGGTGGTGTGGTTGCAGGGTTCAAAGTCTCACTGATTACAGCTGATGTCATTTCTATTTTAACTAAAGGAGGGCATCACAGTGAAAGAGTAGCATGTGCTGTGTATGTGCTAAACAACTGAAGACAGACCTGTGCTCATGTTCACTGTCTGTATCTGATCCTGTGCCCAGACTGACTGGGTCACTTAGTGCTCACATAGTGTTAAAGAGAATTTGTCAGCTGGTGTTCTTTCATTTGTAACCTGAGATGAGATGAGCTGAGGTAGAATAATATATCTGTTTCTCTATGCTCACCTTAAATCTGAGTTTAACATGTACACATGCAATAACTGGAAGCCAATCATGGTGTGATAAGCAAATGTGTGCAACATGTGTGATTTAGAAACATGAAGCTTCCAGTGCACATACAGTGAGAGGTCTTGTGTCCAGCAGTTGCACTTCTTTTGAAATGAAAAATATTTTCCTATTCTGGATCTGTTAATGAAGGAGAAAGAGCGGGCAAAGTTTTAAGTAGTTTTAAACTTTCTTTTTTTTTTTTTTTTTTGAAAACCATATCAGACAAATCAGTGTTTTCTATATCTCAAAGCATTTCTTATGGAGGGGGTCTTTAAGTCCCCTCTAAGATTCTGTTGAGAAATAGTTTCAACAACTGAGAGGAGTGACAAATACAAGTGATCAGTGACATGACACACTGAATTTAATTGAATATGTGGCCGGATGGAGCAAGGTCACATCGGCCTTCCGAGGCCTGACCTCGGGGTTAACTACTCAGCAAAGTGCTGTAAGTCATAAAGCTAAACGTGAGAGAAAAGGATCATTAATGAGGAGCACTCATTGTTAAGGCAGGACTGGTGTGGTAATGGTGTGTGTCTCTCAGCCTGGGCCACTTCCTTCCCTGTTGCATTGTCTCATATTTGGAACAGGATGGGGCCTCAGTAGATCCAGCTATTATAGAGCACAATGTCCAGCTGTGGCCTAGTGTGAAGCATGTTGTCATGAGCTTATGGGCAATCAGCTTAATCAGCTCAAAACTAGGTGTTAAGTAATACATGTTTCCTATGGTAAATTTTGAAAAGCCGCATAAAAAGCACAGGAGTTATTGCTAAAAATGTCACAAAACTGTCAAACACTTACTTGAATATCATCTTGAACAGCAGTTATATTACTTACAGTAACTCACGAGCGAGTCCTATTTTATCTGTAAAAACAGTCAAGTCATCTGACCTTGACTTATGAAGGAAAATCCTGACCAGCAAAGCAGATTTGAGAGTCTGCACAAGTAAGTATTGGCTCTGCTGATTTAAGTAGCAGGGGGGAAAAAAGCCCATCTGATTTCTGTCACATCCTCTGGGCTGAGCCATGAGCCTTGAAGCATGTTGTGGTATGTGGTGGGTGCGATGACACCGTGTCCCCTGGGAAATATTGAGTTACACTGCTGGTTTTTAGATCAGAAATAAGATGCAGGGTACTTTGGTGTAAGGATTTTTGGATCAGTGGATCAGGTAGTGGTTTTAAAAGGAGCATTGATGTCACATTTGGATAACGACCCCTGTCATCATGTGCTGAATCAGACTCGGCTACCACTGTACTCCCCCATACATGTCCTTCCTGTGAGTGGGCCTGCATTTAATATTACATTTCTGTGAGATCTCAATCGGAAAAATATACAAATGAATGAACCCTAGTACTTTGCACAGCTGATGTTGAATATTTGTGTCCACAAACCTGAAACTACCTCATGTTCTGTTGCACTAGTGCCCATATACTGGGAAGAATGTTTTAATTTCTCTGTTACTTAACTCATTATCACATGTGCTCAGAAATCGTAACGGAAAAGAATTTCTGTTATAACTTTCCATTACCTATCTAATTGGGATCTGCGTTATAAAAAAAAAAAAATCACTCCTGATCTTTTGGGTTCTAGTGGTGCAGCAGGCTGCAGGGTAGAAAGGGAGAGAGAGGAGTGCAGTAGCTTCACGGTGAGGAGGGCCGTTTCCTGCATTCACAGGAAACACTCATATTGGAAACAGATTTTCTCTGACAGCTGATTTAAGCCAAAGCCCAGATGAAACCACTCTCAGCTGCTCCAGCCTGCATACAGAAAAGAAGGAAGGAATTGAGGGAGGGTACAGCTTTGAAACTCATCTCCCTCATCTTTCAGGGTGTGGGGTACTTCCTTCATTATGTTTTCTTTTTTTACAACCACATATTTTCTCTCGCTCTCTCTCTTTATTTCTCTATTTCTTCTCCCCTCTCCAAACTGCTGCCTTTCCTCCTCGTGCAGGGCTCATGTTTCACTGCTGAGTACTGTTTGGTCTTTCAAATGTCAACACACAGGAGCCTGCCTGGGTGGAGGAGTTACCCCAGTCTCAGCAGTACAGTGAGGGTCCATGCAGAGCTCTGGTCAGATGGAACAGCCAGGGCCCACACATAAATACAGCATGCGACACACCATCGCAGCATGCTTTTAAACCCTCAAACTGAGGAAGTTAACATCTGAGTGTCGCAGTGCAAGCAGCCAGTCATCTATTGGGTATATAAAACTGTCAGGAGAAACCCAACTGACCCTGGACTCAACCCAAACAGTCTTTCTGCTGTATGCTTCACATGGAGACAGATGCTTATACAGCACCAGAAGACCATTTAAATAAATCTTGAGTGATTACAATGGGTAGCTTGGATCTGAAAGAAAGGAGATCATATTATTCACAACCACTATTCTTTGTTTCTTGTATGCATTTGTACAGTATGAGCTGCAAGGTTTATTTTCTGCAGTGAGAACATGCAACCTTCATTCAGCTTCCATATTTTTAAATACTTTGAACTTACAGATGCTAATGGAAGAGTAACACCAGCCGGTTCTGGCAAAATGTTTCAAAGGTTTTTATCATATCTTTGCATTTGTTGTCTTCATTGATACGATGAGACATGATTACCAACACCTTAATGTGAGAATGACAGGTTTAGTTATATCTAAATTGATACAGCAATAGGCCACCAATAACAACCACCACACCAGGTATCACCCAGTAGCCACCATCATTCCTCATGGGTGCTGTAACCAGGATTACCATGGTGATAACCCTGAGGTCAAGGGAAGTGTGCCAGGGGTGGGACCCCCCACACCGCAAGCGGCGTCCCCAGGGGCCACACTGTTACTTCTCTGGAGACCATTGTTTACCTCATGTCATTTTAAAGTGGCCAAATGGACCAAACAGAACACAAATTCAAACAAGTCTGCGAACATTCCTCATGTCACAAGCTTTTTTGGAGAGGAAATTATTGGAAAACATTCACCCAAAGCATTGAGCTTATACAGTGCAGCTATTATTGCCATTATGAACCTACAACACACAGGAAAGCACTACTAACATCAACTTCTGTAATAACAATCTAACACTCATAGAGGCCATTGCTTTGCAGTGAATACTTTTATGTTGACACTTTAACTGTATTTTGCAAATAATACTTTTATACTTTTGTAATACATAATTTTTACATGATTGTTTCATTACTTTTTCATTTTTAGAATCACTGATTTATGTAAGTACTCTTCAGTTTGGTTACTCTTCTGTTTGTGTGACATTTTCAATGTTGCCTCTGCATTTTCAAATTAGCAGACGGAAGGAAAACTTATTGGACACTGAAACTTAATCTGTATTTGTCTCTACACTCTACAATACAGTTCCATTATTATAATTGGGGTTTGTAGTGTTGCTGCTGTGGCCGATCCTTTTACCGATTTACCACCGTTTTCCTCTTGGTGTTGTATTTCTCTATCACTAATCCTCATCTCAGTTGGTTCTTTCAGTCATGATTTGGTCGACTCCACTTCTTTTGTGCTGCCATGCTGGTGGGCTAGGCCTCACCTTACCTTCCAGGTGTTCTAAATGAGCCATAGGTATCCTGGCAACCTGGTAGTGAGGTGCGTCTTGGGGAGCCAAGGCAGATGCGGGTGCACTGTACACCCACCAGTACCAACGCTTAAATAATTTAAAACAGCTCTCCTAATGTTTTTCCCATAGTGCCATAAGTGCACCCATGCTTTAATTATAGCACAATACTGATCTCATGCAGCAGTGCACACACACACATGCACTGTAACCCACTTGGGACAGGAATAAACCGCAGGAGAGGGGAGAGAATACATCTGCTGTAGGCTATGGAAAGGAAAGGCTTCTCCAGCTCTTCTTGTGGGAAAGGGAAACTGTGTTCACAAAGCCCTAAACATGTAGTCAGGGAGCTCTAAATAGGGGTTAGTTGAAGAGAGGTTTCCCCTCCATCATATTTTATTCACAGGAGTGCCACGCTGCCAAACAACATGTTGATTTTTTGGATGAGGCTTCAGGGTGTGTGCTGCAACCATCTGCTGGGAAAGAATGTGCTCACTGTGTCATTTTGTGTCTCTGCTCTTGTCTATATTTGAACATGAGAATCTCCACGAATCTCCACTGTGGTAAACCAGATGCTTTGCTCTGGGTTCAGACTGGGAGTTTTGCTTGGCGTGACCTGGTGATTAAATACTGGGAGAGAGGAGAGCGGCTGAGCAGATTGGATCTCTCTCCACAAGCCAGGATCCCCAAACTACACAAATGGCTCTGTGGTCACAGCGAGATGGGAGCTATTATCTTTCAGGCTGCTGTATGCAAAGTATTTTTTGCTATGCTTTTCCTGCTGGCTTTGTTTTGTCAGGATAAACAAGGAAAAACTAACATTTCATAGTCCCTTATCTGGTACAATATAGCAAAACACTGATGCATTTATGTAAGATAAGGAGAGCTCTGTAAATAACATACATTTGTTTAAAATAGCAATGTAAATGTAAGCAAAACATTTCAGTTCAACAAAGTGTTTTTAAGCAAATGCAACTGAGCTGCAGAAGCAGCACTGCACTATTGCACTTCCTATTTTCATTCCATGTGTTTTCTATCCGGTATTCCCATCTTGCTATCACCCTCATCTTGTCAAGGCTCGTCATCCCTGTGCAAACCTGAAAGTGCAAATGGTTGTGATTTTGTGGGCCTGGTTCCAGGGAGAGTAGCCCAATCCCCCACTGCATTCAAAAGCTTTTCACACCTGGGTGTTAGGGGAGGGGCAGCTGCTGCACAGCCCACCACAGCACTCACATTAACAGCTAATGAACTGTTCACCAGCTGGATTTAGAGCTGCACTGGACCTGGAAGGATTCAGCATCTATATATATATTATAGGGTAATGTTAATAAATGAAAAGTTTATATAATAAACATTTTGGGTAATAAAATAGAGAGTTACGTGACAAGACTGATAGCACTTTTTTTTTTGCCTGTATCATAAATATAAAGTTAGAGTCAACAGCCAATTCGTTTAGTTTAGCATGAAGACTGGAAGTAGGGGGAAAGAGATTGCCTAGATCTGTTTCGAGGTAAAAAGAAAAAAAAAAAAGCAAAACAAACAAACAAACAAACACTTACCAGTACCTTTAACATTCACCAATAAACATGTTATATTTCATTAGTTTAATCTGTACCAAATGAGAGATTTTGTATGGAATAAAATGCTGGCACTATTTTTTTTTTGCAGCAATTACTTCCTGGGGAATGGTATTGATCTCATCTAACTCTAAGCAAGAAAACAAACAAGCGAGTTTCCCAAAAAATGGAAACATCCATTTCAATGATGTTTTCAAAGTGGCTTGGTTGTAGGAGTATATGAATATAGGAGCATGAGTTGGTATTAGAAGTTTTATGTGTTTGTAGTTACATTTCAATCCATATAGCATGCTGTTGATGTTTAGAAATGGAAATTATCTTCATTAACTGTAAAACTACATTAATCTTGAATTGGAAGTTTTCTCAGGTCAGTTTAATGTCATATCTTTCTTGTGTTTGACCACAGCCGACTTCTAACAGCTAACAGCGGACACCTACCACACTTTGAAAACACAGACAAAAATATATACTGATAAATATATACTGATATAATTGTGAATAAATGTCCACGGCGGCAGCACAGTATTGATTTAATGGATGCCAGTACACCCTCTTGACCTGGACTATACACTAATAAACATGTGAGCATGAGAGCAAAGAATGAAAAAAAAAAAACACATGCTCAACCATTTCTTTGTAGTTTGCAGTCTGGTGCCAATTATCCTGATTGGACTGGGCCTGCTGTGTGAAGGTGATTACATGCCAACACCAAAAACCACACACCATCAGGTATGGGACCGCATGAAAAACCTGAAATAAGAGATGGGTAGTGAGGGAGTTACAGGGAGCTGGGCATTGGTGTGGTCCAGCTGTGATTCACTCAACAAAATTGGAGTTTAGTGTTCTTCACAGCAAGACTAATTGAAATCTGATTCCTTCACAAAGTGGTGCACCGTTTTCAAAAGTGGAAAGTCACAGTACTCTCATTTCCCTGATGCTTGTACCAAACTAGGCTTTAAAAGGAGGCTTGCTGTAAAAACAAATATGTGGGATGTGTTACTTCTGTGGAGGAACAGGCCATTCATCTTGAAGAATAACAGTGGGCACACACAAGATTAAGCAGAGGCCAGATTTAATTTTGGGCCAGTACAAGCATACAAGTGGTCCAAGAGGCGGCTGAGGTAACCACTCAATAACATCTGGGAACAAGAAGTATTTCCTCCTGCAGCCCAGGGCCAAGTGTTTAGTGAAATGCTGATTCACTGAAAGCTGCCGTACACAATAGTTTTACAAAAGCAGCTCTTCTCATACTTGAGATTATGCTGAAAATATCGGTTTCCGAACTCTCAAGACACTGCTGGTGGTGCTCAGGTACACTCTTTTATAAACAGCATGAAAAGCCACAGCTGTCACTTTCATCCAAATATGGAGCTGGATATGCAGAGTAAAACCTTTCCTCTCGCTATCCAACCTCACTTGCTATTGTTTAGACAAGTTACTGTAAACGTCTGCCCAAAGAGGAGGACTAGCAGAGGTTAGCTACACTGTTTAAACTCAGCAGCTTTCAGAACTTCTCCAGCCCTCTCCTTATATAGACCTAGATCATCATTTTGTTCAGGGAGCATCTCATTTCCCCCAGAGCAGCGGACAGTGCACCCTTCTGAAAGTGCATCACTCAGGGTCCTGGAGGTCACTGGCTGCAGGCGCCTTTTAGCTCTAGTGGACCCTTTTGTCTTTGTGATAGTCCCTCTGTTCCTGTACCGTTACTATTGCCACACTTTCTTCTTGTATTAATAGCAGCTAACAGCCCAGTGGCCTGCAGACGCCGGTGTTGTAAAATGCCAGGCCACACTGAGGACCAGTCTGTCACAACTGACCCTATTGATCTTCTCCCAACTACTGTGACATCTGCTCATCACTAATTGACAGAAGTTTCATGTACACAACTGTCAGCCCGTATAGTGCCGGACTGTTGTAAAACTAATTCTCTCAATGGCGTTAACAAGTCGGTGTTGTTTGCTGACAGGCGCCGGCCAAGCACTGAGGAAGGAGTCAAGATTAGTGTTTTGTTCTTTTGCATGTGGACACTCAAATTCAGAAATTCATATCCTGAATGGATGTTTAATTTTCTCATAAATGACTTAATTCACCAGAGAACATAAATGTTTTCATGAAGGAATTCCATGTGCAATCAGCATTTTAAACTCTTTTAAAAAGGAATACTATGACATTTTGGGAATTCTGCTTACTCACATTCTTGGCAAGAGTCAGATATTCAGGTATCAGGTATTGACACCACTCATATCTGCATAGTAAACATGAAACTGGAGCTGGCAGCTGGTTAGGTTAGTTTGGCAAGACTGGATGAAACAGCTCCCTGATGGTGAAATATTTCTGCTATAAAGCTTACTAAATAACATGTCATAACTTGTTTGTGTAAAATGTTAAAAGAAAAAAAAACAACAACCTGAAAAAATGTCAGTTTGTGGTTTTACTGGGGGTAAAGAAACTAGACATAATGTGTTAGTTTCACTGTCATGTTGCGTAGCATGTGATACGAGAATGGAATTTATCTTTTCATCTAACTGTTTGCGAGAAGGCAAAACATTTTTTGTATCTTGTCGTGTCCTGTTGTTCGAGGGTGCTCATATACTGTATGTTATAAGCTGTTGTGCCTGTTAATAAAACAATAAAACTATATTTTATTCTGCTCTTTTCTAAACCATGACTTTGTAAGAATGGGCAATATTCCCTTGAGGCATAGCATGGTGGTGTACAATGTGATTGGAGAGTAAATATTGAGCAGATTACAGTAGGACTGTGTGATAACCATCAGTTTAGCAAATTAATTTTTTGTGGTTTGGGTGTAATTAAAAAAAACAAAAAACACTTTTGCCATGGTAAATTTGTTGCATCAGCCAAATCAAGACATGACTGACAATCCATGTTCCAACCATATAATTTCCATTTTAACTCAGCAGATATGTACGACTGGGCATGTGTCGTGCAGCCATTTGAACTGTACTGTATAGCATTTGGCTGTCAAAGATCCCAGCACAGAGAGCAGACTGAAGGGCACACATCACCTCGGGGTTCAGGGGTCAAGAGGAGCCACACTTCCTGTGGCCTGCACCGTCGAACCCCTGCTGACTTCTTAACTGGCTCTCTCATTGTTCAGATTTATCATCCCTGCCATTGGTGTGGCCTCTCGCAGAGGCCATTAAAGACCAAAGAGTATCACCCCAAACCAGATGTTTCACCTAAGAAAGTCCTCAGTGCAGGCTGTAACTGCAACATACAAAGTTCATGAAAGACTGATGGATAAGGTTTAGAAGTCACCGACCAAGATAAAGTGCTCCAGCAAATGAAAGGATGTGTCCAGGTATGAGACATTCCTGCTTTGGTTTCAATTTGAGCAACCACATCCTTCATTAGGAGAATTCTATGTACTGTATATTATAAACCAACAGAGGATGTGTGCTGTAAATCCCACCAGTGTGTGACCCTGCCTTCATCTCTGAATGAACCTTTAAAGTGATTAAATTTCCCATCATGGTTTAGACTTTTGGTTAACTAACAATAGAACAAGCTATGGTTTGTAATTATAGCGCTATGAACAAGCACTAAGAGAGCAGTGTCAACATGCTGGAATAAACAGCCAAAGAACAATGACTGCACTGGGGCAAGGCTGAATAAAACTGAGAAAAGAATTGCCTCATTATCTCCTGTTGAGACACCAATGTTCTGGAGACACAACAATATATTTTGTGTAGTTCAAATCATGAGTCTCATTTTTGTTAAAACAGAGTCTAAACTTTCAACCATGATGTTTGGCCTTGTTTGGCATATATATGAGTTTTGCTTGGAGTTGTATGTGTAGCATTATTATCATATTAACCACATTCCAACACCATTTCAGTAAAAAACCCACTGATGCATTTACGGAAGATGTTTTCTGCATCCCTTTAAAAATATGCAACACTGATATTATCTTGCTCCTGAAACTTAAGGCATTTTCAGAAGAAATAAAAAGTTGGGGCAGGTTATTACACAGAATTAAGAAGTAAATGCTTTGCCAAAAGTTTGGGCTGTTAAAAATTCGGTTTTCTTCAAAATTCCCTAGTTCTAGTCTCGTTATCTCAATAAATAAAAACAGTACGTAGAGTAAGCTGACAAGCTTGTGACAGTATTCCTTGATATTGCACACTTGGAAATATTGAGACGACTGAACTCATACCACACCAAAAAAAAAAAAAAGCATTCTCGAACCTTAACAGAGAATTAACTGGATAATATTTGTGAGACGCAAATAGATCATCAACTTCATGAGGTAACGTCCCTACCCCACCACCGGCTTTCTGAGGACACAGATAGCATAGAACATACATTTTACACATAATTTAGCTGTCAGAATCCAAAACGCACAGCTCATTTTGGAGATATTTTGGTGGCTACATGACGTTCTGTGGGGCAGCTTTATGTTTGTTGTGGGTGAGAGAGGGTCCCCTGAGGTCAGAGGAAACACAGACTGAAAGATGATGAAAGAGACAGATATAGAATGAGAGAGTGGGAAAAGGAGAGCAGAGTCTGGTGTGGTCTGACGATGCGACATAAAAGCTCTCTGTCATTCTGGAGTCAGGCCTGGAGGATCACCACCCCATTGCTGCCTGCTGGGCTACAGAAGCAGGACGTGGTTGCAGAGTCAGGGGGTCTAATGTGATCACATCAAACCTATTAGGGGAGTGTATGTGGAGAAAAACAGCTGCACACAAAGGAGCACAGTATTCACCTCTTTCGTCTGATAGAAGAGTGTTCATGCCACATGCCTGTGTGATAAAGACATTAGCATCTAATCAAAGGCAGCAGTTCAGGCTGCTCCCATTGCTGAAGATGTGCATTTATCCCTGTGATGATAGTGTGGTTTCTCATTTGCCTAATGCAGGAAGTGGGGAAGGGCAGTAAACAAGCAGCAACATCTCTGACTCTATGTGCATGGAATTTAGATATAAAACCGATTTTGGTCTGACTCTGGCAACATGACATTCTTTACACAGACACTTCAGATGGGGGAACATTTTCCTGACTTAAGATGATAACAGTTCCCAAGTGAAAATGTTGGCTATATCTCAATTAACACCCCTGTCTTTCACAGCTGTGGTCTGATGCAGAGTGTGACTGACTAAGCATACGTGCTTATAACCAAACAACAAATTGTGTGTCATGTAACACATCACAGAGCAAACCTCCACAGCAATGGAGGTGTGAGGGGAATAATTTCATATAGTTGGCAGCAATACCCTTAGAAGAATACTCTGGAAGACTGATACCATTATCATATCTTTAAACAGCCAGCAGCAAGTTAGCTTAACTTAGCATAGCGGCTGGAAGCAGGAAACAGCTAGCCTGGCTCTGTAACAAAATCCATGTGTGGTTCATTGTTTGTCTAATCTGCACAAAAACCAGGTTGTGATTTCACTGGAGGTTATGTGCTCGATTATTTTTTGTTTTTCTTTGTTTCCAGTCTTAATGCTAAAATAACTGACTACTGGCTAATGTCATTTGTATGTGAACAGAAGAAACACAGGATAATTGCTAAATTGCAACAGTAATGATACATCCCACCATTAAATTATCTGAAAAGCAAAACCTCATCTGGGCCCATGAGTAAATCCATTCCTGGCCTAATTTAGCTCAACATGCAGTAAAAACACCAAAGACAGCATGCCTGTGAGTTTACCACTCAGTAGGAATGTGGATGTTAATTGCCGCTGAGCCAGAGTATTGGATCTGAACTAAGCGACATGCATTACTCAGCCTTGCAGAGTGACACATCGCTGAAAACCAGCCAAGAGCACGGTCTGACTTAACTGTGTAAACACAAGTATTATCTTGGGTTTATTTGCTCTAGTTTGGCTGATGTATGTGTTTGTATTCAAATACAGAAGGTGAAAAGGCAGTGCAGATAACAGAAATGGAACATAAATCGACTCCTGATTAGATTACACAGTGTTTATGTGATTTATAGTGCTGATAAGATGATGCAGGGGTGAATGAGACCCCAACAGGAGACTCGATTGTCATATACATTATGTATTGTCTTGGTAGATGAAATAGTTCTTTTTTTCCTGCACATTATATCATCTCTCAGGTCTGAGTCAGAGTTTTAGTTCTCTTGTCAAGTCAAAGACTTACATTTTTCCAGCTCAGGCACTGTGTTTTGGGGGAGGGTTGATGGCAATGTGGTGGGTGGGTGGTGACAAGTCACAAGGGGCCATGAGGTGACAGACCTCAACAGCAGAGTAATTAGCAACACAGTGGTCAGTCTGTGTTGTCAGATGTAAAAGCTGCTGTACTGTTCGGCCCTGCAGCTATACAGACGCTGCGGTGCCACAGGTCACCATGGCTGCCAGTCACAAAGTGGCTGACATCACAAGCTTACTACTCGTGTGTGTGTAGCTTTAGGTCTCTGGATCATAGATCACATGCTCAAGTCATGTTATCTCAGATTTTGGTCACATTATGTTTTTTGTGATGCCTTTTGTTTTTGTCTTGTGTTTGATTTTATTCCGTTAATGTTGAGGGAATGTACCTTTTTTTATTATCAAGTTACCAGACAATGTTGGTCTATTGAAAAATATAATAAGACAAAGTCTACAACCATAAGGCTGTAATTTGTTCTCAGTTTTCTTTGAGCGAAATACAAATGTCACTCTGCTACCATACTCACATCGACAATGCTATCATGATGATATTGTGCAGGTGTAATGTGTCAGGCCGAGGAAGCCAAGAACACAAGGGAAGGGGACCCAAATGTAGAAACCCCAGGATAAACGTATGAGTGAACTAAATGTCTTTTATTAAACTCAAAATCACTGGAACAGTCCAGGGCCAGAGAACAAAAGTTAAACGACTAAAAATCACCCATGAAGGAGGGGAAAAGGCTGGAAACATGAAACACAAAGCAAACTCCAAAAAGTTCTTACTTGGGAGCAAAAGGCAACCAAGGTAAGTCCATGAGGGGGAAAATGCACAGGTACAGGAACAAACACAGGGAGCTGACTGAGGGAAGCAAGGCAGAAGCTAAGGAACCAACACAGGTACAAACACAGACTAACTGACAAAGGAACTGGGGAAGCAACAAGACTTAAATACATAGGGGTAATGGGCAACAGGTGAAACCAATTAGGGCAGGGCAACCAATCACAAAAGGAGGGAAACCAGACAAAGACAGGAAGCAGAAGGAGAGCAGATACACTAGGGACAAGACTTCAAAATAAAACAGGAAATACATAACCAAAACTGAAGAGACAAAAAGAATAACTTGACTTAACAAAACAGGAACTACTGACAGAACTTAATAAACTAAACCAGCCCCAAAAGGGGCTGTAAAGGGTCCAACAAATGTCCAAGAAGAGATCAAACTAAATAAAAGGGTTCAGGAAACAGCCCCCTTAGGGGCAGATCATGACATAATGTTTTCCATATTTACCATTTTGGTTTAACATGTCAGCATGCTAACATTTTTTTAATTAGCACTACATGCAATGTCTGTAAAATAAATAAATAAAAAATCATGACAGTTCATCTAATAGTTGTTGAGATATTTCAGACTGGACAAAAGCACTGGACCAACCCAAACTGCCATTCCTAGAAATCAGTTTCAGCACTGAAAATATCAATCTGGTCTCGCGGAGAATCTTTCATGAGCACTTTGAACAGGCGTGCATGGGTGAAGTGACAGTGATACCAGTAAGAGTATTCCCATGCTTGCCGTTTCCCCTTGTTACAGAGCTGGTTCAGCTGGTCTGAACTTTGGTGGAGAAGTGATCCATCCCGTTTCCTGACTCATCATCCAGGTCAAATCTTCTGTTATCCTGCTATTCAAATGCTTGTTAAGGGACAGAAGGCGTGGCAGCAGGTAGAGGAGGGACAGCAGGTTATTTTAAGACGGATCTGGAGTGGCAGTTTGGTTGAGAGGCGAACAAAAATCCAGAACGTTTCCGATTTTACAGCTAACACCTGCAGGAAGTTTTATTCCAGCGAGTAGCTGAATATTACAACTAAACTGTCTACTGCTGAGTACTGATGCTACAGTGGCACTGTGCCATTGGCAAATTTGTCCACTGACGTTTGACATTGCCAGTAAAACCTGTATTAAGGACACTCACTGCATTCTAATGACGTTGTGATTGTGTTGGACTGTGGGTCATTTCATTTCAACTCCCCACCCTCTCTACGTCTAATAAATGACACAAAAAAAAGCCTTTCCAAGCATTACCACAATCATACTGTGTGTGTCTACTTGTGAATGTATGTGAACACATGGTTAAGTGAGAAGGTTCGGTCTTGCTAGGCAGGGTTTACCTCTCCATTAAATTAGCCTGTAGAGGTCATTACCGCTGATCAGTTCTCAAATACTTTTGTCAGCTGAGACCAATCAGAAGGTCCAACAACAAGACTCGGTCACCTCATGACTGTATGCTACTGTCTGTCTGCCTTCCTGTACCCTCTTGCACAAAAGTGTGACTCTCATTAAAATAACTGGTTTCATTTCCCACTGTGAGGAAGAGTGTAGTTCAAAAATAAAACTGATCTGGAAAATGAAAGTAAGTTCAGTTCGAGTAACTGTTAAGGTACATGATGACTAATATGCACAGTTAAAACAATGTTTTTGTGACATGTCACCCAACCTGTCTTATGCACCATTGACTCAGCTAACTGATCACCGTTAAGACGTTAAGGCTTGAAATTCTTGTTATGAAACTGGGAAACTAGCTGTTCTCAACAAACGTTTAAGGTTGCTTTTGTGGTTTAAATTTGACCCAGTTCATTTGTAATCATATTGTTTTGTACTTTTATTTATTTCTATATATGAAAATGTGACTAAAAGTCATCCTGATGGTTTTTAATGCACTTATGGGCTATTTAAAACTGTACAAAAGATTATTGCAAACATTACAATGATAATTTCAGTCATCAATGAATAAATTATTTAAGTTATTTTTAAGCAACACTGCCAAACATTTGCTGGTTTCAGCTCCTAAATTGCATGTGGCAAATGGTGATGCTTTTCTCCTTTACATCAGTGTATATTCAGTATTCTTGGGTTTTTGACAGCTGATTAAACAAAACAAGCAAAATGAACATGTCGCCTTGTGCATCTGGATCTAGTGATGGGCATTTTTCACAGTTTTTGACATTTTGTAAATTAAACAACTAACCATTAAATTGAATTGAACAGGTTTGCCTACATGCAAGGGAGAGTAACAGTGACCACAATCAGAAATACTGTGTGTATTTGTTGAGTATGAAAGTTCATTCTTTTACTAAAAAATCCCAACTGAAGTTCCATTTACTAGCTTTCCGCAGTTCCTTAGCTTGCATGTTGACAACAATTTCCAAGGTCAAGAACAAATTTGAGTCTCCCTGTAAACTGAGCAAACTCCCTCTGCTGATGCAGACCACTTGGTACTATTGAAAGCTCCGGAAAAAAAGCTAGGAAGCTGACCTTGAGTTGGGATTGTCTAGTCAAAATATATCTCTTTGGTTTGATCTCAAACTGATGCAACTTATCTGATATAAATAACTAACCAATCAAGTTTAATTTTTTAAATAAAAGGACAAACATAATAGCAGCTTACGCTTATGGTTGTAGCAATCAGCAGTGAATAAACTGAAATGGACTTAAACTGTTAGAACAGGACAATGTGTGCAGTATGTACAGTGTGTGTCAGCTGAGTGGGAGTGAGAGGTGAAAGGGGTTTGCGTGGGGTGGGGGGGTGACAACTCTGAGTTTAATATTTGACTCCATCGGTTGTACTGAGACAGTCACTCAGTCATGCGGTCTGCATTAGGACTGACAGCTTTGTTTAAAATCAACAGTAGTCCAGGTGCGGCAGACAGCCATCTGGTGCCTGCAGTTGCCCACCTCCACTGGGCCGTGTGTTGACACAGGGGCCACGAGGAGGACGTGCCTCTCTGCCAGCCACAAGCTCTTACCACTGCCAAAAATCCTGTTAGATCCTGACACTTTACATAAGTTAAAAACTGTTTTGTTGTAAAAAATAAATAAATAAATAATTAAAAAAAGGCATCATTTGTCATTTAACAGCAGGTTAATTAGTGAGCTTTAGAGGTGCTAGTAAGTGGATTTTGTTACCATTGGACAACGCTAAGCTAGCTGTTTTGCTCTGTTTTCCAGTCTTTGAACCATTTGTTGGCTATAGCTTCATATTTTTCATACAGATGTTAGAGAGGTTTAACTCTTCTCATCTAACACAAAGCAAGAAAGTCAGTTTCCCAAAATGTCAAACTATTCCTTTAAGTTCTGGGAAAAGAAAATAATATAAGAAGAAAGGTCAAATTTATTATGTTTTGAACCAAAAATGAAGTGGTCATGTGAGAAATATGCAGGGAATTACACCACGGCCTTCACCATTTTCAGCATTCATACTTATTTCCCACATCCAAATAATGGTATTGCCTGTGAATTGGGTTGAGTTGCATCTGGTCTCTCACATGATCATGTAAGTTCATCCTCTGACCTTTTCTTTACCCACATGCCCTCAGACCCAAGTTCAACCAAGCTGATCCTTTATGACACAGGATTTGGGTTATATAACGCTGCTTTTTGATGGGGCTTTTCCTTGAAGAATAAAATCACTCATTTAAAGGTTTACCACACAACAACAAAATAACTTCAAAGAAACTGCTGAAGCTTAATAATTAACCACATGCACATCTGTTTTTAATGGAGATTTCTGCATTGAAACCATGTTGGGTAAACTGGTCCAAGATGTCCAAAATCTTTTAAAATGGGGTTAACAGTAGGGTTAATGTTTTGGAGTCACACTTCAGTATTTCCAGCATATTAGAAATAAATCTCTGAAAACATACACAACCCATCGGTTATCAGGATGTGATTTGTGCCTCTTAGGACATTTTCTCTCATTTTTCCCTACACTTCTATTTACACTCAGCCTGCTCTGGCATACATCAGGACAAGAGGTCACCAAACAAGTTCAACCGTCATAACAAATTATCCATAGGCAGACACAGTGTGAAAGCAAGTCAGCCATGACCAACTGGTTCAATGGCACAGTTAAGCGAAGTCTTTACAAACAAGTAGCACATCTTAAATAACAAATACCTGCAGGGGTCTCTTCACAGTTGAAAATGCAAATGATTCCCCGTTTTTATTTCAGAGAACTGAGAAGACATCAGACTTCAGAGAAGATGAGTTGGAGAGAGGGGGTCAGCAGGATGTGAAAATGTCAGACAAAAAAAAAAAAAAGAGTTGGAGGAAGCGGGAGACTGAGAGATCTTTGAGACCACACAATGTCTGCTTTCTGTCTGTCTCCTCAGTGTAGCCATCTTAGGCTGGAGAAGGACTCTATTGTGCGAACATCTAGTAAGGGTTTTCTGTCTGGAGCTGTGGAGGGACAGTTACTGCCATGGCCATGCTGTGGAGCACCACAGGAAAACAACTTATCAAGGTCACTCTTCTGACCTCAGTTTCCTGCCCATCATAATGACCAATTGTGTGATCAGGCAACTTGCAGGCTTGCATTCTGATTACTAATTTCCCACCCAGACACCACACTTTCTCACACACTCCTCACAGTGCTTTTTCATTGCTCCTCTATAAAGTTCTTCTTCTTCTGGTATTTTATTCTTCATCAGCGTTCGCTCTTTCCCTTCCCTAGCCTCCTCATAGGGCAGGATTTATGTCTCTTCTCGCCACCTCTTCTTATCTCTCCACACCTTGAGTTCACCCGAACACAAGCCAGCCAAGCCTACTCTCCCACACTACTCAAGTCTATGATGCTTCCTGTGTTTTTCAAATTTTGGGCAAGAAAGAGGCTACATTTCTTTCCCTTGCTTTGAATGTCAGTCACATGAGCTTCTATCAGCCAAGAAAGATAGAGCTGAGATGAGGGTCACATGCAGGGTAAAAAGACTCTATTATGCTCCCCAAATCATAGGACACTGGGTATATATGGTCATTTTGTTGTGCACATGTTGTGTGTTTGCATGCCATAGGGTAACATGTCACAAACCAGGGTTGATTTGATGTTTTTGCCAAAAAAGACTGAATTGGATCCATTCAAAATATTGTGAGTTTTAGCCAGTGGTTAAAAAAACTTTACTTTTCACTAAAAATAAAGCATCTGCTTTCTGGTTTCTGGGTTCTTCAGAGGAGATTCTGGTTTATTGACTGTATCCTTCTGTGTCTATTGTATCAAGGTAAGCTATGTGACGATGTTTGTGTGTATGCAAGTGTGAATATTTGTTTGGCAGTGAAAGTGTGTGTTTGACTCAATCAGGCTTTTAGAGTCAAAGCCTTTAGCCGTGTGACTATAAACACACATTGGGCCATGTGGTTGTGAAAGGACTCTTAATGGTCAAAGACACTCTCGCACTTGCATCCTCAAACAGCAAAAGCATGAAGGAATGTGGAGAGTTTGTCACCATATGTGGTTTTGGCAAGTTTGCTTTGTGGTAGTTGTGACACAGAGCAGCATCAAGATCAAAACTTTATCTTTAAATAAGTTTCTGTTGCGTTGTCTCAAACAATTTTCCAAGAGAACCTTGTGGGCTCTGTCTTTTTTTAGATAAAGAAATTGCTGCTTTTATGGGAGTGCTGAAAAATGGGGCTCTGCAAAAAACAGAGTAACCATTAATTGTCTCCAGAGAAGCTAATGTTTTTTTCCATTCTCTTAAATGTTGCGCTTTCTCTGTTTTTCCAAGACGCAGTGTGGTGACGTCACGTTGGCAGCAAGCTGCAGGCTCTGCCTGCGGTTGTTTCACTGAATCAAGTGTGGGTGAAGTGGGACATGAAGAGACACAAGTTAAGGCAGGTTCTGAGGTACAGCAAATCAGAGTAAGAATAGATAGCAAAGAATAGCACTACTTTCCAGAAATGGTGGTTGTATATTCAAGCTTGGAAAAATGCAGCACAGCAGAAAACGTCCCCTTCTTATATTACAGGGATTGAGAAATAGTTTCATCGGTGGAAAAAGCTTCCAGAAACACTAATACTCTCATGGTCAATTGACAACATATCCAGCAAAGCTACTACTATTATTATTATTATTATTATACATATAATTATTATTGATCTTCTGCAGAGAAGAAAACTAAATCAATGCTGAAAAAATGCTGCTTTTGCAGGAAGTCAATATAATGCTTCTGCTGTTTTCTTATAACAGCCACTGTACAAGAAAAAGGTTTAACGTGAATGAAACCTTTTTTTCCTCATGTATGAACATTTAGAAAATTGTATTCTACAGTGATAACGTGTTAAAATACTAGTTCATTGCATTAGCACAAAACAAAAGCACAAAGCAATTTTAGCCACTTATGGGGCAGTTTTATTTATCTATGGGATCCTAGCTTTGCTTATGAAGCTGTGTGTTGTACTGAACAGAGGAAGCAGGGTCTGACCCAAGAGGCCTTGTGTGGCCATGAGAACCAAAGCAAAGTCTTCTGGGATATTTCGCACATGTCATCTCGTCTGTTATGATTCCCATGAACCCCCTGTTCCGGCTTAAAGCAAGCAGCTGCGTGATTTCTAAATAAAGTTTGTGTGATGATTCCCCGATTCTCTGTTCAAAGCATGTTTGGTCACAACAAAGAGGAGGATATTCTGATGTTTAAGTGAATTTGGACTGCATGATGCACACTATAAAAGGACATTTACATAGAGAGGGCCTTCAAATAATGATTCATTAGAGGTCCAAATTATTAAGAATAACTAAACAACTAATGATAATTTCAATGATGCTTAAGCACTTCAACTCCGGAAATTCTACTGTGGGGGGTCCACCGGCTGATGTTTGTATATAATTAAGATGTATAAGTATCAGAATAGAAACAGTAGTGAATTAATGACTCAGGAAATTATTTTTTAATCCTAGCCAGGTTATAATGGGGGAGTTTTGCGTGGTGACTAAGAGCAGGATTTCTGTACAAGCTGACAGGTGAGGGTCCGATATTAAATGTTCTGTCTGGTTTTCTTTAGCAAGCCAAATCATAGCCAAAAAAAAGAAAGAAAGAAAACAAAAAAGGACATTAATCACATTCGTTCTTTGTCAGACTCCAGGCTAAACATCCCCCTCACTTCACTTCCTGTCCCACTCTCTGCCAGTTGATAGGTTAATAGGAATAGCCTGCATGTGTGTGTCTCAGTGTGTGTGTGTGTGTGTATCTCAGCAGTCACCAGAGGAGTTCTTCTTCAGTAAAGGCAACAAAAAGTGATAAGTTGATTCTCTCTATCTGTGACAGACTGTTTTTCTGGCCATGCATGAGACAGGCTTTAAATCGCTGGTCTGGTTCTGTGACAGATTTGGAAGCCAAATGCTGTTTTTATCCAACACATAACCATTTCCAACTTAACACAGCATCATAAACATTTGGAATAAACCCTCTCATAAATATCATTGCACAGTTTCACTCTTGACAGAACATTTTCCATTTCCTTCGGACCACTATCTGCCCACGTTCAGTCTTCTAAGTGAGAGAGACTGAGCTTATTAACCTCTATGCACAGTAGCTCTGTTTACACATTTTACCTGAGCACATGTTCCCTGCTCACATGAGTGCAGTGAAGATGTATGGTGTTCATGGGTCCAGTGCAATGGCAAAAAAAAAAAAAAGAAAAAACATCAAGAAAATCCTAATGGAGAAGAGAAATATTTATGTGACATCTCAACAGCCCTACATTGAGGATCTATTGAAAATTAGAATAAATATAAGTACTCAGCAGCACAGACATCTGCGTCCACAGCATCCTGCAGTGTCTGCAGTGTTCAAGGAAGGACATTCAAAGCCTTATATGTCATCTGAAATCTGGTATATAATAGGAATAAGGTCCTTTTTTCTAAGTACACAGTTCAGTAATCCTGAAGATGACTTCCCTTTATATATTTTTAATATGATAGGTAAAACATAGATTCACAAGTTGATGCTCTAATTAGAGCTTCAACACACAAGAATCACCGAGATGAGGAGTTTCCCAAACATAAACTCACTTCTGTTTACTAAAAGGATAATCACAGCTTGGGGTGATGGGAGAGGGGGATTAGTGAACATGATGGGACTATCAGTGAGGACTAGAAATAAAATCCTCAGCAACACTTTTAATTACCAGGAGATTTGTTGTGTGTCCACTGTGTCAGAGTGGGCCACCCTGTATGCTTGCAATGCCTCAGCAGATCTGCTTAAGATCATTTTGCATGCCAGAGTCATGGGTGCTGTGTCTGACAACTGGTACTAAGAGACTAATTCGTTATACGCAGACTGTGGGTGGCAGACATCATTTATACTTTAGTTTGAAAGGTGAGGTCATTTTAGAAGTATCCTGTACTGGTGGACAGACTGAGAAATCTTCCTGGAGCAATAATGTAGCAGTGAATGCTGCAAAACAGTAGCAATAATAGCTGAGCTGAACATTAAGGTATCTAGGTGCACCACAGGTGTGCCATCATGCATAGGCCATGTCCACATACCTGAAAAACGAGGACTGGTTCTTCTGAAGTTATCAGAAAGTTTCCAGGGATTGCCATCTCCAAGGAAGTGTACTAGGAAGTCTTCTAAGGAAAGTGGGAATTTAAATGTTGTGAAATAGTGTATAGTGTAAAACGAGATTAACTGTCGTGACTTAGACCACATTATCAACTACAGGCAAAACATAATCATGGACTCATGCTGTCATACTGTGACTTTGTTAAAACAAAACTCAGGATTTATTGGCCAAACCGCATTTTGTTGCTGTTGAGTCATTCAATGGTTCTTGGCTTCTGTTCTCGTGCAGCTGTTTCCCTAAAGCTCTACGGTTCAACAAGTCGAAAGTGAACTGATTTGTCATTTGTCTGGACACATCTTTGTATTTTTCCTCATCGCTGACATATTTTTGATCACAGCTAACCCGATGTTTTATCATACGTTATCCATTCTCTGGTAATGATGCAACCAATTCCAGCCTCCCCAGTGAAATACAGAATGATGAGGATTTGGCACCAACAAGTTAATGTTTACATTCATTTGTTTGTTTTTTTGTTTGTTACAGCTGTTTATGGTTTTGTCAACTTGGCCTAGATTGCTCATTTTAACATGCATGACTATGATCTGGAGATTATGTCCTGTCGAGATAAGTTTGAATAATGTGTTGGATCCCTTGCCTCCTTTTTCCTCTCCTCTCATCCCCTTTCCTGAAATGATTCTCACTCATCTGGGGAAAGTGACATATTGATGCACTTATCCCGCTGCAAACCTCTGGGAACTCGCTTGCTCAGCACTGTGCCGCAGTGCCATACCACTATGGGACTTAAACAAACAGGCCAAGACGAACGACACTCTATAAGAACCTTCTCTCTTCTCTAACCTCCCATGTCCTTGATATCAGACATGATTGGTGAGGGTGGCTGCAGCAGGGAGCATGGGAAAGGCCTTCTGGGTAAAAAAAAACAACAAAACTTTATCTTTACAATGTCTGGTGCTATTTCTCATCTGAATTGATTGAGTATGTAAAGGCAAAGGTGAAGTGATCATTACCTTATCTTGGTGCATATGTTCTTTGTATCAGTGTGTTTTTACTCTCCTCAGAGAGCCAAAAACTAACAGTACCATTAACTGATATGTGTGTGGATGAGTTGGCACCACCCGTGAGGCTTGTCCACAATAGGTGAAATGAGGCAGGGGCCTCTTAGTGAGACGTTATGCTTCATAAAGCAAAGAGGAGAGTAAACTTGTGCGCCATCTGCAACCAGCTGCCCTGCCTCTCTTCACTGCTTTCTGCACGGACACATGGGGAATTACCTCATCCGGCACACAGCACTCTGTGTTGATACAGCCTCTGTTTCTGGCCTGTAAATAGATTCGTTGTCCTGTTTAAAGCCTCTCCAAAGGATTCAACTTTTCGTTGAGTGAGAGGAGAACTTTTTTTGAGAACACAGAGTCCCTTGGTATCAAACGAGCGTGCAACAACCCGTGTTCTAATATGGACTTTACCAACTCAAATGCCCTTATTAGTCCTGGAATGACAACAAGTTTGCACATCTGAGATATTGTCGTGTTTTGAATTAATCTTTTTTATTTAACGCCAGTTACACTAAACCATGCATCCTCAAACTCCATCATGTACTCTAAGACCAGAGTATTACATTACTAATGAAAACAAATGAACCCACATTCATCAGTTTTACTGCAGAAATAGTTAAAGCCCTCTTTAACTAATCCAGCAGTGAGGAGTCACTCTGTTACTGTAATGAAACTCAGAGAATTCCAGATAACATCAACCAAAATCTACCTTGTATCACATGCATGACATGAACAATATAAATAATAGTACGTAAAGTTTAAATTATGAGAACATTTTTATTTTCAATAGCTTAATCACAGCATATAAAAAGTGAAAAAAAAACAGTCATTTAAAAGTAAAGTGACTCTGAGGATTGTCCATCTGTCTGTACATGGCTTTACATGCAAACTGGGCATCAGATGTAGCCGATGATGTCTTTGCAGATAATGGGCTGTCTGCTGCCTGATTTCATGAGGCCCGCAAAGTGGTAAAAATCTGTGTCCAGCTTGTTAATGCCTGAGTGGGACTGGTGGAAAAAAGGGACTTTGGGCTGCGAGGCCACAACTGGACAGGACAGACGTTTTGGAGCATTCGCAGTTCTGTTAACGTGAGCAGACTCTGTGGATCTCATCCTCACTCTGTCCTCTACAGTCTTAGAAAACCCTGCTAGTTTCCTTCTCATGTTGACAAATAAACCTCTTCCCAGTCTACGTCTCGAGCTTGGCTTCAGGTCAGTGGGTTCAGGGCAATCTGGCAAGTCCATCCAGTTCTGTATGAGGTCTGCAAAGCTGTTGTCGCCCAGAACCAGAGGCTGGCGGTTGCGTCCCCGGGTCAATAAAGAGTTTGTCCAGTCCTCTGGGTCGCTGACCTCAAACGATGTCCACCTCTCTAGACAGGCATCAGAGGTGGACTTAGGTCGAATACGTCCACTTGGTGCTCTGTTTGTGCGGAGGCAGGCTGAAGAGGACACCCGCACATTCCTCGTCCTCCTGAGAACAACCCCTTCATCCTGCCATGATGCCTCAGAGTAGCCTGAATCAAACTCCAGACTCTTCTGACTGCTGGGAGAGCCCAGGCCCAGTCTGAGGCTCAGGCCTAGCCGGCTGCTTGAGTCATCATCTTCCTCCTCCTCCTCCAGAGGACTCGCCAGGCAGCAGGCAGAGTCGTAGGTACTGGCCGTGCTGGCATCAGACATCCGCAGGCGTGCGCGCAGCTCTCTTTGCAGTGCTCGCTGCTGACAGGCACGTGCCACCGCAGAGTGGCGCGACAACTCTGGGAGCTGGGTGCTGATGGGAGCGAGGGGGCGTCTGGCTGCAGGGCAGGTCTTCCGCAGTTGTTTCAGGTCTTGCAGAGACCTCATCATGTACTGCATCTGCTCCCGTAAGCAGTCGCCTGAGTCACGTAAGCAAAGCTGAGGAGACAAAAGAGGAAGAGTCAGACAAAAGCTGGTAGAAAATCAAACGCCACACCACACGCAGGTGATTGGAAATTTATAGTGAACTGTTGCGAATGACTCTAATAATAACAGAGTTGAGTAAATGGAGAGTAACACCAGGTCTGCTTCATGGGCACGCTCAGGCTTGCTCGCAGCGAAGTTTCAACCTATCAGAGAACACCTTTCCTCTTATTGTAATCCTGAAAGCCAGCCGACCTGCTGTTCAAAGGTTCCTCAATAGACAGATTTCAACACAAAGCAAATTTAGGTGTCCGTTAATTTACTCGACCACACCAACAGCTTGAGTGAACGCCCTATTTTCATTGACTCAGGAGTGATTCAACTGACAGCCCAGGCAGAGGTTATTACAGAGAGATCTGCACCTAATGTGTGACCTCAACTACATAGCGAGACGATTCCAGGGCCAAAGTAAAAACATCTGCAGTGTATCAAGGAGAAACTGGGCTCTTGATTTAGTTACAGGGCTCCTGTCTCTTTAAGGGTGCAGATCGCTTACCTATGAAATTCACCAGTGACATACAAAGGAATATAATACTCCTGTTTCCTCTCTGACTCACTGTGCTGATTGGTCAGAATCAGCCAGTGAGCGACGGTGGCTCACTCTCAAACTCAAACAGGGCACATGAGATCATGTGACTGTGTGTGTGTGAGTTTAAGAGCAGAAATGAAGCAAAAAAGACGAGACCAATTCTTTGTAAACATGGACAATGACATGATTAACAAATCTTATTGACTTTATAGGAGAATGTAAGATTTACTATATGGAACTGTTTGCTTCATTTTTAATCTTTTTAACAGAGTTGAGAACAACACTGTGACTTTGAGACGGTGCAAAAAAAGCCTCCAGCTAAGTGTGATGCTGCCATAAAATATAAGAGACCAGGCTGACGAAGAGGTGAGATATGTGGGCACAATCAGCAGAGGAGAAACACAGGATACGGGTTCATGTAGCCATAGAGGTCACATCCAACACCAGCCGACATAACAGCGCGCTTCTTTCCTCCGATGATGCCACTACACTAACCTTTGAACCTGTCCGACCTCTCTGCTCTGAGTCTACACTGTCCCATTAAAGTATTTGACCCTGCTGAGGGACCTTCTGCTCTCATTTTGTTTTCATCATAACTCTGCTAGATGTTGCAAGAACTTGAGAAAGTACCCAAGAGGCACATGGTCATGCACAAAGCAGGAAATGAGAGAGACTGCAGAATGGTTTATATAATATATAATGAACACAAACTGAGTTTGTACTGGTGTTCATAATCAGTGTATGCCTGCTTAATACTTCTACATCTCCATGTGCCGCATTAAAAACACAGGGAGAGAATCATCTGCCATCATTTACTCCAGCAAAAAAAATCCAGAGGCATCCGAGCATCACTGACGGTTCAGCCTCCTGCTGCAGTGCTACATTAGCAGATGTTGCCTCCATATGTTGAACTAATCTTCTATTCAGATCAGCCCAAATGTAGTTCAACGTTTACTGTCCACTTTATTTGTAAAGGGGAAAAAAAGCCAGCACATAATATGTTTTTTAAAAAAATGTGTATAGAGAAAGGGAACTCACCATTTCTTTTCCTCTCATCGGTAAAGTTTAATTCCTGCAAGAAAAATTACAGACCGCTTATAGATAGTTTTAAAACAAGACCACACAGAAACAATCGCTCTGTATAATCTGTATCCATATAAAAGCAGTCAACACTCACTTCTGATGCGACAAATTCCGTCCACGGGAAATAATCCGTCCCATGAAGAGGAAAACGTCCCGGTTCGTTCAGATGAGTCACCAGTCTAACTGAGATCCAGGAGCCAGGCCAGAGGCAGATGTGCTGAGTGAGACTTTCAGTCTTGCTCGCCTCCTTTAACAGCTCCGCGCTCAGCAGGCTGTTACGGCCGCTCGTGTCTGAATGAGCCAATCAGAGCGCAGGAAGCTCACAGAGCTCGTTTCCAAACCCTGCAGATCTGAGAACAGCTGCAAGAGCTGCAGCGAGGGCAAACATATGATTCTGATCTCAGGCCAGCACAGGATAAAAAAAATAAAAAATAAATGTCATGCTTGATTTATCAAAGGGGAAATAAAATGACTCTCAGGGTTACACTCATTTCTTATGGTACTTCTTTTTCTACTTGTCTTAACTTAACTTCATGTCCTTTGGTCTAAAAAAAAACAAAAAACAAAAAAAAAAACATTTTAATGTAATTTAAAGAACTTCTAAAAGTAAGGAAATTCTGTCCACCAAGCAAAAGTGCTATGTCCCAAAGCCCACGGTGACATCTTCAAATAGCTTTTTTGTTTGTTTTTCATTTTTTCACATTAAATGAGCAATTAAGTGATTATTAAACTTTCTGTCCATCAACTAATCAATTAATCTACTATCTGTCTCCTTTCATATTATGATGCCTTTGTGTAATTGCACCTTGTAAAAATGCAAGCAAGATATGTTTTTATTTACAAGCACTTTTTTTTCTCTTTGGCATTTTTTTTTTTTTTTTTTTTTTTAGGTTACACTGCTTGTAATTTTAGTCACTTAACTAAAGCTTGTCCTACTGTTGGTTCAGTTGTAAATCACTTAGACTGACTGTAAACAAAATGGCTAAATGTAAATGTGGTAATCTGCACTCTAATTTGGCATTGAGCCCGTAGCCCTGACAGTTGTGTGGCACTCGACTTTCCATTCACACTATTCAGTGAACGGATGTTTATGCAAATCTGATGGGCTAACAGGATCGTTCGTATGCCCATTATTGTTGGGGAGTAATCCAGATCTGATGGCCCGCTGTTCAAGTGCAGATTTATCTCCATAGCAAGTTCAGCATTAACATACAGGTACTTGTGGCGTGTCCTGACCTGCTTAACCAACATGACCAACTAATGCAACTGTAATGTGAGCAACATGTGACATACAACATTTGACATTATGACACTATGATTAACTTGAGACATTTAATGTCTCACAGTCACAGATTCATCGATGTATAGTTCTCATATGATTTTTCCCTGTTTAATTCTCTGTATGATCCTTGCACTCGTTTGAACATAAAGCTTTACTATACAGTGTAAGCTACACTACAGACTAACATTAGAGTATGAAAACAGTAGTGTGTCAGAGTGCAGTCTTCAGGTTGTCTCCAGGCGTTCATTTGTACCAACATCACCATTACAGATGGTGCCTCCTAAAGCCCTCCACTCTAAAACCCACCAGCCCCATACACTCTACACTATGCATTAAGTAATTACACTGGGCTGCTAATGGAATTGTGAGTATTTCAATTTTCTACTCAGGCTGACCTTTATCCTCAGCATCTCTGCTTTTCCAAATGCTTAATGGATTTAATTATTGTGCGAGTTTGTGAACACAATCCTTGGCCATTAAGGTCAGAGATGAATTGTTAACTCTCCTTCTTTACAGCACTCGATTTTGTAATCACGGTGATGTTGTGTTATCGGTTTTCTCTCTACATCACATTTGTAAACAGTGCAGTGGAGACGGCCATTAAGTCCTCAAGTAACCAAGTCTGTGGTAAAACACAATTTTACAGCAGTAAGTCTCGTTTCATCCAGTGTATTTACCCTGCTCTGTTATGTTTCTGCAATGGTAGGATGTAAATTTTAAGCAGCTTGTACGTGCCTATCCCTCACTGAGTCTGACAGACACTGATTGCAGCCATGATTCTGTTCTGTTGTTGAGAAGGTTTTACCAAACTGAACATGATAATCTTTCATTGTTGGGTACACAAAAAGAGAAATCTTCCAGTTGTTGAAGGAAGAGTGGGACTGGTGAGGGCACCAGATGTAGAGCTGCAGTGCCCCCTAGAGAAAGTACAGCTGAAGAGTTTAGGGAGTTGGATTCAATGGAATTATGCACATGGTGTTTTTTTTTTACAGGTATACTTAATTGATGTTGTTTTTAATATTCAATTTTCATTAAGTATTTCTTTTTTATATATGCTGTCCTCACTGTATTCCTGTGTGTATGTGTTATTATAATTAGCTGAAGAAGCATCACTGATTAAAAAAAAAAAACAGAGAGAAGGAAAAAAAACAACCGCGTTAAATGATCTTATACAGTTAAGAATTATTAATAACACCACTGACTGTCAGATGATAAGGTTTAACTGTATCAACAAAACTGGTGGACCATTATCTCATTATGATTTTATTTTAACACACAAAGCTGTTCTTCGTCTAGCAGTGAGACAACTCTGTCATCAGCCTTTCCTCTCTTCAGTGGGCCAGTCAGTGCATATAGACAGCATCTAATTAATGAGATTACAAAACAGGATTTCACAACGATTCTCCTGACATGTCTAATTTAAGATTTATGTACCTGAATACTAAGTTGGGTCTTAGTCCCTGGAAACACCTGCACTGACTCAAGACAGCAGTGACAATGCAATTTGTCCCTCAGCCTTAATCACAGCAATCTTTTATTCAACAAAGTCAGTGATGAACATGCAGGTACAGCAACAGATGAAATTCAGCCGTTTGGGAAAATCTGATGTTGCTTAATTTTTGTTACACTGCATGATGTCGTGTCTTAGTCATGGCGTTTAAATGAACTGAGCTGAGTGAGCCTGACCAAGTAATTCATGCCATACACTAAGTGTCCACTAGATGGCGACCTCGTCTTATCTAAAAACATCAGGAGGAAGTTGGGGAGGTTTAAGTTGACCTGGGTGTGCTGCTGGCATAAAACTGAATTACTGAACATTTCACAAAAGACAGGATTATCAACATCTGAGTGGAGTGTCACCAGGAACGGGAACCTGTTCCTGGTGAAGCGTCAGACGGATGTTCTCTTTTCAGCTCAACTGCCAGTGAGTGATGATCGTTTTAACAGAAAAGCTTCACCTGAGGAGAATTTGAAAAGAGAACAGCCATAAAATCAAGATGCAACTGACATCCAGATGTATTATATGTTGTTTTTTATTGCAATCAAACACTACAGCAGTTTATTTAATAAATTTGTTCCTTCCTCCATGGTTGGGGATGTGATGATTAAAATCATCTACGCCGGTAAAATCCACTCCCTCTCCAGCCTTCGTGGCTGAAATATCCACTGTTAAAGCCTCTATTCTCTCACTTAACTGGTCTGAAACTGTCAGACTCCTTTAAACCAGTAGTACAATTTTTTTTTTTTTTTTTTTGAAAGTAATGATTCTTTCACACCCCAAGTACGTCCATCATATTTATGTAGGAGAATACAGAAGAAACAAAACACAGAGTAAAAACAGTGTGCGAGAGTCAGGTGATCTCTACTTTTATTTAAATTAAATCATATAGGACTTTTAAAGCATTTTAATATTTACCAGAAACACTAACCTTTTTCTGAATTAGATTTTCGTCTCTCATTATTAATCACTATATATTCATAGGTGCTAGGCAGAAAAACGGAAGAAAAATATAGGCGCACAGTAGGTCAGACAGTACTGAAAGCATATCTAGGAATCGGTTGTAAACAGACGTCAAGGCACAAACATACTGCAACAGACATGGTAATGGTATTATAAAAAGTGATAGAATGTTAGGTACACGCATACTTTAAATATCAGTTAGAATTTAATTTCCGCCTGCATGTGAAGCCATTTTTTTCGTTCTTTTTTTTTTAAACCTTTTTTTTCTTTATTTCTTTTTTTTGTTTTGTAGGAATGTTAGATAATTTGTGCAGATTACAGAGCTAATATTTGCCACATTGAGTCATGCAGAACAATATGCAGTTTGGCTATGAATGATGAACTTATGTAAACATTATAAAAAAAAAAAAGCACTTTCCTTTATCAATCATATTTTCTGTCTATGCCTGTGCTTCGTCTCTTAAAAAATAAGCTTCATGTGATTAAAAGTTTAATAATTTGCACATCAGAATCTCTAAAAGTAAAATGAATGCATTTATATAAAAAAAGTTTTCCTTTGCCTCCACTAGTAATTGAAAATAAAGAAGAAAAAACAAGAACAAAAATACAAAATAAATGTTGATTTTTTTTTTTTTGTTTTTTTTTGTGGTCATAGCCCAAAGAGTTAACAATACGAGCAACTGGATCAGCAAATCGTTGATATTCTGCAAGGCTCGTCGAGTTTTCAGTCTCTCAGGTGTCTTTATAAAAAGCAGATCAAAGCAGAAATTGTGGTCGGCCAGTGCAGTCATTCATGATGTGTGTACTTCCCCCCCATCTTTATGGTCGTCAGAACTGTTCAAGTAATCTAATGAAGCACAAAAACACACACACACACAAATCAGTCATTTCAAACAAGACAAGGCTGTGAGAGCAGAATCACTGTTCGAGTCACTTCTCTAAACGCACCTTGACTCTTTCTTAGATGTGTCTTTAGAAAAGGCCACAGTCCTTCAGGTTGTTCTTGATGATGACGTCGGTGACAGCATCGAACACAAACTGCACGTTCTTGGTGTCAGTAGCGCAGGTGAAGTGGGTGTAGATTTCCTTGGTGTCCTTCTTCTTGTTCAGGTCCTCAAATTTGGTCTGGATGTAAGCCTGGGCCTCCTCGTACTTGTTAGGGCCTGGGGGGGAAACAAAATTGAGTTAAAGGAGATCAAAGATACAAGTGGAAAACATCTTCTGACATCTTCTGAGGCCGTTTCACTTGTTTCTGATCCGTACGGACTTGTTTTTCAGAAGTTCACTGAATCAAGTTCATAATGTTGGGTTCATTACTCTTGATTTTGCCTGGGCCCAGTTTGTGCGTCTTATTTATTACCATTACATTTGAGCTATGGAAATAAGCATCATCTTGTCTGAACAAACAATTATCCAGCCATGTTTGAAGAACCCGGAGGATCGTTTATAAGCCCCTAAAAGTATTTCTGAAATCCAAAAAAAGTCTCTTTTGACCATCGGAATGGCTCGATTGAAAAAAAAAAAAAAAAAAAAAGATTTAAAACCTGTTTAATCAGGTTGTAACTCTGTTGCTGGATTTTTCAAACATCACAGTGTAATTATTTTTCAGTAACATAAGTAACGCAAGCTTAGCTCTGTGATTAATATAATGCTAATTCACAAGACGCACAAACTGGGACTAGACTTTGCCTTGTTTCAGGAACAAAGAAGCAGAACACAATTTGAAACAAATACAAGTTTATAAGTATAAGTTAAAAAAATATTTCAAGGTTTCATTTGAGATTTTTGAGACTGGCTCTTGAATTTTTATCACTCAAACGGTTGTAAAAACACAAAACAATGCAAACATATGAAAAATTGAAGCTCTGTCAATCAGACAGTCCTGGGCTGTGTTTGCACTGAGATGTTCACACTGTACCAGTGTACTCAGGGAAGCAGATGGTCAGAGGGCTGTGGGCGATCTTCTCCTCAAACAGATCCTTCTTGTTGAGGAACAGGATGATGGACGTCTCCGTGAACCACTTGTTGTTGCAGATGGAGTCAAACAGCTTCATGCTCTCATGCATCCGGTTCTGGGTGGCACAAATGTGCAGATAAAGAGATTATTAGAGAGCACAACTAGGGCACATAAAGGAAATTAGTTCACTGAAACCCCAACCTCCCTCCCCATTTTGAATTGGGAACCCCGGGAATGGGCTGTGCTGTGAAACGACTGTGAAGCTATTGTTTTTAAATCGAAGGAGCCGAAGCTCAACTCACCATCTCCTCATCCTCAGCCAGGACCAGGTCGTAAGCGCTCATGGCTACACAGAAGATGATGGCTGTGACTCCCTCGAAGCAGTGGATCCACTTCTTCCTTTCTGACCGCTGGCCTCCAACATCAAACATCCTGCACGGACACATACCATGTAAACATGCTGATGAGCGAGCGGATAGGGGCTGTGCGCAGGACACGCACAACAATTTTTCAATGTGAGAGACATGCCAAGCAGCTTCAAGGTCTTCCTCTAGAAACGTGTGCACTCTCTCTCTCTCTTTCCTGTGAATACGTCTCTGCATCATCCTCTCTTCTGGGCAGGGTGTTTGCAGCACAGGCCTAGTCATTTATCTGGCATTTGTTGGCATTTTAGTCCAATGCAGTTGCTGTGGTAACAGGCAGCCTTAAGGCAGGTTGAGGCATAGCAGCAGCAGGTTTTTCACTCAGATCCTATATAACTTATTCATGAAGATGGAGGTTACCTAGATGGATGAGAGGATGCTTGTCTGGTCGGAGCCAGACTGAACATTTTCTCCATCTAATACTGAGAGGGAGCGTTTCAGCTGGCAGATGTAACCATTTGTAGCTTCTCAGAGCGACACACTTTCTTCATGATGCTTTCACTCTTCCTGCTAAGCAGTTTTCACTTTGGCAGAATTTGGTTCATTAGAGACGAACCTTGACTCTCACGGACAGCCAGCTTTAGGCTGAATAAGCAGAGCTTATTATAACAGTGACACACTTTAGACTGTTTACCTCAACAGTGCGCTCATCTCCAGCACTGCTTACATAAGCTAAATATATCACAGCAGCACAGCACTGAGAAGACTGCTGTAGGTAAACACATGCGGATGGGATTTGGCTTATGTCGTCCACAAAGGAATAAAATACATCATGACATAAATATGAGACTTAAATATTACACAAAGGCACAAAGCAGGCACAAAAGCAGAAGCACACACACACCTTTTAATTTCAACTGCCTTTGTTAACGATGTTACAGTGAAGTCCGACAAAAGCAATTTTCAATATACAGTGCATTCAGAATGTGTTCTGTGCTTTTGTCAAGTTACTTTGCAGCATCAATCTACACTCAACACCTCATGATGACAAAGAGAAAGCAGGATTTTAGAAATGTTTGCAAATTTGTTAAAAAGGAAACAACTGTATTCAGTATTCAGACCCTTTTCTATGACACCTGAAATCTTTCAGATGTTTCTACACCTTGATTGGACTCCACCTGTGGTAAATTCAATGACTGGACATGTTTGGAAAGACACACGCCTGTCTATATAAGGTCTCACAGCTGACAATGTATATCAGAGCAAAAAGCCATGAGGTCAAAGGAACTGCCTACAGAGACAAGATTGTGTCGACGCACAGATCTGGGGAAGGCTACAAAAAAAATTCTGCTGCATTTAAGGTCCTCAAGAGAACAGTGGCCTGTTCTCTTGAGGTCCAAAAGGACAGAATTCGGTACTGAGCAATCAGGAGAAGGACTCTGGTAACCGAGGTGACCAAGGATCCGACGGTCACTCCAGAAGTACAACCATCACTGCAACACTCTACTGGTTTGGGCTTTGAGGCAAAGTGGCCAGACTGAAACCTCTCTTCAGCAAAAGACCCATGAAAGCCCAATTGAATTTTTTTTTTTTTAAAAAAAAGCACCTAAAGGACTCTGAGACGGTGAGAAACAAGATTCAACTAATTGGTCTCAATTCTAAGCGTCGTGTCTGGAAGAAACTAGGCACTACTCATCACCTGCCCACTACAATCCCATTGGTGAAGCATGGTGGTGGAAGCATCATGCTGTAGGGGTGTTTTTCAGCAGCAGGCTCAGGGAGACTATTTAGGGTTGAGGGAAAACTGAACGGAGCAAAGTACAGAGATTTCCTTAATGAAAACCTAGTCCAGAGCGCTCAGGACCTCAGACTGGGTGGAAGGTTCACCTTCCAACAGGACAATGGCCCGCAACGCTCAGCTAAGACAAAACAGGAATGGCTTAGGGACAACTCTATGAATGTCACAGCCAGTGGCACAGCCAACACCCAGACTTGAACTCAATTGGACATCTCTAGAGAGACCTGAAAATAGCTGTCCACCAACAGTCCCCATCCAACCGGACAGAGCTCGAGACAATCTGCAGGGACGAATGTCAAGATATACCCAAGAACACTCAAGGCTGTAACCGCTTCCAAAAGTGCTTCAGCTCAGTACAGAGTAAAGGGTCTGAATACTTTTCTCAATGTGATATTTCAGTTTTTCCTTTTTAACGAATTTGCAGAAATGCCTAAAAACTTTTTCTCACTATGTCATTAAGGAGTACTGAATGTAGATTTATGAGCAGAAAATGAATGCACTGTACATTGTTGATATTTTACAAACAATTTCCCCTTTCCAAAGCCTTGGTGGTGACTAATGTCTCTATCAGATATGTGTGTGTGTGAGTGTGTGTGTGTTTATGTGTGTGGTTGCAGGGGTGTCTACAATCTTCTGATTTTATTTTAACAATGCAGAAAATGCCAGTACCCACGAACACAATGACCAAAACACTTACACAGTAAAAACCAAACAGCTTCCTGGAAACTGACGTTCAAAGGAACAAGCTAAAGATGAGAATTTGTTGTTTAATACATTTTTCCATTACTGATGAGTGTAACCCTGCTGTGATAACTATTCAGTTACTGAAATCCCACACATATGCATGTTGTTTGTGTGGGATAACAAAAAAAAACAAACAAACAAAGTAAGAAAAAAGAAATCAGTTTATGTGGTTTTTTTTAAAATCTGATATGGAGAGTGAATTAGCCGGTTGTGGCTTTTGGCAGGTGAAATGAAATGGTGAGCCGTACAATGTGAGCTGATGAAGTGACTGCACCTTTAATAACCTGAGCTGTGTTTCACAAAATGAACTTAAGCAGCTGAGAAGAACTGTAAAAGAGAAGTCTTACTTGAAGTGCAGGTCCTTGAAGGTGAAATGTGTCTCCACAATGCCAGTGGTCTTGACTCGAGTCCGCAGCACGTCTTGCTGTGTGGGGATGTAATCTGTCTTGGCTATCCTCTCCAGGTCATTTAGGTAGCTGATGGGGAGACACAAACAAAAGATATACATTTAAAATTAAGACTGTCTCACAGAGGGACATGATCTTCAGCCGTTGCTGTAAAGTGTGAGGGAAGGTTATTTCCAAGTTAAAAGTCTCATCTGTTCCTTCACACAGACATGAGAAGTGCCTCATGATGGCCCTCTGACAGCACTGTGTCGTGTCAACACAGTCAGGTTCAAATTTATAATCACAGTACACGAGGAGTCAGTGTGCTGTCATAGGACAACACAAGACCACTTCTGACTCCGTGACAGCCAGCCTGTTTCCTCTTAGTTAAAGGTCACCACACTGTTTTTGGCAAGAGGCAGTTGTGGTTTAAATTTTATTAGTGATCCTTGCCAACAATGACAAAATTACGTTGTATGTGAGTTATGTAAACACAGACTCCTGCTGATGCTGTTAGTTCAAATGCTTAGATGCAAAAGACAGTGACTTTTGCTCAAATCACCTGATGTGGTTTTAGAGACAGCCAGCAGTGCAGGCAGCCAGGGTACAGCACACAATTCAGTTGTAAAACACGACTGTCAGAATCTTTCTGTTTAGATTTTCTCTTAGAATAAAGGTATAAGGATGGATCTGATGTACCTTAGTTAATTGAATTTGTGGAAGTTCGACAATACGGAGTTCATATTTTGTACTGTTTTGAAACTATATAGAAGATTAGATGTGCTGTGTGTGTGTTTGTGCGTGTGTGTGTGTGTGTGTGTGTACATGCGAACATGGCCAAATAAAGCGATCTGACTTTTCAGACTAACATGCCTAAAGCCTGATGAAAGCACTAAATACAAAGCCACAATCAACTTTTACACATAAAATATTGCCATGGGAAATACAAAAGGCTAGAGGGCAAGCATATTTTCCGTCAATCTTTCAACATAATATTCAACTGCATAAAGTGACAGTTGTATAATGAAGTGCTGGTGCTGAATGTAATCCCATACAAGCACACAGCCCGGGTGTAGATATTAGAGCCTTCGCGCCACTACTTCATGCCACGTGTCTGACATTTTAATCATAATCCTGCTCTCCACAGAGAGAGGTTTAGGCTGCTTTTGTAGTCCACACATCAGATACTGTAACACTGCACAATTTGGCCATTGGGTTTATAAGCCTCGAAGATTAATTGAATTTGGTCGGCTTACACTCTAACAAAAAAAAATAAAAAAGGTACGCAAATGTACTGTGACAGACATTGTCAATGGCAAAATGATGGTCAGTTTAAGGTTTTACATGAGATGTTATAGCCACCTCATCATGTTTATTTTAGTCCACTGAAGTAAACAACTATAAGTGAGAAACCACAGAAGACTTGTTACAGCCCAAAGGCAGCAAATACTGTTGCACACAGAACAATTACAGCGCAAGGAGAGACCATTTCATTTTTATACACGTCAGCTGGATCCGATATTTTCAGAGTGTACAGTACATGTCTCTTCCTATCAAACCTAGAGAGTGAAAGAAGAGGGAGATCTCTGTTAATATGAGCTGTGCCTTCTCCCTCCCTCGCTATCTTTCCCGTCTTTTCTCTGGCTCTTAGCTTGTGCTCAGACATGGATTATGGTCTAGAGCCAGACTCATTTAGTCCTCCTCTTATAGCAACCGACTCACTCAGCGCTCTACAAAGCCACGAAGAAACACAGTACTTCGCCCACTCTCCCAGGTACCAAATATAAGGCCGTGTTAGCGGTATGCTTCCAGGTCCCGTCGGCTTTAACAAGAGCAGTGAAGCAGAGACTGAGGAGTTATGATTACACTGGCCAACACAAACAGAAAACAATATCACTCTCCTTGGAAGTTAAATACTGCCTTGACTGCAAAGCAATCATTTGTGAAACACTTAACACTCCCCTGACAGTTTGCAGCACAATCTGGGGGTGTCATAGAGTTGTCAAAGGCCCTGTGTATTAAACTGAAATTACTGCAGTTAATTCCTGCTGCTGCTGCTGGCAGGCGGCTGGCAGTGAGTCCCAGCCTCTCTCTGCTTTCTCCGGATTTCCATTTCAGAGCAGCAGTGCATCCCTGAGGGTCAGAGTGAGAACCACCTCTCACCTCTCACCAGCATCCTTTCACGATTATCTCATGGTCTCCCTGTTATTATACGAGTACATTAGAAGAATACGGCCAACAAATGGAGCGCTCAGAGATGAGGGTCATTGAGGTAATTAAGACCTGCGGACAGAGATTGGTTGTGTTGCTGCAGATGAGCAGCACGACAGGTCTTAAGAGGAAAAAGCCACCGGTTAAACAAAACAGAAGTGTCCTCTCTATTTATAGCTGTAGCTGCTCTCTGAGGATGCCGCTGACATATTGACAATGTGAGAAATAACAAAACAGAACCTAAAACAGAAAACAGGTTTAAACTAGGAAAGCAAAGAGAAGAGTAAAGTGTTGGTGAGATAATGAAGAGATGAAAAGTAACAATCACAAGCAAAGATATTCTAGAGCTATCTGTAGGTATATTAAAGCTACTAACTAAACTCGTGGATAGATAGATAGATAGATAGATAGATAGATAGATAGATAGATAGATAGATAGATAGATAGATAGATAGATAGA
>JBBMJY010000018.1:13486911-13505614 GCA_037833715.1 Toxotes lorentzi
AGATAGATAGATAGATAGATAGATAGATAGATAGATAGATAGATAGATAGATAGATAGATAGATAGATAGATAACAAAAACATGGTTTTACAGTCTGTCCCCTAGAACGTAAATATAAAAATACTCAAAGGACCAACCAAATTACTCTTATACTAAAAGAATTAATATTAATTGCAATTCACTAACATGATGAACATGATTTTGTTTTAAATCAATGTAGCTGTTTAATATTTCAGCATGCTGCTGTTTTTGTAGGACTGATTCAAGTGTTTATATATGTGTTAGACTCCAAAGAGACACTTTGACACAAAGCATTCACTTGTTGAGTAGCAATAAATATTTTATCCCAATTTAGATCATTATATCAACATTAATTTTCTCTAATGCAACATCAGAGGTTTGGAGATGGCGACTGTTGCCTTTATTTTGAGTTTTGACAACATGTGATCACACATCACATGTTCCTCTCTGCACCACATGCTGTGTGAACATACAGCACCGCAGATTCAGTCCCAAAGATGACGTGTCTCAGTAAGCTGAAATTGCTTTTCTAGAGACACTGAAAGTCCAGTCACAGTGTTTTTTCAGAGGACACACATATGAGCAGTTTTATGTTGAGAGACATTAATAATCCACACCATGATCTTGATGTTATTTTATGTTATTAAAGCACTCACTAGGCTGCAGAGTCATTCAGCTGGTACTCTCTGGCCCGTGTGAAGCAGGTCTGGACGCCGTTGTCGGCCCACAGTCGCTGGATGACGTTGGCCAGGTCCTCTGGCAGGATGCCCTGCTCCTCTGCTGCTGCTGACAGGGCGAACAGCTGGCGGGCATCATCCTGACAAGTAAAGACAAACACACACACATAAACAAACAACACACACAGTTAGACAGAGTAGGTCTCTTAAAAAAAAGAAATATTTCTTCTGGGCAAATCCGATAAGCATGATACTGCAGGGCTTTATTTACAACTCTATTTTCAGTAGTATTCTACTTGCCTCTTAACGGTGGCCCTGAATGCATTTTATTATTATGAAGTGTAAAATACCGGGAGTTCAAAATATTATTACATGCTTCATTGATTGTGAATTCATTTTTAATTTTAAGTGTACAATTTTTTAACTAATTGAAATTCCAGATGCAACATTTGGTAGCTTTTACTGCATTGACCTCTTTATAGTGTTGTTCTTGCTACTCATTTCATGTTATGTTTTTTTGTAAATGCAACCAGTGGTTAGAAAAAAAAAAAAAGAGAGACATTCACTGAGCTGATTTTATATCCTGCCAACATAAATGAGATACTTCATACAAGTCTGATTTGAAATGTTTTATGGCAAAATCTAAGGAGATATGCACGAGAGAGATGTGAAGAAACGCAGCAGCAAACCTAAAGGTGAGAAATAATGACAAGAAATTATGCATCAATCAATCATTGGCATAATAGGACCAATGATGGCTCAATTAACTGGCCCAAGTCTATGTCTGGCTGGACCTGGGCCATCACGCAATCATCTACCATCAAATGGCACTGTAATTAATCCATCTCTTGAGGTGCAGTGTCCTGGAAAAAAAACAGTTGCATCAAATGGCAGAGAGTAAATTAAACAGCAGATGTTGAATGGCAAAAACCCTGGGGGGCAAATATGGATACTAGCCACTTAGATTAACATCTTAAGCATTTATTTGCAGCTATTACACAAAGCTGCACGTAACGAGTCAGCAGGGAGGTGTACATGGAAACTCTACCATTACACTTAGCTCTTCTAAACTCCACTTTTATTCCATCCATTTCAAGATGACCGTTACTCACATAACCTGGCAAGACACACAATCTAACAGAAACAAAGCTGGAGATGCAGCTGTACTCTCTAGCAGCATGAAAAGATATCCTATACAGCTAATGTCACCTTGATTGCACAAGTCTGACCCTTTAGATTTGACACTGAACAAAGGTTTCCATAAACTTTTGATGTTAGCTTCTCAGAGCAGACTTCCATGTATTAGTTAACCATTGTTCGACCCTCTTTTACATAGGTCACAGTAAGCTAGCAGCCCATTACTGAGTACCACGTGGTGGTAATTAAAATCCTGTGATATGACACAGTTTTAAATGGATCAGAAGAACATAATGTAAAATACACGTCTGTCTGATATCTACTCTCTGAAGTTTCAGTTCACAACTTAGAAAGTAATAAAAAAGAAAAACATTTAATAACCTACACATTTAGATGCAGTCAAATAAAGTGTAGAAAAGTGAAGAGGCTCAAACTCAATTTAATTAAAGCACACAAATAGTCAGGATATGGATATAGGCAGGAAAACACCTACATATTCTGAACTGAAATCAGTTGATAGTGAGTCTCTGATGAAATTAGAGCTTTTTGGGGAAAATCCAGCGTGACATATCTAAACACGTGCAGAGCTAAAGCAGAAGTACGCATCATACCAAGCGCAATTTGGTTACCAGCAGTTCGCATTCATCATCATGTCTGACAAAGAGTGAAGACAGCTTGTTCCTTATGTACAAATAAAGAGATCAGACACACCAGCTCAGCCACAAGCCGGCTTAGGAACATTACTGAATGTTGACTGCTTCCCTTCTGGCTTTGAAACAAATATTGTCTTTTTAATTGAATTCTCTGAAATGTTCCAGGATACTCACAGCTCTCTGTAGGCTGCTGCAGTGGGGGAAGGTGTAACTCAAATAAACTAATTCATGAAACACTGCAATCTGTCCAGCACAACCTGTCATGCAGAGCTAGCTACCTTGGCAGAGCCAATCCTGACATACACCAGGCAAAGAGCTCTTTCCGCATAAAACCATGTTTATCCAACTCTTGAGGAATAGAAAGGGAGACTGAAATTCAAAAAGATGAAAAGTATCAAACACATACAGAAACTGCATAGTAGGGAATATTAGAGTTATATATATATATATATATATAAAAAAGACCTGAATTTCATTGCAGACATTGTGGAATACGTGTTTCAGTAATTTTATCATATCATTACACATAAAACACTGCTGTTTTATTACTTATTCCAATTCAGCAAAACTGAGAGTGTACGGATCAGGTAGCTCTGATTTCTCGATGTAGCATTTACGCTCTCTTGGAGTTAATAACGAGAAACATAAAAGACGAGCTGAAATATGTGGCATTACGCTAAATCGTTGGGTTGTGTAAAAGGCGTGCCTACACAGCTGTCTCTTTTTCTCCGCATTTTATCAAGTCAAATCTTTTCAAATTTACTTTGCTGTAGAAGTTGGCAGACTGCGTCATCCACTGTAACTAAGGATGCTTAGAAAGTATCTTTCAGGATGATCTGTGAGAATGTATGAATCTGCGAGATGGTGGGTTTGCGGACAAAAGGAGTGTCATTTTCTCTTCTCATGCGTAATGCCTGAATTTTGTTTCTGTATTCTCATTACCTCCCTGGGTGGTGCCCTGTTGAAAAGCAGTTCTTTACTGTTTCCTCTGACAGCACACACACACACGCAGGAGCATAAAATATAAGGCACTGCAGGAGTCTATCTTAAGCATCTGCTACCCCGAGTTGACTTCCAAGTAGAGACTGTCACACTGCACCACAGAGAAATTCTTGAACTGCATAAGGTTTGCTGCCTCAAGTCATCAAGGCTAGATATGGGTAGTTAGGATGGAGGCAGAGTGGAGGCTTGGGGGTGATTAGTAGTAGTGACTGACTACAGCTATATTACACTAAATTTCAATAGGTTTCCTGAAGGTTTGTCACTACCTTTAACTGTTTTCTACTCTTAAACGACTCGTTAGTGTCAAACTGCTTGAAGAGACAAAATGTCTCTTCTAACTGCATCTGGGTTTCAGTGTCAGCTTCATTGTCAGAGAACCTACCGCTCTAGCAGGTTCCTCATAGTCAAGATTGAGGTTGCCCATGGCTTTGATGATGGCCATAATGGACTGTATTGTGTTGCTGTAGACAACCGCTCTGTACTGCTTGCACTCATCTTCTGAGTATCCATCCTCGTGAATAATCCTGAAAATCAGAAGGAGAGAGGGTGGTGAAAAAAAATATATGCATATTTAAAGCTGAAATCTCAACTTTATAATAAAACATAACACAAAAAGTCTCCTCTGACTGAGAACCTACAACTGATATATGTCTTGCTTGTAATATTTCCTGAGATTTATATATAAAAAAAAAGCACTTAGTCCTGCCTGTGTGTGATCACAATCAGAACACTGCTGGGTTGAGGTGCTGGGGAAATTCAGGCATTTTTGTATCTCTCAGCTAGAGGACACTAAAGCAAACATTTACTTGCTTTTGGAGCTATGGAGAGAGGAAGAGGCATGTGGTCGGAAAAACCATGGGGCCGAGACAGAAGCTGCTGGGCTGGAAACCAAACAGAACCACCTCCCCTGGCCTGTCACAGCCCAGAGACCAGAGTCACACAGCCAGCAAGCTCACTGGTTGTGCAATGTGCTGAATGGGACCTCATTAAAATGCAAGTAAGCCCCACTGAGTGTGAAAAACTGTGAGGCACAGCCAAAAGGACCGAAAACCTACACTGTTACTTCCTCATACAAACAATACTTACTTTTTTATTTCCTAAAATCATTCGGATTTTTGTTGACCTGAATGGGACTTTTGCAAACACTGATTTGGAAAGTGGTAATCAAACTTTATCTAAACCTAACATCAGGCTGGCAAATGTGGAAAAGTTATAGCTGGGAGCTAAGTGCGATCTAGCTCTTTGCATTTGCATTGGGAAACTGTGCTTTATACACCACCACCATCACAATACAGGTCAAGACTAATCATGCTGCTTTTTGGACCATACATGAATATGGGGAATTTAATGCTGTGTAAAAGGAGGAACTGTATTACACCTCATGTGAGTGAAAGAAGATTCAGAAGAGAAGAATTTTGCTTCTAAACCTCACAGCCTACTCCTTTTTGAGTCCTTCTCACTTAAATATTTCATCACTGCTTTGTTAAAACTTGCACGTCTAGTGTCAACCTGTGGAAATTTTCAATACAACTCTAAAACTGGATTCAATTGAAAATGCATCATTAATGCTGTCATTTCCTTTGCTGTCACATTTTCTGCAAGCATATGTCATGTCATCTTTTTTTTTTTTTTGTCACAATATACATATACTCTTGTGTCAACCAGCGGGACATTTTTAAAGAACTTCAAAACTAGAACAGTTTTCTGCGATGCCCCCGTACTTCTGCAACCATAATTATGCTTTTGTCAGAATGATAAACAAACACCTCTGTCTTTGAGTCTAGTTTGGGACTGGGAGTTTGCATTTGAGGTCCCATACAGTAAATAAATTATGTATATTCTTTATACTCAGGTAGCTGAAAGGCTTAAGGCTCTTACTCCTATATGAGTAATGAGCAGCGGTGTTGTGGTTTTTTCACTGAACTGTCTCAACGAAGCTTACTCAGAACTGACATTCGACATGTCATAGCAGGACAACTACAGGTGTCAATAACCGCTGCAGTATAATAAAGTTCAGATCCAGGACTGTAGTATGCCTTCTACAGCATGTCAAAATGTCTTCAGTAAAATGAGTTTACACAAATAAGTTTAAGTGACCCAAGTGAGTAAACATGAAAACATGCTAAAAATCCAAAAATGCATATAAAGAAATAAGCAGACAGCTTGGACACACTTGTATTTGTGTGTTGCGTGTGTGTTGCGTGTGTTCACTGATGTGCAAACAGTACCAGTCAAAAGTTTGGACATACCTTCTCATTCAGTGTTTTTTCTTTATTTTTATTACTTTCTACATTGTAGATTCACACTGCAGACATTTAAACTATGAAGGAACACATATGGAATTATGTAGTTAACAAAAAAGTGTTAAACCAACCAGAATATGTTTTATATTTTTGATTTTTCAAAGTAGCCACCTTTTGCTTTGATGACAGCTCGTGTGTCCAAACTTTTGACTGGTACTGAATGTTAGGGGATTTTAGACAACTGCACCGGAGTGATTGAGTCACTCAGTGCAGAAACACTAAAGGACAGGAGAAACTTGGCGACGTTCATTTTCATTCATGCTGTGGAGATGCATATTTTGCACTGATCTTCTCAACCCTTGTTGCAAGAACAAGTAGGGAAGATTTCAGAGACACACCTTGTTGAAATTGAAATTACACAGCCAGGAAACCAGCAGTTTCATTTGTGCTTCAATGCACAGAAATCAAAAACTCAGGCTATATAGACAATGAAAACGAGCGTTTGTACTCGTCTTCTTTTCTTTACCTTTTTTTTTTTAAACCATAACCGTTGCAATTCTTCAGATGATTTGCATCCTCACCAGTTGTCAGTGACACTGTCAACTCGCACACTGTAAGTTTTAAGTAGCTCTTTTTGTCCTCAAGTTGTGAGGATACTCACGTTAGCTGAAGTAAAATGAACCACAACTCAGCAAATGCACGCCCAATCAGAACCCGATCTTGGGTTTGACAAGACTTGAAGAACAGCTTCTATGTTTTTCAAGTTTTTTAATCTAAAATAGAAATTAGTGACAACCCAGTAACAAGTGGATTAGTCCAGTGGGGTGTAGGAAAAGTTTGTGCTGTTGCTTCAATGTAGAGGAGCACTGTCAAGGACCATTTGTACAGCTTGACTAAAATGATGCAAATGCTTACTAAGCTTTGTCAGATTACATTCAGCGCAATATGGTGGAATAATAATGGTGGGTTTTCTGAGCAAGGCTAATTCTGGATTTCACACATGCAAAAACAGGTCTGGAAGCATTTTCACTGAATTAGCTGTACCCAACATGTACCAAGATGAACCCTAGTACCTGCTGAGTGTGGTACAGATATCAAAAGATCCCTGTATTCTGCTGACTGATTTAATCAAACATCGACAATTGTTTCTTTCCTCCATCAGTTCAGTGAAAGAACAACAAAAACAGTCCACTTAGCTAAGATGTCATGCCAATATTTAAAAACTTCATACAGTGTTGCCCATAAAGTTGGAATAAAATATATTTTACCCTTTCTCATGAAATGATTGTGACAATATGATTTATTCTTGATAGATAAAGTGTATATGTTCTCAAAACTTTATTGATCAGTCTCTTCCAATGTGATTACTGATGTGTATAAATAGGAATAAAAAGAGGAATGTGTCTGAAAACAAAATAATTTTAACCAAAAACACTGGCTAAAGAAAATGCAAATTAATGGACATTTTCCATCCACTGTTGTTATTCAACTATTAGAAGCTGGGTGTACCAGGGTGCCATTAAACCATTGAAGAAGTAGTGGGTGCATTAAGTTGATGTAATGTGATTGTTTCATGTATGAATTTGAAGAAGGTTACAGTCTCCTCATTGCTCCGCACAGAGATTTGATGTTTTTGTCTGTTGCAAATTTTTGTGTCTTCAGTCGAGCGGAAATTTCAGTGAATGTTCGCGTTGATGATTCATTCATTCCCGTCACTAAAGCTGCTCACATGCACTGCAACCTTGAACTTTTCTACATATTAGCCGGAGGAGCTGTATGTGTGAATGCAAATGTCCGACTCAGTTGAACCAGACACTAAACAGACTTTTCCCTGCCAGCTCCCTAGCATAAAGTCCCTGTAATCTCCGACTGAGCCAATGTGTGAATAGAGCAGGTATCTACCGAGTGAGAGAGTGGGCGTCCTGCACGATCTACCTGGGCCCCACCCTTTGCCTAAACCAAATGGAGTATTTCCTGCAGGTGAGAACAAATTTTGCATGGAAAATCTCTGGTCATCTGCGGTGTGTATGAAAGGGTAAGTTTGGACAATGTCCATACGTATGTGAAAACGGATTAAGCTTTTCCACCTCAACCAAATGTAAGAACTTTTTTGTGATATTTTGACTTTCAAATTTTGACCATAATGTGTGTAAAAGAAGGTGGATGAGAATGGGTTTTTTTTTATGAAACATGATGATGAAAAACAGACCAGAGCTGAGACTCAAGCCCAGGAAAGATATTTTGCTGCAGGGACACATCGGTGCTACACATTTGCTTCAAAATCCAAACTTTCCAAATCCAAATTCTTCTATTTATGTGTATTACATACTGATCCTCAAATTAAGGCTGTAAAAACCACCTATTTTTAAAATTTATACATAAATACATCTACTAATGCTGTTAAAACAGGTTATTATGTCAGACATGTTGGGAGGAAAAGCAAAACAATTAGCCGTCACTCACTTCATCTGCTTCACAATGGTGCTCTTCCCCGACTCTCCAGCACCTGCAGAGAGAACAAAAACAGGCAGAGGTTAAAAATATGCTCCCGTTAGCTGAGAAATGTAAACAGGCAGTGTGGCCGCCTCACATCTGGTCCCTTTACCTCTCAGGCTTGGCTGTAGCTCTGCAACAGAACTCATCTCTCAATTTCATCCTGGATCGCTCTACTGTTCCCTCTCACTGTATACGTACAAGAGTTTTGCCTCTTTTGCTGTAAACCAGTCAGTTCTATCTGCAGTCTGAACTCAAATGGTAATAAAGCGATGTCTTAATTTCGCAGTGGAAACATCCTCTCAACCTTGAAGGAACACAAACCACCTGCCATCCTATTCCCCTCTTTCTCTTTCAAGACAAGTCATTTTTATCATGGTCACCATTTTAATGGAAATGTCTTGCACTGACAGGATATGGGCTTTTCTTATCCAGTGCTATGTTTATTCTAACAGCCTGAGGTGACCACAGAGAGCTCATCTGCCACAAGGAATCTAACATAACACACACACAGAGACACACACACACACACACACCCAGGGGTGCCTGTCAGCGCACTCTCCATTCGAACTCGCCCAGGGTGAAGTCTTTCTGGGATGACCCTCAAAATACACTACTACACAGTATGCAGCACGCACATGCACAGTGAAGCCCCTGGGTAGGAATGGGCCAAGATAGTTTCCACAGACAGCTGTCAGCTCCTACTCCATGGTATATGAGCTGAGACTGGCTAATCAAGCGGAACGAGCAGTTTGCCTTGAAATAAAGGCAGTTTTAACAGACGTCCAACTGATTTTTGACAGCCTAAAGGTGTCCTCAGGTGCGTAACTTAGGCTGAATGTGTGGCAAAAAATGTAACAAAACCAAAAGGGTGTGAGTGTCGAGAGTCTGAGTGTGCCCAGACACTGCTGTGAAAGTGATTTCCTGTTTAAACATGCAGGCACGTTGTGACATTCTCTATTTTACGTCCACCTCATGGTTCTGAAGTCTCCACTCTCTCCACCAAGCAATTTACAAATCACACTGTGATGAAGTGCTCACCCATCTGCTGTACAGTCTGTGGGCCATATTGTTAAGCAGGAGGAAAAAAGGAAGAGATGCTCTCTTTGGCTCACTGCATACCTTGAGTGTGAATTGAAACTGTAAATGGATTTTCTCAGAAAATGGGGGAGGGGGAGTGTGCACTAAATATAAATCCAGTTATTTTGACAGAATGCAGATAGAATATTTAGGAGTGAATAAATCATATGTGCCAGAGAAGCATCTTTCCACTTGAGCTGGTTAAAACAACAATATTGGTTTAAAGCCAAAAGACCATCAAAACCGTCGTCTCTGAAAGTTCATCACACTAACTCTGTGTAGCTATCTATTAAACTACGTCTTAGATTCAAGAACTAATAAAAGGAAATTACTAAATTACAATTTGGCATTAATCATCAGGAAGAGAGCAACACAGTGGGATAGATATGGCCGAGTTTGGCCCTGGAGCCTCTCCACCACAGATATGCAAGTCAGATGCCAGAACATACTTTTTAGACCTGTGAGTTCATGAATCTGGCTGACCAGGGCAAAGCTAGCAGGCCTGCCTCTCACCACACACACACACACACACACACACACACACACACACACACACACACACACAACAAGCACAGGCTTTCCTGAAGGTAGTAAACATGCCCTTTGGAGTTTGTCCAGTGAACCTGAAGCTGCTAACAGTTAGAAATGAGCGGTGAAGTCTGGCACATACCTTGGTGCCACTGCTGCTTTGATTAACAAATAGGTAGCAGCTCTCTTTGCTGCACAATACAAACACACTTTAGCTCCCGGCAGACTCTGTGTATTCTTGGTTTTCAAGCATGTGCGTGTGGAATCTGCCTGGAGTTCAAATGACTTGCCTGCTAAAAAAAAAAAAAAAAAAAAAACAGTCTGTTCCTCATTACACAGGACAGTAACATTAATGTGAGAGGACCACACTCCGAAAAAGAAAGCACAAAACAGCGGCTGCAGTTATCATCAGTGTTAATACTTCAGCAACCACAATGTGCAGAGGCAGAGGAAGTAGAGTCCAGCACTGCACTGTTTGGTTTTAATATTTCATACTTGCCAGCTGGCAGTAAAAGGCTGCCAACAACTGTTGCAAAAGCACATGTACTGAATGTTTGCAGAATTCCTACAGGACTGGACACACTTTGTTTCTACTAATAAAACCTTAACTGAATGAAACTCACACACACGTACACATTTAGTAGGACAGCTGGTACTGAGGGGGGATCATAGAGGATTCTCTTGTTATGATCACTGATGTGATACAAGAGGCAAACACTCTCAAGACTGGGGCAATAAGCATGTTAATGTTGGTGGCTGGGGGTTCTGTAGGGAAAAGCTGTGGTATGAACTCCAGGGCCTGATGACAGTCAGACTGATACCACTGATCCTGTCGCTTTTACACAACACATGTTGTTTGATCTGTGGCTAATGATGCATTATCACCATATCTCCCTTTGGACCACAGAGGCTCAGGACTGCAGCTGCATGAACAGACGCACAGACGCACACACGCACACACACACACACACACACACACACACACACTGATCATTTCCACTTGCCCTACTGATACTAGAATTTTCCAGAGTTTGTTTGGAAAACATTTATATGACTCAGTGCTGAACAAGCAGAGCTTCCCTCTACGGTAAGCTTTAACTGTTGGCCTCGGTGACTGAATACACTGTAGTCATCATCAGATCTCACACACTGCCAAAGCAGAGCAAAGCAATTGCTAGACGTAGCTTTGTTTTTATGTCTTTCTGAACTGACAAATGAAAACTGAAGATGAAGTGAAAGACGCACTGATGCATTTAAATAATCTATTTGACAAAGGGGATCAGACTGCTTGTGCAGAGCAGGAGCTGACGAGAAGTTGAGTTTGCAGGAAAATAAATACTGCCCACTGCCTAGCAACTGGGCAACGTGTACAACAGTTGTGGTTTTCTTTGACGCATGGTAGAAAATTAGGAGGAAAAGAAAAGGGCGGGTGGGTGGGGGTCCGGGGGGCAGTTCAGACTCCAAGTCCATTTGAATGAGATTTGTTAGCTTCTGCATGTTGGTCACAATTATCTTACTCTCACACAAAAGATGTAGAAAATGGACAAAAAGAGGAAGAATGAGAGTGTGTGTGGATGCTTACATATCATCTTTCTGCATGTGTGTGGTGGAAGAAGGGGGTATTAGCATGAAGATATGTAGTACTAGGAAAAAGCAGCAGGGAATTTGTAAATCTCCCAGCAAGACTCAGGAAATTGCCTGACCACAGATGGGTTACAATGTGACTGGCAGACAGGGAGAATCAACATGGAGATGGGTGCCAGGGGAACCAGTGCCAGGATTAACTGGGGCCCAGCTGCAGCAGGACAGAGCTGGGTGCCTGACCCTTGATGGACAGACTGTATTCACAGGAGGTGAGTGTTATTTTCAGTGACACAGTCAGGTCAGATGACAGTTACATTGTGCGAGTAAGGTCTTTTTCGCTTGCTTTCCCACTGTGTACATTACAACGGCACATACAAACAGAAACATGAACAGCTTTAATCAAGTCCCAGGCGGGCACAAACTAAGGCAAACGTCTGCTAATTGCAAAAAAGGAGAGAATACATGGATCCCTTTGGGTTAGGTAAGATATCAAAAACATAGTGTGTTGTTGCCCTGGTGTACCTGGTGGTTTCATTAATTTAATTGTTAGAGAGCTGATAAAGGAAATTGCTCTTGTTTGTATTCATATACAACATGGGACCCATTGATTTCTTGCTCGGTACTTCATTTGGACTCAAATGAGTACGCCTGTAATTGGGTATCTACCTTTGTTTGGGGATGAGACGGTAGCTGCTTAGGGACCCTGGGGTATGAAAAACAATTATTATTATTATGCCAGGGGAAATCTGTCTGTTCCCACTGTGCAAACAGGTGGTTTTAGGGCTTGGATACAATTATCCGACATAGTTCTTAAATTGCAAGTTGACACATAATAAAAAGTCCAGCAGTAGAACAAATGTGTATAAACATGACAGCCATGGACAGCAGCTCGACTACAAAAACAACTTGAAAATCTGCTGACGGCCGGTTCACTCATCGAGCCCAGAAAACGGGGCTGTCAATTTCAATATACACTCAGTTTTCTTTTACAGAAATAAGATCTGAGAGAAGCGATGACAGAGCTTTATCTACTCCCACAATTGACCTGTGATGAAACCCAATGAGAGGAAGAAGTGTGCCAGCCAGCTCTTCTGTGAGAATCTTTGGCATGCTCCCACCGTCTCTAGAGTTTCGCTATCCAGTGAAGCATGATGAAAATGACAAGTCCAGACATAAAAGGAAGAAAGAATGAAGGGTACTTGTTACTGTTCTGTGACTGAGGATCAACAGCTTAAAACAATCAGCTTATTTATCTTCCTGCAGTTCCTACATATTGCATTAGCATCTTGCAGCCACAGGCTCATCACGTTTAAAATTTAACCGTTTCATAGGTCCACCTCCCACGGCATTAAGACGCAACTCTGTGTGTGAATAAATGTGCGTGTGTTTGAAGCAAGTGTGACCCATCCTGGTGGGACTGGGAGCAAGACACAAAGGCAGCAGTGTGGGTCCGTGCTAGCTGAGAACACAGGCCCGCTGTTGATGTTTAAGCCTGAACCATTCCAATCAGCGCTATAGCTCACACCAGTTACTCACACTGCTCCGCCTCCTTTCAGTCAGCATGACAACTGCCTTCGCCACCCACAGCAAATTGTTTCACGGCCACTGGCAAAAGAACATGCTTCATGACTGAAGAAGTTAAATCTCACTGCTGATGAGAGGCTTTGTGTTGAACTGTGAAACTATACTGACAGGCCTCCTGGTCCCGATGAGTCTGACAAACTCAGTTTTAGAGCATTATCCCAGTGATTATGTTATGAAAGGAGGTCCGGGAGGAAACTCATTGACGGTGATCTCAGAGGAAGATTTGAGAGTGCTTTAAGGCAATACAACAATATCAGGGAGTGTATCTGATAAGGTTTTTTATTAATGGAAAAGAAGTTTTGAAGAGGGAAATACTTAAAAGACACATGTAAATGTTACATGTAAATATAATTCAACCAACAGTTACAGACACAATCTAAACAAAAGCTAGAATCCCCATTTAGATTTTCTTTCTTTCCCTTTTAGGCCTTTTCGCTCTTCCTAGCTGATACTGAACAGTGTGGCTGAATGAGAGTTTGCAATGGGATAACAACCCACTATAACACCAGTACAATATAATATAAACCAAATGAACAAGTTTCATAAAAGCCGTTTTCCATGCAGAGCATTGCACTAACTGCATAAAGTAGTGCTCATGATATTGTGTGTACAATCTGTAGGAGTGGGCTGTTTCGATACTACTCCTCCATGCAGTCCTCTTTCAAACATGCTTTTACAAGCTGCTCAGGATATCCAAAATAGACTGCCTTCGAGTAATTACTGTAGCGCTGTGTTGTAATTGTGGTAGCCATTTGTACCAAACCCTCAGGCATGCAGACAATTTACTGAAAAATGAATAAAGCATTGGTTGTGCTGTGTGAAAAATGAATGTCACATGCTTTAATGAGACAATTATTTGACTGATTCTTTTGCCGCCACTGAGAAAGTTACAAAGAGAAAGTTGAATAAAACATTGTAAAGAGCACAAGAATATTTTATTCTCGGTCATCTACTACATCTATAATGGGATGACCTTCTGCCCCCCCCCTTTCAGAGGAGATCTGTTAAATAAAATCAGACCTTGGCCCCATGGTGACATGCTGAAACATAAATATCAAGTATGCACTGGCTTTAAAGTTTAACTCTGAAGACAACAGAGGCAAACACTGGATGTCCTGAGCCTTCAAATCAATATCCACTTAGAGAAACTGAGACTTAACACTATTTAGTCCACTTTAATGTGATTTTTACGGCTTCCTTTGAGTGCTGATAAATACTAGTCGCAGTGCACGGAAGGCTCGTCTCACTGTTAGACATCACTTCTCACCCACTTGAGACTTCTCACAGTCTCTTTTCTTACTCTCAGTAGCCTGCGACACACTGAGACTCGAGTAAATAACACAATGAGGTGCCTGAATCCTAGCAATCTTCCCGCTAATATACAATATTACAAAATTCATGGGAAAAAGTGATGAGGCACCCTGTGTTAATGCTAAGATCAGTTACTAAAGGAAGCAATGGGAATTCAAGAAAACAAAGGTAGAGAAGAACGGGATAGGGTTAGAGAGGGGAAAAAAAAAAACAACAATAAAAGTGCTGAGCTGGCAACTCTAGCTGCAGCAGGATCCAGTGAGACAAGCCTCAGTATACTGAACTTTCTGAAACACAGATCTCTCTTACGCAATAAAAATGGCCTTTATCACTTCTCCATCTCCCCATGGCCTCACTTTCTCTTTATTCTATAATCTAATTAATTCCAATTTCCATCATTTCTCAAACTCTTCCTCCCACTGTCCTCGACCGCCTACACACCGACCGTGAGCAGCCCGATGCCGCCTGTTCTTCTCAGCTACGTCTTGAGAAATGTGCCAATCCAGACTCAAGACCAGAGGCCCTCTGAGAGACACATGTGTCACTTCCTATTCTCAGATCCAATCAAGGAGGAAATGGAAGCAGCTTGCATGAACACGTGTAAAACGCACGCATGCACGCACATACACACAGACGTATCTGTCTGTATGAAAGACAGGGACGGAGAGATTCAGTCTCCTCCAACAGATGGTTACCAAGCCTCGGGCAAAGAGCAAGTCTGGACAGCACAGTCACAACTGCTGCCAAAGCAGAGAGGGATAAGAGGGAAGAAGACCAGGAAGTCTACTTCCTCTATGTACAGTCAGTGAATGAGGCAAGACTGATAAAGAATACAGCATTTTATGCACTTCACATAAGGCATTTGAAGACGATTCAGTGTAAGGATGCACATATATCTTAACCAATTACTAACCACAGCTACAATCAATAATCCATTAATCATTAAAAGCTTCTACAATAAAAAAAAAAAAATGCATGTTTTTCCTCAGTTGTAAATCATCCACAATTAGGTAGTAAGGTGAAGAGCTGAAACTTCCAATATGTTAAGGTGCAATACGTTTTACTGTATATGGAAAACCCCTCTCACCGGCTCTGATCATGGTCCTAATCGATTAATCATTAACTTCACCAATTCTGGAGCCATAAAGAGCAAAGGAAAACATATACTCGTGTGTATTGCATTTGATTGTGGGACCATAAACATTCAGAAAAGGAAAAAACAGAGACTGTAGTGCATTGTGGTAGCTGTGTGGCTCCTGCAGAGTTTATTAGTCATGAGAGAACCACATGGACAATACGCCTGCTGAGCAATTAGGGGGTGTAAAAGATTAACTGATGCATATGAGAAAATTAAGTGTGGACAGGAGATGGACCTATCACATTTAAAAAAAACAAACAAAAAAAAAACAGCAGCAACAACAACAACAGATATACAAACTAAATTATGTGAAAAATTTGTTAAAAATCAACACAAATTTCAGGCAGGTAGACTGTGTTAGGTTTGATACAAATGCCTACCACCACTACTCTGTCTTCCTTGAAGGAAGGGATGCTGCACAGACATCCTCCTTCCGTCAATAGAAGACTGAAACATAGAGGGCTGCTGAAAGAGGAAACGCAAATAAAAGAGAGGGTAATAAAACGGAGGCGTCATGTTGAAACGTGTCTGAGAAATGTTCAATTGATAATGGAGCTCGCAGGAACTCAGGATTCTGTCAGGCTTGAAAGTGTATGAGTAGTACAATGTTCTGACGGGCTACTGGGACCTCTGCAGCAAAACGTCTCTGTCTTCTTCATCTCATTCTGAGAGATGTGGAGGGCAGAACACAAAGAAGGAAACAGCAGCTGGTTTTAGGAGAGACTGAAAGCACCCTGTAAGAATTTTAAACTCTTCTACCCCTCTGAAAGGGGCGGACCTGGACAGCTGATCAAACAGCTGATCAGCCACCACATTACGTGACAATGTCCATGTCCACTTTATTCTTATAGCCCAAGGTAAGGGCAATTTTTGCCCTTGCAAATCTTTTTTTTTTTCTTTTTTGGTTTGGAAGACGAGAGTGATGAGAGGCCGAGATGAGCGGGGCAGAAAACCATTAATTGTAGCAGACAGGAGAGAGGATCAACTGAGGCGAGTGAAAGGTGAAGAGAGGAGAGGTGGAGGAGACAAAGAGAGAGACGGCCTTTAGAGACACTGATGGGACACGAGAGTGAGGTCCCACTGTGAGGGTGCCAAATTAACTGCCTAGTCCCTGGCCTTAACTGCAGATGATCGAGACAACCTTGACATCCGACTCAGGAGTAGTGTATAAATATCTAGCAGGGAAGCTCCAATCGATCGGGCGCCAATTCGAGTCAGCCAATATTTATTACAAATGACCCAATCACGCTCCTTAAATTTGCTGATAAGGAAAAACGCATTTAGGCGAGGTCTCGCCTGCTCTCATTTCTCTCATGGCTGTGGTCCAAGTGTCTCTCCTGCCTCATTTCATCAGCTCTGAATTCTTGTAGTGAAACCATTTGAAAGAGCACTGTGCAGGAGCGACTATCAGGCACGCCACAGAGCAGTAATCACAGCCCACCAGATGGAATGAATTCATAATTGATGTTGATTTTCGAAACTGTTCCGCATGGATGAAGGAGTGTCGAGCATAAGGGTGCTGAAAGTCTGCGGCCCTGCGAGCTTTTCACAATGTGCCACAACATCTGGACTGGGCTTCCTCGGCCATCACGCTACTACAAAGCAAATAAGCAAGCCGATCTATTTTCCAACAGGGAATGTCGTTCAACCTGTCAGACACACTACTGCTGACGTCTTCTGTGGTGATTAACGTACTGCAGTAGCTGGTATTCACTGATTAAAATGAGTGCAAAAATGACTGTATAACTTACTAACTGATGGAATTAGCCAGCTGGACCACAGGACAAACTGTTGAGTAAAACGTTAATTATTGTTTTTTGCACTTGACGTCATGTATGTGTGAGGGGGTTAGGATTAGGGTTAGGATTATTCATTTTCTTTATCTATACTGACGGCCAAACTTTTACAACGCCCCCATTTTTCTAGTTTATACTGAAATTGAAGCAGCTCAGGTACAACCTCTGACGCTTTATTAGATCAGTACTGTAGTGCGGGAAGTAGTACTGTCTATTATATTATATTATATTATTAAATGAATGACGAGAAAAAAGCAAATAACAAAGGAAGACAGACTGGTTGGTCTGGGGTTCATCCTACAGCAAGATAATGACCCAAAACTTTAGAAGAAAAGAACCAGACGGTGGCTTCACATGAAGAAGACCAGCACCAGTCTCCAGACTTAAAACCCCATGGAGCTGGAAAGAAGGTGAAACTACAAACAAACTACAAATGCAACACATGTGTGGAAACTTCCACAAACGTGTTGGGACAAACTTTCTGAGCAATATCTGATTTCCACTGAAAAAAAAACCCAAAACAAAACCATTATGAGTGTGTTCAGATGAATGAGTCACAAATTTGGGAATAGGAAGATTCCACGATTTCTTGTTTTTAAATTCTCTGATTGTTTATTTGTTCTGTGCTTTGATTTCAGAAACACTGAGACACCAAATTATGTAAACTGAAATAACTTCACACTTTCCTAACACAAATATACTGTTATCAGACAGACAAATCTGTCCACACAGCAACAATTACTAGATCTGTTTATCTGTTGGAAGCTATGATGCATGTGTGTGTGTGTGTGTCTTTGATTTCTCGCTCCTCTTTGACACCTACTTCCGTATAGTTTAATCACAGCTTACATCGTGCAGGCGTCTGGGTAGGTCTGCGATGGGATTGTGTTACACGACCTCTGACACGCTGCTGCTGCCCCAGCTAGAGACAAAGACCTGGGCTAGCATCAAGCGTAGTGAAAAATAATCCCTCTGCACACACAAACACACATGCACACACACAAATTCGCACACCAACATCCAGCATATTATCTGTCATCTAAAGCAGCACCACGGGCACAAACCAGGGTCAGACACTAATTTAAAACCTAATACAGATGTTCCATCTGCTAAGATGAATGGTAAACACACAACACTCTAACACTTCTTTAGAAGGATAAAGAAGCACACAGCTTTGCTCAATGCCCAGTAATGTATCTGCTACTAAACTATGTGGCGTCAGTTCCTGTGCTTTTGACATTAGTTGAGCTACAGGTTCTGGTTTACTCCCCTTACTTTCCTCCTCCCTTTCATTTGTTGTGTGTGTTCTGTACAGTACATATCCATGTTCAGGTGTGTAAGTTTTATTTGGGGCTAAGTAGCCGTGTCTCTTAATTTAAGGCACACGCACACACACACACACACACACACACACACACACACACACACACACACACACACACACACACACACACAC
>JBBMJY010000018.1:13505757-13521739 GCA_037833715.1 Toxotes lorentzi
CACACACACACACACACACACACACACACACACACACACACACACACACACACACACACACACACACACACAGGCTTTCGCAGTCCCCACAGCCACAACAATAAGACTTCATAGCATGAATTTGCCCCGATGATCCTTCTCATTGGCAAGTTACTGTAGGAAAATCCCAGAAACAGTGTGGTGGTTCGGAGCTCACTGGAGGCATCTGCTGCATCATGAGCTACGGGCAACTAGGAAATGCACTGGTGATGCATTATACATACATCCATTTTCAGCTCTCCTCCTGCACTAACCTTTGTACTCAGACACACATTTCCTTGTACAGGCACACAGAGATGGAGGAAAAAGGTTCAATGAATTATGGATTGGTGCATCAAAATATAAGCAAAGAGCTGCGGGAGAAGGATAGTATAAACATTTAGATAGAAATGCGCTCAGTAACAAAAGCTGAACAGTGAAGCTTCAGTAAAGTCAGAAGCATATCGAATATTGTTATAACAGATCATCATATTCCAGGTGAAGACCAAGAGGTAAATTAGCTTAAAAATATAGAATAAAACAGTAATTCTTAAAAGTCAGAAGTCAAAAAAGCTAAATTTAATTGTGACAGATGCGACAGACAGGCATGTTTACACAGTAATTATTTGAGGATACTGACCAATTCAACAGCAAAGACCTCAAAACAGGTCACAAATCCAATATATTTTTCTTAATAAAACTGAATCCAACAAAAGGCAAGAGCCCTTGAGAACACAGAAAATAAGAACTTTATCGATAACGCGTCTTGAAAGGGCACAAACACAGTTTTGCTATTATTGTTCTTTTAAAGCAGGAATTCAAGAGTCTGATGGAAAAACAAGCATGTATCTCTGCATATCTTATACATACTGTATGGATAAGAAGGAGCACACACAGAGACAGACACACTTACACACGCACCGAGGCCTTGCCTATACTATACTGTACTAGATGCACATCATCATTTTCAAATCTAAAAGTGACTCTGGTGTCGACGGGGAAAACAAACAATGTCTGCTAACCCTTGCAGCTGAGCACCTGTAATGTTATTTTAAATGTTAATATAGTCAACCACACAATACAACAGTAATTACTGTGATTATGTTATTATGTCATCCTGTCAGACAATTTCATAACCATAATATAGTGATTTATTCAACTATCATCTGCAACAGATGGCATTTAAGCATTTATGAGATTCTGACAACAGAAACACATGAATTAAAATGATTGGCTATCATTAAAAATGTTTTTCACTACAGTGAAACACAACATCAGTGATCACCAGATTCCTGACCATCTGACATTTCGGTCAAGACAGCGAACCTTTTGAAAATAATCTGAAACCTCTGCTGTGGATACAAGTAATTTCCATATGTAATCCCGAGATTTTAGGCTTTGTGGACCTTTGTATGGTCACGGCAGTCCAAGAAGTCACCAGCCTCCCAGTCTGGCCTGGGATAATTAATCCAAACTGAAAGGCCATCGATCAAAGAGCAGACGAGGCGGCCAAGGCTGCCTGTGACGACTGGCCTTCTCGCAGCCCTAAAAATCAGACGCTGCCTTGGCCTTGAAGCCTGCAGACATGAAAGGCACGACCAGACCAATGCACCTGACATGGCCACTGCAAACATCATCGCTCAGCATTTCAACTCAAGTTTAAATGACACACTTTGAAAGCAGTTTTAACTTTAAGATAAAACCCGCTCTCCTTTAAGATTCACTTCAAAGCCACCCAATAAATAAAGCAATTACAAAAATATTTACACACTGTATTAGCAGATTTTAATCATATCACACCATATACAATATAAGAAAAGCCCAAGAGCCAAGACAAGGCATTTCTCTTGAGTTAAACCTCATGTGTCATTTACAATCAATAACTGAAGACAGTCGGTTTCTAAATACTGAAATATGCTTTTCTTTTATGCACTTTGTGGCACTCAGTAAAATAACTTCTTCGACAAACCTGAAACCCCTTCTGATCCAGAGCTGAACAAAATAAAATCAGTCAGTCTTAAATGCTTGAACAAAGGGAATTTTTTTTTTACCCACACTGGTCAGGTCCGTAAAACTGTACTTGACATTGGCATTAGTGTTTCATTAGCAGAGAAAGGGAAAGCCCATGAAGAAGGTTTTTGGAAGGAAAGGGTTTTAAGTTTTAACTCATGAATAATGAAAAAGTCACGTTCAGTTTTAATATTAGACACACTGTGCAGACACAGCTGGTTGGGAAGAGGTCAAGATCTGCTTTGCAGATAAATGGGTATATACTGGTCAGGGTTAGGGTTTAATTAATGTGTTAAGTCTTTAAAGATTCTTTTTTATCAAACGCATTTCGAAATAAACCTGACTGATCCACATTTAAAACAAAAGGTTCTTAAAGTGTGTTGAGGTCATCAAGCAAAGTGATAATGCAATGTGTAGATGATAATTATCTACATGAATAGATAAAGAGAGCGTGAAATCTGAAGTGTGTAAGAGTAGGACGAGAAAAAAGAGCCAAAAGAGGACGCAATTAACCACAGGAAACAGACAGGAAGTTTATTCCTTCTCTGTGTCACTATAGCAACCTCAACTTGCAAGATGAAAAAAAAAAAAAAAAACGCACAGGAAATGAAAAGAGGAGGGGTAAAATGGGAGGTTTCTCAACGGTTCAGTGTACAGGCTGGAACTTGCTTTGCTGACACCTTTCACTGAATGAAAGAATTCAAGTTGACTGGTCACATCACGAAGGCAAATGTATCTGCAGTGTTGCTGGTCTCAACTTTCACACAGATCTGATTTTGAATATGCTGTAATCACTGAAAAGTTTTTATAATCAAATAATGATGGAAGCTCTGTATATAAAAAAAAATGTTTTGACTTGGAGGCTAAATAGGCACAACATTACTACGGCAGCAATAATTCTAACATAGGTAATGTACAAACCTACGGTCATTTTGTCCAGATCTTTGAAAATAAATCAATTAATCAATGTGTTTCTCTTGTGTGGATGCCATGGATATGGAGATGCTCTGTGATCAAGGAGAGGTGACAATCTTGACAAAGCAAAAATCTCTCAGTGGCATGAAGCCCAGTATGAGTGGCTGCCTTCTGTCCTCGCCTGTGAAGGCAGCAAAGGCTGCAAATGTATGCACAGTGAGGTACTGAGGTCCTAACCCTTAATCTCACCACAGAAAATGGAGATTGTAGTGTTCTGATTTAAAAAAAAAAAAAAAAAAACCCTCCTGCACTGGACTAACCAAGGATGTAACACAGGGCTTCTCAGGTTTGCAGATGACATCATCTTGATTCGAGCCTCTTTACTAATATTGTGTTCTTGCACAGGGAGAGATGGTCTGGTCTATGCTACTGTTTAACACAGTGAACTGGAACCACACATGCATGCAGGGGCATTACATCATTGACATGACACTGGCCTCGAGAAACCTCCCTGCAAACAGCAATTTATACCCAAGAGAATCCTGAATCTCCACAACACCCATCAGTGGTCCGAGAACAAACCTGAGTTGTCCTCACCAGTCACTGGGCCATTACTTGTCAGCGGCCCTCCATCAGGATGCCACATGACACCATGAAGGACAAGGCAAAACAGCAGGGAAGGTTGCTAGTGACGGTGTCTGTGCAGCCGCCTCCAACTAATCTCTCTCTTGCAGATTCATTAAAGGTGCTCTGCTCTTTCAATCACTCAGATGTGGTTGGTGAAAGTTGCACTTCTACCAATTCTCTTTGACTGTGAGGTTGTGATTATCTGTGTTAGAAATGTCAAACAGAGACTTGCCTGCCATCCATTACTCTATCACAGTTTCCTTCCACATTTTGCATAGTTGGTTTAGAAACAGACTGTTAAAAAAAAAAAAAAAAGTGCTATTAAACTTTTAAATAAAAGTCCATTGCTTGTATTTAAGGTTCACGCTATTCTGTTTCTGCTGGGCTTCCAGTCACAGGATTTCTTTGACAATTCCTCTTCACTGGGAGGCTTTAGCTGTGAAAAGTATGTAGAGGATGTGTTGAATTTGCATTACTGTGCTGTAGGCAGGGAAAAAAAATACAGTGAAAGAAACTAGTTTGAACTTGCCTAAAGATAACTCTTTCCAAAACATGTTGCACTTTAGTGAAAGTTGTCTTGCCGAGGACCACACACATCTACAATAATGAAATGTCAATGAGCAAAACACTGAATTTGTGTCAGCTCCACCCTGTGCCTTGACCTCCCTGATGAAAGACAAATTTAATTCCACTGACATTTCTGTCAGTGTGCTGTGGCTGTAAATCTGTTTACTCTTATGAATACGTTCATGATCATGCCTTATTACTGCTCATGCACTACAGATATTGCTTTGCAATATCTGTAGTGCATAGATATTGCTTTGCAATATCTGTATGCCATTCAACTATCTCATGGTTCACTTAAGTCGTGCATTACAGTACCATAATAAGGTACAGACTACATAAGATACGCATGTATATTCTACATGAGTGATGCGCCTTATCTACCGTCTGTTATTTACCTTATGCTGTTCTTTCTGTGGCATGTGCAAGGGTCTTATGGTGTCAGTGATTCTGCACAGCATTATCTAAAACCCTGACTTGGTACTTCCACCTCTAGATCAGTGGAATAGTGTGACAGCACTGGTCTAGACTGCAACCTCTAACTGATACCACACAGCAAAAGGGGATGACATAAGAAAACTTTTTTTAATCAAAGCTTTCTTTCCAAAATTGGTTTCAATCCAGGAGATGGATTGAGAGGGGCGAAGATAAAAGGGTAAGCAGAAGTTTATCTCTTTGACACAGCAAAAAGTGTCCCAGATTTTTAGTAAGAATAGAGTGTCTATCAAGCAATAACAACTTGTCTCAACACTACCGGCACCTGGAGCTTGGCACCTAATTTAGCTGCTAAAGTTGCCTGTGAGATTTAAGACAGGTCATCTGTGTTAATAATGTTTATGGTAGCCGTATGGTGCAAATGCTACAGGAAGAAGGGACATACAGCTGCACCAAGCAGATGAGAACGCAGCCACGGTCATCAGAGGACGTGGAGGTTTAATTCTAATATCTTTCACGAGAGCTGAAAGAACTGTTGATGGAGACAGGCCTCTCAGACTTCCTGACATGATGCCAAATTAACCTCCAATATTGACTTTCTCAGACGTCCATTAAAGCGGGGAGTTTCTTTTAATATTTTCCACACTTAAACAACAGTTATGTAACTTTTAACCCAGAGAAAGTGTAGCTTTATTTGGCACTGTGCAGCCACCAATTAAAGCAGAAAAGCTGCAGTTTGAAGAACTGCTGTTTTCACATAAACAAGCACGACTCTTAAATTTAAATTACGACTAGTAAAACTAAAATTTATTCTATTTCCAGTCCTTACAGCAGCTTGCATTTACCTAGGATGAGTATGGACTGGTAGTAACTACAGATGCCTGCTGACATATTTAGTAATGAGCCATAACATATTAAAACTGTGTGCTCATGTTAACATTATCTTTGTGTACTATACTATGTGTGTGTGTGATTTTAATCAATGCGTGTGTGTGACTGAGTGAGTACTCCACAAGAATACGGAGGACTACCTCTCTCACAGAGAGCTCTTTGTGTGTGCACATTGCCCCTGAACCAGCAAGTCTACCAAAGCCTTGTTGCAGCTTTGTTTAGCTTGTTTTCCTTTTGTTTATTCCACTTCCTTTCAGGCTCCTCTCTCTGCAGCTGACCAGAGAGATGGCCCTGGACTCTAAAAGAGGGAGCGAAAGAGATTTAGAGAAAGTGAGAGACAGACAGACAAGCTCTCTGTCAAGTGAATCTGGTTTAGAATGGAGCTGGTGTAACTGACATATTACTAAGATGAGATGCCAGAAACATTCAATTACCACGTTTACGATCGGAACTGGCACTGAACACCTGTGATATCAAAAACTCTCTCCAAACAGAATTTCTATCAGTCACTGTGCAAGTACTTTGGTGTTTGACAGTTTTTTTTCCAGCTGCAAACAACCTATTCAGTCCATTCTCTCTGACAAATAAAACACTGTCAGCAAAAGAAGCACAAACAAGTGTGTTTTGTTGTGTTTGTTTGTTTGTTTGTTTGTTTGTTTGTTTGTTTGTTTGTTTTGTGCACACGTTGCCTAAAGTGGCACATGGTTTGTGGCTAGATAGCTATCAGCAGCCCGGAGCAGCATGTTGACTCCTTTACTTCAGCACTGGTGGAACACTTATTGACAGAACTCTACACTGACTCATATTGGCTGCAAAATATGTAACTGGCATTGAAAGGGACAAAAGTTTTCGCACACAAGGAAGCTCATGTTTTTCCGCATAGGAGTGAAAGGGCAAGTAAAAACCAATGAGATAATCTGACTGGCGTCTGGTTAGCCCAGCCACCGAATAAATGTTCATTTGTGCTTCAATGCAACTATAATGGGGACAGATGGAATTGCAGGTCTTATGAAATCCAGTAAATGTGTTCAGTGTTGTCAGTTTTTTTTAAGTCATTAAATTTGGTAAAACTAGTGGGAAAACTAAAGGTGATTATCATAAGTAAAACTTTTTTTTTTTAATCATATGAGACAGAAACAAAGCCAAAACTATGAAAATAAGACCCGGGTCAGAACTGTTCTTTTAAAAACGCTCACGTCGGCACGGTACAGTCACCTTCCTTGCTGTCACTGACATCCTCCCAGCCGGTTATAGTGCCAAAACAGACCTGTTTGCTTTCAAAACACACTCTGCTCCAGTGATAATCACCATAGTAACCACAGAGCTGAAGCCCTAAGCTATCTGGACCTTTCCACACGTTAACAATTACAGTTCACTGAGGCTGACTTGCAGAAGACTGTCATCAAACACTGGGTCAAAGATGACCAGACAAAGCAAACGAATTCATTAACACTATAACAGTGAGAGTAATAACTCAGTTGACTCCCAACAACAGAAACGTTTCCTTGACAACGCAGCCTGGTGACACAGCCCTCTGGCCTCATCGAGGAGATGGCATAAAGAAAAGGTGGAGATAAGGTCTCTTTGATGAGTGATGTGCATGTTGTCTTTAACACCCCCCCCCCCCTTTTTTTTGAGCCCTAATTATCCAGGGTAGACTCACTAAGAAAGAATACTCTTTTGCAGCAATGTCGTAATCCACACTCACACTAGGAACTGTCCAATACAACCACAGTCTGATCTACTGGCCAGTGAAAGGCACCAGTGGAGGAGTCAGGAATTAAATGTCTTGCCCAAGGTCACCTCCACACAGCGGTAATAAGTTAAATACTCTTACACTTTCAGGCTCAGATCTGTTACAAATTTTCAGTCACGAGCTCCCTTCAGGCCACTGCTGTCTTCCCAAAGACTGACGATGAAGCTTTCTGTAAGCAAGCATTTAGTTCACCATTACAGCAAGTACTTCGATACAATTTATAAATTCGCTGTCCTTCACCCTTAAGGACGACAAAAACACTGGTGGCTCACTGCTTATGAGGAAGCTGACATCAGTGGTTAAACAAAAAATTGAAAAATACATCCTTGCAGTGACTAAATATGCTCAACTCCCTCCTCTTTCTCACACTGTCTACAGGAAGTCGAAGCAAATTGAAGAAGTTGCCCTTGTGAAGGTCAAGCCAAGGCACTAAAGACACAGTTCTCTTTATCACGCGTGATTTCAAAATCTTTGATAACCCTTACCCTCCATGAAACCCTGCACAAACTTCCTGCCTAAGTGAGGAAGATCAGAACGGTGTTGAAGATTACCTGGATCAAGAGGGAAACATTAAAATGTACTATAGATCTTGAAGGAAAATTATTGTAATTTTGATGTTGGGAACATTTTCACATTTGTCTGTACCACCCTAAAAAAATCTTCAAGGGGATTATTTTGATTTAGATTTTTTTTTTCCTGCAGCACCTTTCATAAGTTACACCAGCATGGCTGTAAGTTTTCTACACCGAATGAAAATTGTGTTTTCTAAACAAAATTTCTTTTTCCACTTGAGTGTGCATTTTTCTGTCGCAGTATTTGAATATGAAAGTTCCCAAGAGAACCCAGGAGAATGTGAATGTCCTTTCTAGCAAAACTGGGGTTGGGTTAATCAGTTTCCTCTTCACCTTTCTCACTGTTACCAGAGGGGTTTCCTTGATTACAACTCTTTCTGTTCTAATTTTTGTTCTTCCTCTTAAGCTCTACTCTTCACCATGTTCCTCCTTTGTCTCCATCTCTCACATTAAATGTGTTTTTTTTTTGTTTTGTTTTTTGCTTCCTCCCCCTCCTATGCTAATTTTTGTCAAGCGGTGTCATGCGGTCTTGACATTTGTCAACGCTATGCCTACAACTAAGAGTAACAGCTTCACCTGCTAACACACATACAGAAGAATTATTGTCATCTGCGAATGAAATCGCAAGGTAAGAACTGAGACTGAGGTAAGAGTCAAAGTTACAATCTAAAAAATTCTACAGCTGTGCTCGCTGGAGCTCTAAGGATTATGGGCTCAGCACATGGTAGATAACATAGATCTAGGGTGAACCACAGGTCTTGTCACACTTTGTGGATGATGGATGCCCTAGAAAAAACAGACAGACACCAACTCGGAAGCACGGAAGCAGGAAATACCCTGACAATACCCACGTTTAAAATGCTTTCAAATATACTGAGTCATCATACTTAACCCAAACTGACTTAAAGAAATAGAAACATAATTTGCATAAGACATAATTCAGATGTTCACCGTTGTTTGTGCTTGTTTTAAGAAAGTACAAACAAAGCCAAAAATATTGTATTTCATTTCACATCAGTCCCGTGCCATTGTGACAATGAAACCGAAAAGATAAAATGTGCCAGCAAAAAAACTAACAAAAGCTGAGTTTTGATCTGGGGTCCATTTGCTGACTTCCAATCTTAAGTTAAAGTCAGAGCTTATGAGGAGCACTTTAATGAAAGAAGCTGGGGCAGAGTGAACCCAGCTGTCCTTCAGTTTCATGTCCTGAAATATATGTCCTGCCAAGTAATGAGGTTCTGCTGATTTTAGAGCAGAAAAAGGATGATAAATGACCCCGTATTTCACAGGGTATATTCTGTCTGCTGTTTGGTAGCTACTGTACTGAGATATGACAGACAGTATATGGACAGTGTAGCTGCAAATAAACAATCTGTGCTACAAAGATTTGTTTCTTTCTTTCTCTCTGGTAGAAACAGCAGACCTTACAGAAGAGGACGGTGATGTTGTTTCTCCTTTCTTTCCAGGGAGTCCATCTTCCCCCACCACAAACTCCCTTTTATTTAACCATTTAGGGCCATTTTATTTTTGTTGATGCAGTGGTTTGACACACTGGGGTTGACATTTAAACTGCTGGCTCTGTTGTGCCACATTTTTTTACTACTTCAGGATGTTTACTTCAGGATGTTTACTTCTTTTTTTTCCAGTAAAAAAAAAAAAACAAAACAAAAGGAAAATACTGCACTTTTCTCTCCCACGATGCACTGATAAGAGTAATATATCAATATATTGCCGCTCCATTTTTACATTTAATGGCACTGAATAAAACATCTGACCCAGGGCTAACTGCCTACAAGTTAATGCAAGGTTATAGTAATTAAGGTTTGAGAGAACCCCATGAGGGGCTATTAGTCGGAATGGTCTTGTTGGTTTCGCAAAACTCATGATCTTGCAAAAGCAGTGTAACAAATTCATCAGTTTGGCAAAGGTATATCTGACATATATGTTTATCAGTGGTTCATATTTTCAAAAAAGGAAAACGCGACCAAGCTTAGTATAAAAGCAAGTCGGTAACAAACAGAAATGGTGAGTGGAGTCTTAACTTCTGTTGTGTATTTCTTCTAATAGAACATTACGATCCATAGCTGATGCAGTCCCTGGTGTTTATGCAGGCAGGTATCATAGAGAATAGACAGTATGGAAGTCACAAAATTTGTTGCACAACAGTATTGAGTTTGTTTGTCCAGCAAACTCCCATCTGCGCTAAAGACTTGATGTGTGCATATGTGTGAATACAAAACAAAAAAGGCAGCAGCGAGGCACATATTCAATCCAGTACTTAATGTCAGCATAAACAGACTAGACTCAAACAGCTGAGTCATCCATCTCCCTGCTCCTTTAATTCTCTTCTCTTTTCATTTGAAGTATCACGGTTTGATCCTCAGACGAATGTCGGGTTTCTGTCCTTCCTCTTGCTGCATTACTGATGCTGTTAGCACTTTTCTGCTACACAGTAAACTTCAGGAACCTTCTGTGCCGAGAGCAACCTGGACACAGGTGTTTCCAGGTATTGGGACCAAGGGACTATTTTCTTTGTAATTTAAGAAAGTACAAAGGTCTGAGGAGAGAGAAGGACAATGATCTAAGGCCTCATGCAGACAACAAATATTAGTGGTTGTGCTGATGGAACAGTAAGACAAAACATAATGAAGTAATCTAATCATAACCGAGTATGAAATCGGAGGGAAGAGTGAGGCACCAATAGATTGTTTATTTTGGATTTTGGCAGTCCAGAGGAATAACTCATAGTGCTTCTGTGGTCTGACCCTGCTCACTTCCTGCCTCACAGGAAACACGCTGAACAGCCCCAGCCCTGCCCTTCCTGTTCCCCAAGCGTGTGTGTGTGTTCACTCACACACACACGCACACACACACACACACACACACACACACACACACACACACACACACACACACACACACACACACAACCAGTCAGCTTCTTCTTCTCTTTAAGGTGATTCAAACACAGCCAACTCACCCAAGTAGCTATCACATCCATCAAATGGACACCACACTGCACCAGATCATTTTACCCTACAGTGTGTGCATCATGTGAAAAATGAGCTGTAAAACTATACTTAGAAAAGCAGTGGAAATGAAGACTACGGCTCATAACGAGCACTGGTCTGCTCAGCGCTTCCCAGACTGCAAACCCAAACTGCTTTGTATTTGCTCCTGAACCACAACATGAGACCGGGCCAAAGAAAACGCTGAGACGCAGAGCTTGGAAAACATCAGGATTTAACATGTGCCTCGGCTGAGATGGGCCGTAATTGAGAAGTGACAATGTTAAGAAAACAGTTCCCCTGTAAAGACGGGGAAAACGCTGTATTTAGGGTCCCCTGGAGAAAGCAGGGAGGCCCTCCCCCAGGCTGCTGCAGTCCAAAATCCTCCATTGTCTTGATACCTCATTTCCCCCCAGTCTTTAATCAAGCTGGAGTGGAAAGGGCGGGCCATTTTTTTCACTACAGGCCTCAGTCTACCATTGAAATTGCTGAAGAATGGAGATCTGCTTTAACAGATCGTAAGACAATGAGTCAATCTAAGAGAACAGAGCCAAATGGAAATAAAGTATGCACTGGCAACATGGAGAGCTGTATTTAACATATGCTTATCTCTTGGATCGGATGGGATTATTTTTTTTTGTGCATACATGCATTGGTCTAAATACATGCAGTATTTCATAAAGGCAAAAAAAAGAAAGCAGAAAAACAGGAAATCAACCTGCTGCAACTGGCAGCCTTTGTGGGCAGGTCTGAGTCAATGCATGGCCTTCCGCCATTGGCTCAGGCTGCTTTTGAGGGCAGACTCCGAAAAGAGTGATAGATAAGCAGATACACAGAAAGGCTATGAATCACTGTCTATAGACAAGATGTTTGACACAAAACTAATTAACTATGAACAGTGCTTTAAACGGATTTTCTGTTTTTTAAAAAAAAAAAAAAACATTCAGACATGCCAAACTCAGATCAGTATAAAACAAATCACAACAAACATCACAGGCTATTTCGGAAACAGTAATAAATGCCTGGCTCTATAACGGAAGGGACATGCAGGCAGAGAGACAGGGGCTTCTAATGAAGCCGAGCTCCTCATGCCCCGTTTTCAAACTCTTCTCTGTACAGCTGTCTGCTCTCTTCAACTTAACTGGCACAGCTCAGCCACTGACTGACAGCAAAACATGCAGCACAGCAAATCAGCACTCCAACACTTTGTTATCACCTCTGCTCTCTCCTCAAGCTCCTTTCCCCACAGTCCTGTCCATCACTGCCTTTTGTCCATCACTGCCTTCGTTTCTATTCATGTTCCGTCGGGAGATACCTAAATGTGTGACCCCCCTTTTCTTTTTCATCTTTGTTTTTTTTTTTTTTTTTTTTTTTTACTTTGTTCCACTCGCTGCAGCCCATTTGTCCCCTCTACCACATTTAAATAAAGGGATCCTCTGTCAGTCCCCAGAGGCTGCCAAGAATAAAGATTCAGGTCTCAATCAGCACACGATTAAGGAAAGCTGAGCCACGACACAGCAGACCACCATCACTCATCCAAAATCACACAACTGGCTGACTGCTATTCAAACTGCACCAGCTTGCTGCAAACTGACAAAAAAAAAAACAAACAAAAGAGTTCTGGCCGCTATAATTTACAGTGACTTCTGTTTATATTGCACATAGACCTAATGGAAGAACTAACATGAAAAAAAAAAGATGAATTATGAGAAAGCTAGGGAAAATTTGTAACAAAACACCACCAGGCTAACTGTCACTGCAAGAAGCCACTACCAAGCCAAAGATACCATTACCAATTTAACCCTCTATGAAAAAAAAAAGTAAAGTCATGACCCTTGTAGAACTTACAGAGCTCATGTAGTCATGTGCATTTTATTCTTTCTGTGATTCTACAAACGTACAGTTGTCCGGTTTAAACTTTTAACCACTCACATACGGATCCCACAAAGGAAATGGTGAGGAAAAGGAAAGTTGTCCTTTCTTTTTTTCCACAAAGTTAAGTCTGCATTTAAATATAAATCCGACTGTTTCTGAGTCATAGCTTCTTGCATGGCTCCAGTTCAATACTCCTGCGGAGTTCCAGCCATGTCTGCTCATTCTTGGTTTAACAGAAATAGTTAACAGTGACCCCGGGCCCCACCCTCTCTCTGTTCTCCTACTCAATATTCCCCAGCTAAAAAGAGCCCCAGTGTGGGAGCGCACCAAACTGAGGCCCCACAGAAAACCACATAATTACTAATCACAATAAAGCCCTCAGTGCTGTGTCCCTGCCAGAGGCTCAGCTGCACTCCGGTCTGCTCCAACTTGAGGCCTTCGCTTACAGCTACAAGGCCCCCCTTCCTTTACCGCTTTCTTTCAGTCTGCTAACCCCTGCCCTCTTTCCCTCCGTCACGTCACCTCACTCTTTCTCTGCTCACCGCTGTAAATCTTACTCTTTCTCTCCTGTCCTCTTCACTCATCTATCTTATTCTTGTTCAAGTCTGCAACAACTCACCTTTAACAATCCACACTCGTAGTAGTCATCACTTCTCTCTAGCAAAGAGATACATGAATGGAGGGGGTAACAGAATTCCCACCTCTAGGAATTCTGTTATTCTGCAACTGTCTCTCACTTTGACCTCTGATGAAAATCAGTAAGGGAATCAATTAAGCATCATAGCATTGTTTGCTTTGTGGCATGATTGTCCACACTGACCTCTGAAAAAAGGGCGGGGGGAAAAAAAAAACACAAGACACCCGTGCTAATTGGTATTGTTCTGATCGTTCCCTGAGAACTGCACTGTTTAGCAGTTTAATCAAGTATAAAATGGACCTCTGCTCTTTACAGCAGAGAACATCAGCAGTAATCAGTTTCTAATTGCCATAACTCCACCACAGTTACACAGACACAAGTTCACACAAAAATACATGGAGTTAAGCTGCAATATCAATGTACAGTACCTGACAAACTAAAAGGGCACACGCTTTCTTTCTGAGCCAGCGCCGAGCAGAAACACAAAAATGTGCTTTTATTAGCCAAGGATCGGTGCCAGAGCAATAAAAACCTAATACAGTCTAATACAGAGCTAAAGCTCCAGCTCTGAGCAAACAAAACCAAGCCAATCATTAAGCTGTATTCAACTGAAAGGGGCAAATCTCTCCAGTGAGTTAAAAGGTAATTATAGTTCAATTATTCCTACAGGGCATCAGTGGTGGTCTGACATTAGGGTCACCTTAAAAGAGAGTCACTTGTTTAAAACTGACGTGCTCATTAATGTGAGATAAAGGCAAGGGCAAAATAATCATTGCTCCAAACGATAAAAGAGTAAGCGACTTCAGCTTATAGACTTGGCACACAGAAATATAACGAAGAGTAGCTGCAGGGAAACATACAGGGAAACTACACAAAGAAAAATTATTATGAAAAAAACTTCCTGTAACTAAAAACGGTCTGAAGTCTGTCTCTATTAGTTTGTTTGATCCTGTTGTTGATTCAACTGAATGGGATAACATCTAACTTTGCCCTCCGCTTCTGAGTTGATTCTCCGAATGTTGCATTGGAAAAGCCAATGAAACGGCCAAGGACCCAGATCAGATCCTACAGCATTAACTCACACAAATAGCTAGTTTCACTGACTGTCACTTCTCCGTCAGTGAGATCATCTTTCTACTATATCCTGTTGTTGACCCATATCATTATCCAGCCATTCTGGATAATGATATAGGATCAGCTACAGGTCTTGCCCCAGAGGTTCAAAGGTTGAAAATGAAAGTAAGGGATCATAAAACAGGATCGTTGGTTGTGTGTTGTTGTGGGGGTGGGGCATGTGTGTCACCATCTCAAACATTTCTGATTAATTAGCCATTGTGGTTGTTTATGTTTGCAGCTGTGAGAAGTAGGGCAGCAGGACAAGTGTTCCGTTGCCAAACACCTTGCCCTTTTCTCAGGAAGATGTCGGCGAGGACACGCTCGCTGATATCTTCTTTGCTGCTGTAGTCGTTTTCCTTTTGTCAGAGCGAAACTACTATGATTAGACCGACACAAGTGTCACTTGAGCCACAATGAACTCCCCTGTCTGTGGGAAGGAATTCTTAATAATGTGGATAAGACCATCATATGCTCTGCTTATTAGTTTTCCTAACCTCCGGCTCACTAACATTCGACAACTGTGCGAGGAATGGAAGGCACACAGCTCCTCGAGCCATTGGCACAGTTGTTGCAATTTGAGTTATTTAAGTGGAAAGTGTAAAAGAAGTGTAATATCCAGAGCTGACCCTAAAATAGAATTTAGCGACCGATGCAAAAAGTGAGAAATATGGTACAGTTTGTTAGTTATGAGGGATTTATGGCTACAAATCAAAGCAAATAAATTCATAAGATCCTATGCAAATAGTCCGAGTGACGTGTTACACAATGGAATATCACAGCTGTTTCAGGGGACATTTTTGCACCATGTTTGACATTATTGTTGAGATAATTTCATGGAAACGAACTCTGTTTGAAGGGAACCAATAAACTAACTCCCCTGGGAATTTCCCACACTTACGAGCTCTTTGGTTTTCAGCTGAACATTGAACACAACAAAAACGCAGAGGGAAACGGGGTACTTAGCCTTAGGATGACGACATTTTCATTACGTTTTTTTGTAAGTATACACACACACAAACATAGTTTATGTACACATCATAGGCCTGTACACATTACACCTCTGTGACCAGCTGTAATGCGAGCTGCAGTTCTGGCTTCACAAGCCTCACTGGAGGCAGGTCAGAGGAGGGCATATACTCCCCGTCAGTGTGAGAGCCAGTGTAACGGCAGGAGCTGAGTCAGCGTTTTCTCCCCACATTTCCCTTGAACATGAAAACTCAGGTGATAACTCAGGTGATAAAAGTGTTTTTAACTGCCTCTCTTCTTAAAGCCTCTCCACGGCTTATTTGGCTTTTGGTTTCTCAAAAAAGGTTTTTTTTGAAACAACCATCTAGACCACCAGCTTTTAATAGATACACCAGTAACTGTTTTATTTGTGGAACGTCTCCACATGCAGTGTCTTTTGTGTGTCTTTCATATGTTGTACTTGAGGGAATGTCAGGCCTCCTCCCACACAAATTACATACCACACAAAAGGCCTCCATAGCACACACACACACACACACACACACACACACACACACACACACACACACACACACACACACACACACACACA
>JBBMJY010000018.1:13522146-13548477 GCA_037833715.1 Toxotes lorentzi
CACACACACACACACACACACACACACACACACACACACACACACACACACACACACACACACACACACAAAAGTTACAAGTGGCACAATCCAGCCGGCACTGCCAGGGATTTTTATTTATTTATTTTCAGAGAGCTTGGTATGGGGTCTCAAACACATTTCTCCATTGGACCCTGCTGCTTTAAGAGTTCTTTTTTTTTTTTTTATGGGGTGGAAAACAAAACAGCACAGCAAAGTACAAACATATTTTACGGCTCTACGGCATTCCTTCCAAAACTCTTTCTTAGCTTGAGGGCTGTGTTCAGACAAATAACAATGGTGAGAGGGTATTACATGTAAAAGAAGAGTTATTACAGTCTGTAAGTATCGCAGCTAAACACTTTGAAAACTTCAGTCTCGCGTCAGCAGGCGCACCGTGCTATTTGTGTCAGTTGTGTAGATCATTTGTCATTTTCCCCCCCTTACTGTAAGGTCTGCCTCTGGCATTGTGAAATTCACACGCTGACACACGAGTATTGTTCAGACTGCTGTCATTTTAAGAGAAATAACAGAGAAAGAGGAGGGATGGTGACTACTCTCCGTAGTTTTGTTTTTTTAAATGAGTACAGGGTGTTAGATGCAAAACAAATCCTTAAATTAGACTTGTTTGAGGGCAGCAGTGTTGCATGTGACAGGCAGTGGGGTCTACAGGCTCAGGATCTGAGCCAGGCAACTGACAGGATGGGTGTGCTGGTTTCCTCAACCAGCTGAACAAAAGACTCAAATGTACTTCTCTTTTACATGCAGCCAGCTGAAAGAGGAAGTGACAGATGGGGGTAAGAGGGGGTGGGGTGATGGGCTGAAACAGGAAATGACATCAATTCCATCTGCAAAACAGTTAGCAACCATGATCAAAAAAGGTAAGACAGAGAGAGAGAAAGAGGGAGAGAGGAGAGAGTCTAATCTATTTGACATGGGACCTAATCTGGCCATAATTGCTTACATTAGTATGTGTGAAGTACAACAAACCCTATCAACTGATTTTTATTTTAAAAAATTTTCAAGAATCTGAGAAAACCCAGTGATGAAAATGAGCTAAAAAGGGACGGTTCTGGTCTCCATTTCCTCTCCATGTGTGTCTTTCTTATTTGAAACCATGAAATCACTTGCACCCACGGAGGTTCGTAATTTGTAGAACAGAAGGAAGCTCTGATTGGTTTTGGAAGGTGAACACTGTGTTTTTGATGTACTAAGTAATTTGTCAAGAAGAAATCCTATATTTCCTTCAAAACCCCAGTCTAATTTCTTGGCATAAATCAATTTCACAGCACCAACTCCAGTCTTTCTGTGCCACTAATATTGCTGAGGTCATTCAGCTGCGAATGTGGCTGGAGAAATAAGAGAAATACATTTGGAAGGCACGCCAGGCTCCACGGCACTAACAACCGCCTGTTCAGGTGGTCTGAAAAGGGCACGAATGTGTTACAAGTTGCAGCTGCTGGGAGAGGTATAGCAATACACTGCTCCTGATCGATACATTCATTATAAAAGGCTCTAATGTGACTATAGAGACACACCAGGCCAATACTGTGAAGCAGACACAGTTTCACAAACTCAAACCGCAGGGGAACATTTAACGGTATGGTTTCATCTAAATGACCTCCTAAATGTCTACAGTTAACCTCGTTTAGCTTGAGTTAAAGGGCAATTAAGAGAGAGTATGACCAGTTACAGAGAAAAGAGTACACAGTAAGACTTTTTGAGAAGATCAAAAAAAAAATCTAGATCAAAGATTCCAGTGAAGTGTATGGATTGTATTTGTCCAGCTGTCACATAGCTGGGACCTGACGACAGGCAACACTACTGAATTAAATTGACCTCTCAGTTACAGCCTTGACTGCACAGCTGACACAGCATTATCACCCTGGGGTGAAAAAAAAAAACATACCCTCACCCAGTGTGACATCTAACTATTCCCACCATCTATCACCTTAACATGGGCCCCAGCTGCTCAAGTTATGGTAGGCACCTCACCGCACTTTCTCCACAGCACACAACTCAGATGAAACATCAGCAGAAGCAGGCAGCAGATGAAAGTCGGTGGAGTGACGGAATAAGCGAGGTCCCACATAAAAACCATCGCCTGATACGGGAAAACTTTAGAGAGAAGTTGACGAAGGACGGTGTGGCACACTGAGGAAAGATTACAAGCGTACATCTGGGAGAGTGACAGCTCCCCTTTACTCCGCCGTCTGCTGTCAGCTTCACTACATCACCGTTTCACAGAGCCCACAGATACAGTCCACCTGTTGACGACATTTTGCAAGATTAAATCTCTGATGTAGCTCGCCTTCTCATCAGCTAAATCTTTAAGTCTTTATTTTCCATGATGCACCATTTTTCCTCGTCCTTCTTCCAAGTTCCTCTATACACATTTGGACAGCAACTATAAAAAACAAGAGACGAAGAGAGTCAAACCGTAGTAGCTGTGAAGCGTGAAGCTGCCCTGCTGATCATAAGAACACACTTATCTGGGTCCGGGTCGCAGGGGAGACTCCCGCCCCGTCCACAAAGCACCGAAGTCCTACAGCACCTCCCACAAGCGTTGAGCCCATGGGAGGTGGTGCCGCCCGGAGCGGGGCTCAAACCCACGACCCCGAGAGAGTGAGTCTCGTGCTCTATCAGCCGAGCTAACCGGGCAGCTGCTCAACCTTCCACTTGGTTAAATATGAACTGTGGCCCACCCCCTGTTTCCATCCTTACTTATTATCTCACGAGCGTTCTACTATGATTTCTGACCTACATTGAACTAATCTTCTTTCTTCTCTTTTCATGCCCACCTCACCAGCCACCCAAATGCAGCCCACTTCCTCTCAAAGATTGTTAGGGTAGGATGCATCTATCTAAGAGTCATTGCCTCCAGTGAAAACTGGAGCTTTCTTTCTGTGGCTTACATTTTTGACATTTTCCCATTTAAGTGTACTTTAGTTCAACACATATACAGGGCTCAAAGCTGAGAGAGCAGGCTCGACTCCGGGGGGGAGCCCAGGAGCACCAGACCTTCCACTGCAGAAAAATGACAGGATAACCCGATGAGGATGGAGGGGAAGTGAAGTGAGCTCATTTCCTATAATGACAAGAAGAAGGAAATGGATTGTGGGAGGGGAGAGAGGGGATAATGGTTTGCTGTACGTGTGTTTAATGACATGGTCAGACAAAGAAAACCCCCACCCCTGACTTCCCACTCCCCAAAGGCACATGGAAATGTAAGCAATATAAAGAGGGGACCTTTGACATTTCTGGTGATGCTATGGTTGGGGGGGAGGGTCATGAACCTGGGGAGTGTACTGTGTATTTTCCGGACCCTGACAAAATAAGCAGCACTACAGGGAGCACTCTATGAATTACAGTCACATTTGGGCTGAAACTGTAACATAAATGTTTTTCTGGCCCTAGGGAAGAGATGGAGTACGCTATTCACGGGTGAGGGTCAGTTCAAATAAATAAAAAAAAAAAAAAAAAAAAAAATGATATTTAGTCATGCAGGTAAAAATTTGCTCACATTGGAAAGTGAGGTGTGCCATTGAAAATACCCAGAATTGCACTGTTTCTGGCAAAACAGGTTGACTGCTGTTTCAGCACTTTGACCCCCACAAAGGAAATTCACCTGCTGTGCACAGTTGAATTCTCAGGGGAGAAGATCTGAAAAACTCCTTGCACCTTAAACCAAAAAATAATATCTACATGGGAACCCTTAAGTTAGTTAGGGGTTTTTTTTTTTGTTTTTTTTTTTGTAGTTTGGGTGAACTGACCCTTTAAAAAAAAAAAACATAAAAGAAACTCCTTAGCTCATTCTTTATCATAGCTTATATCCTTTTTCTGGCTCTCACTCAGACAGCTTTGCATTTTGCAACAGTTCCTGTGTCTGTGCAGAGCTGTCTGCAAGTCTACATGCTGCAGTATCTACTTCCCCTCCTACACACATTATCAGAGGTAAAGGGCGTACTGAATTAAGCTCATGATCTGATCCCTGTGTCTTCAGACCCAGTGGTGAGAAAAACCAAGGTGAATCCTGAGGACTGCACTCCTAACAGTTACTGCACACATCCAAAAAAAAAAGGCCACATACAACCTCCTCACTCTAAAATATTAATCTCTATGGCACTGTAGTGTTTTTATGAAGCAGCAGGAATAGCGTAAGAATAAAGCAAAGATATGAGCTCTGTCTTGAAGTGGGGAATGAGGCAGTGGTGGAGGATTTTCTAACCCATCAGTATTTCCAGAGCAGAGAGGATAGTGCAGCCTGGTCCCTGTGGACTCACACTGAGACACAGAGTCTGCAGGAGCAGGCTTTATCTTCAGAGTTCTCCCTGTAATTGCAGGATATTCAGACTGTTCACATACACAATCACAGATCCGCTATCCACTGAGTCACATAGCTAATTGGGCAGCACTGTAGTGCAGACTGTTGAGTAAACAAGGTCAAATCACACCAAAACATAGGACAGCAGCTTCATTTGACAAATCTTATAGAATTGGCACACTTTTGCCAATAGTGCTTGTTGTAAATATCTGTTACAATGCAGCTGCTCAGTATCTGATGTTCAGATGAGATTTCTTGGGGAGCTGTGAAAGTGCCCTCAGCTGCCAGAGCAGGAACGCAGACGTGGAGTTGTTTATACCTGTGGAACAGGTCAGTCTGACTGGGTTTCTCCGGAGAAATCCAGGTCTCTATAATCAGCCTGCTGTAATTATACCCGACACCCACTAAAACTCTTCTACTGACTTTAATAAGAGGGAGGAACTCAGTGTCTATGCAGTGCTGACCGCATGGGCTGACCAGCAGTAGAACACGTCATCTTGTAAAGTCACCAAACAGTAAATAAGTGACTGTAGCGGAGACTTATGTTTGGGCTAAAATGTGCTGCAAAACCTTCATGTTTGGGCTAAAATGTGCTGCGAAACCTTCATTCTTTCCTTCAGCACATTTTCTCTACATAAGATAAGAAATTTTGTCATATTGAAGGATGTAATTTTTCTGTTTCAATGTTTTTGGTCAAATATGTTTAACTCCTGCTAAGTGTACTTCTTCTCTATGATTCTGATTACAAGGAATTGGGCCTGACAGGAGCAGCTTTCAAGAATTTTGCCTTCTAATCACCAACTGGCAAAGTAATATTAAAGGGATTGGATCAGAGAGAGAGGATCGAGCCCTCCGCCTCTCTTACCATACTATCACAGTAGCTGTAGCTCAGGTTTCCCTGCTTAACTCTGCTTAGATTGATGGCTTTTGCAAATGGTAGCAGTGGCTAGGCTAGTCGATAGAGGTCCTCTCTCTCTGGTCAATACTGCGTCTGCAGAGCCAGGCTTTGAGAAAGTTACCTAATCAAAGCATTTAGGAGAAATGAAGGTAACTGTTTGTTTTCCAGAAACCCACAGGAGGAAACTGCCTCTGAAGATGTGTCACAGTGGTTAAAAAGAGATGAGCTACAACCTCATCCTGATGTGTGTGTTTGACTGTGTTCTTTGATTGCAACAGGAAAATAAAAGACAATCATTCATACATAAATTAATAAATAAATAAAATGTAACAGAAAAAACTGTGTTTGTTTGTGTGTGTGTATATATATATATATATATATCTTTATATTCAAAAGCCAAGGTCAGGTGATGTGGACTGGAAGAGAAGATTAATGCTTCAATCAACTATTTAAGCTGATCCACCCCGATTTTTTTTTTTTTTTTTGGAGTTCAATCTTCCAATGTTCACTGGGAGTCCATTTCCCTCTTTCCTGACTAAGGCCTTAGCAAAGAGCTCTAATTAATGAGCAAACATCCTCACACACACAGCAGAGTCAGGATGCAAAAGAGGAAGAGAAAATGACTGGTTTCATATCATGTGTTTTTTTTTTGTTTGTTTGTTTTTCCTTTTGTCTGTGGTTTAAAATTTAAAAAAAAAAAAAAAAAAGTCAGAGTGTGTTCATAATAATGACCAGACGGGAAAGAACAGTTACCGCTGGAGTTAAAGTTATACAAGCTTCTCTTTACATCCACATATAGATAATATATTCTTAGCCTGCAAACATTAACAGCACATTTCCCATCCCCTGTCATGAGCAATGTAATGTGGCTGCCACCTTCATTTTAGGTTAACCATCTAATGCTTTGATCGTGAGTAAAAGCAGCTGCAGGCCAAAAAGTATGCAAGCCTTACATTGTTACATGCAGCAGCCTTACTGCAGCAACCATGAGGAGCAATGTAATGGAATCCAAGCCAATTCAACACTGTCACAACGACAAAGTCATAAACTAAGTAGTGCACTGCATGCTTTATATATCATGTCATAAAAGAACAGCATGTCTACTATCCTCAATGGAAATGAATAACAGCGCTGCCATATCAGTTGTTTTTAAGACTCAAAATAGACCAAGTCGTTTCTCTTCTAAGAACATGACCAGCATTTTTATTTCATTATTTTTTTAACCACAGCCCAATAAAACTGTCTTTATTTTCCCCTCATTTATTACATTCACAATCTCAAGTTGACATCAAGTATATTCAACTGCATAGATGTCCCTTTCCACTGTGCCCTAGGGTGCATGCATTCAGTATTCCAACATATTTACATAACAGAATAGGCTGTCAAGCCAAATGCGTTTATGTACAATTAACCCTGAACTGTGCGTGCGTGCGAGCGTGTGTGTGAATGCCAATGCTGAATCATGCAGAGATATTTTCCACTGCCAGGCTGCTGTTCTCTCAGTTAAAGCAGAGCGCGTTGCAAAAAGGAACTTTTCGTTTGTGTCGAGCTGGAAAAAAAAAAAAAAAGTAAGTGAAATAACAGGGAAAATCGAGTGAAGTGAGCAGCAAAATATCTGTTGTCGACAGAGAGTAGATTAAATGTCAGTCAAAAGATCAGAATCGGCAGGGAAGCCTGTGAATGAGTGCTTCCTGTTAATGAAAGCTTAAGCCTCAACAGTATGAAGTCCTCCCTGCTACATTAACTAATGGCTTTCTCTAGGGACAACTAACAAGACAAAACCATCTAATACAGCCTTCTGTTTGGTAAGGCGTAATTAGAGAAAAGTAGTTACCATGGAAATTCCAAATTGCATTTGTTTGTTTACGCCAGGTAAAAGACGAAGCACCACGGTTTTGAATGCACTTTTTGTGGTTAGACTTCCTCAGCTGGTCGAGGGAAGGCAGTGCTTCAGAGGCGATTCAAAAAAAGATCCATCATTTCTGTCTCTGCCTGTGAGTAGGAACGAGGCTCATCCTTCACTGTAAACCCCACGCCTTGTCCCAGGGTCTCTTGAGTTTGCTTTAAGGAAGGACATGGGACTACCATTCACATGTTACGCTCTATTACACAGAAAGGACAGACACTGGTGTGTCATGAAGGAAGCAGTGAGACTTTTCTCAGCTGTTCCAACAGATACTATGGTGGCAGATGTGAGTGCTGAAAAGCGTACCTGGAGGCGTGATGTAGCACCTCTGGGCGGGGGGGATGTCACACCTCTGTACACATACTGCTACTGAATAGATAGATCATCGTTTGAGCTGTGACTGCATGCTTTATTCAGCGGATTAAGTCTCCCAAGAAAGCTTAATGCAATTAAACCAAAGTGCAGTCATTCACTTCATTCAAGTCTACGAGCAGGAAAAGCAAAAAAAAAAAAAAAAAGAGGAAAAACAGACACTGTAAGAGGAAACAAAATCAGAGTTAAAATTAGCCATGTGCACTCTTGAGGGTATTGTAAATGCACAACTATATTCACCATTCAGAAAACTGACATGTAAATTTCACTTTTTAAGAGACGAGAAATCCTTCAAAAGACAGTTCAGCTTTACGCCCAGGTGCATCCTTCGCATGCTGTGACATGTTTTTCAAATGGCACAAGTGAAGAGAAAACCTCTTACTTGTATGACGTGAGTCTTTACGCACAGATTCATGAACCCGCAGTTCAGAATCAGAGCTCTCCTGTAATTCCTCCCAACCCTCACACACTGAACCGGATGGTAATTACTGATATGAAACCTGCTGTACAGAGCTGAGTATGTAATTAGCCATCTAACCAGGGGCACAACTTAACAACCAGCCGTCTCTTCAAAGAGGCAGGAGAGAAAAACACAGTATGAGTCCCCTGTCAATTTGAGCTGAACGACAACTCAGTTTGGTGATTCTGTGATCACCAAACTGCTACTAAATGCACAGGCTGCACTGAGCGGTGAATACATTAAATAACCCCAAATTATTTCCACTTTCACTGATTTATAGTATTAATAGTTGTGTTTGGTAAAAGGCACCACACAGGATCCTCTGCGATGTATGTTCCTGACAGTTCACTGCCTGGGTATGAATTAACATTCTGACACATCGTATTTTACTAGACTAATCATTTTAATGCATAGAACAAGTTCCCTTTGATTCCCCTGATCAACAAAATCTGTATCCGATTAAACATGAGCACGTGTTCAGCAAGGTGTCCTCAATAAAATCACTGTCTAACATAACAAAGTGACTCACTGTTTGTTTAGAAAATTACATTGATTCCCTTGAGGCAATAACCGGAGGAAATTCGTAATTCAGTGAGCATGAGAGGAGACGTATCATTGGCCCAGGAGTTTACCAAACTGCACTTTTAATTCATACGAATTACTGGTTTAGGAGCCAGTGAGAATTGCTGCTTCCTCTCTCTCTCTCTCCGTCTCTGAGCTGAATGTCAGGAGAAAATGGTAGCTCCGTCTAAACTTTGAGATCAACCTAACTCAGTAGCAATGTGTCCTGTAGTTGTATGTAGCTTTCCCAGCGACTCTGACAGAGCAATAAAAGGGCCAGGAACAAACTTCAAAGCCTGGGAAAGTGTAATTCTCTTTTGTTACTAAGCAGTGCTTTCAATCAGGTGTTTAGTGAGTGTGTGTGTGTGTGCGTGTGTGTGCGCTCCAGCCAGTGCTGGGAACAGTCAGGGCTGTTCACCCTCTATCCAAACAGCAGCCCACTCATTATCAACAAGACTCTGTCATGTCTGAACCCTCAGTCCAGTCCCTCTGCGAGGAAACCGCTCCAACCACTCCAAACTTAAGCCTGACAATTTTGGCTGTCCTGCCAAAAACAGAAAAAAGAAAAACAACAGGCACTGTGCTCTGAAATCTCACTCAACATCCAGGGTTCAGCATTTCTCAAATTTCCACACGTCCCTGCTAGACAGGGACATGTGCCCCATGGTGCTGTTTCAACTCCAAACTCTTCCAAAACATCCCCAATAAAGCCCATGTGTTTATGCCAAAGCAGGACCTAGAATGAAGGCAAAGTACACAAGGACACGCTGCTTTTTAAACCTGTGAACTGGGGCAGTGGCAGGTCCAAGTTCACAGGGCTGCTGCTACACTGGCACAACAACTCATTTCTGGAGGCACTACTGCTGCCACGTTTGTCTCCTGAGGAGGTGGGTGAAGGAACCAGCCTAAACAATTCAGAGAGCTGTCGTTGTTGTTGGTGGTGGTGAAACACTTTATGAGGGTGAAGGACTGAAGGCCAGATTTTGGAGGGCAAAAATAAGAAAAAAAAACATGTTACTATTAATAGCATTTGCCTCCAAAAAAAAAAAAAAAAAAAAATCTGACTTGCTCAATGACTTTTTGTCCGTTATATTCCTGGGTCACATTTGCACCAACGCTCAACTCGTTCCTGCTGTTGCACAATTCGCTTGTGACCATTAAATGAGACACATTTGCAGCCCAGTGTGAACGGTGTGACAGACAACTCACCCAGAAGAAGCAGTTTCACTTCTCTCGCCGCCTTCTCTCCATCTTCTCTCAGGTTTTTATCAATCATTTTAGACCTCTCGGCCGCGGCTTTATCTTCCTGACTAACCGTACAACCCATGGTTCCTAGTGCGCGCTTCAGGTCTGCTGCTTTAGTGGGAAAATATCACCTGGGAAAAAAAAAAAATAATATTCGACGGCTGAGTCCGAACACCCTTGTTTTTTTTTTGTTTTTTTTTTTGGTTTTTAATAATAATAAAACAAGGGTTTGAGTTGAGTCAGTCAGGCGACTTCCCTTTTTTTTTTCAAGAGTGGCGACAAACGTGACGGACTCCGTTCATCCGCGACAAAACATAAAAACAAACGATTTCCTTCTGCGAGGTGAACTTGGACTTTCTAATGTACGAAATTCCCAGACACTCGTCGGCTGTTCAGTCAGTAGCTCAGCATCGGTGCGGTTTCTTATGAGCGTGGAGAAGTTGTCCGAGAAAAAGAAAAACGAAACCCCAGCTTGAAAAACTTTTTTTTTTTGGAGGACGGTTGACTTTTAGCTAATTCGGTATTTCCGACGGCAGACCATCAGAGCAGGTTAAACACACGAGAACGGGCCACGAAGTTCAGCACCCAAAAAAAAACAAAAAACAAAAGAAAAAAAAGTATTCCAGCTGTTGAAAAGCGAGCACACGGATCCTTGCTGCCTCTTAGGCTACCGGACACACACCACTTTTCACGGGGTGTTTATCTCTGCTGTTTTTTTATTCTGGTTTTAATCCCTGTAGCCGCTGCGCATTCTTTCCCCCGCGTTGAGATTTATCACGTTTGAAGCCACACCCGTAGCCGCCGTGAAGTTCCCCTCTGCCCGACAAACAGTGAGAGAGAGCGCCGTCACCTCCTAACGCAGCAGCAGCGGGTCCAACCTCCACCACAGTTTAAGAAAAAAAAGAAAAAGAAAAGAAAAAACGCCCATTCCCAGTGCTTCATGGGAAATGTAGTCATACACGACGGGTTACTGTATCCTTCACGACCTGCAGGAAATCTGCGGTGAGCTTTGGAGTTCATAAGAATTAAGGTGCTGAAAGAGATTTTTATTTATTTTTTTTAAATACACAATTTCTAACTAATGGCACCAATTCATAATATTCATTTTGAAACGACCAAATACACCACTGTTGCAGGAAGTGTTCCACAGTGCAAAAATACTCCACTACAAGTGAAGGGTCTGCATTCATAATTTAAATTAAAGATCCCTTCCAGGTATGTACGAAGATATATATATATATATATATATATATCTTCGTACATATATATATATATAATGCTATGCTTTGAATCATAAATTGTGTCTGATATATTTTTTCTATTAAAAAAAGAAAGCGTTTAGTTCTTAAAATGATGCCTACGCCTCCTCCCCCATTGAAAAAGCCAGAATCTGTGAATATGCAGATATTTTTCATTGCAATATGTGTAAATATAATGTGAACTTTAAAGTAAAAGAACTAACTACAAAATGTGCATGTGTTAACAAAAGTAAGAGTTCTCACTCAGCAAAATGGCCCCTGTCAAATGTTATATTCATGCAGATGTACAGCATAGTGACGTATCTACTCTTCTTTTTTACTTTTCCTGATTTTTTTTTGATTAATTGTTTGGTTTATAAAATTCAGGGAAATAACCAAAAACCCATCATGAGGAGTTAGGGTTAGAGGTTAGGGTTAGCCTAACCCCTAACCCCAACCCATGACATTTTAACATTTCTTGTTTTGTCTAAAATCTAAAGTTATTCAATTAGCTATAACAGAGGGCTAAGAAAACCTGAATGTGTGTGTGTGTGTGTGATTGGATTATTATTATTGATTCAATGATATATAAGGAGTTTTTAATGTTGCAAATAAAGTGCAAGTACCTCAAAACTGTACTTAAATACACTGCTTGAGTAAATGTACTTTATGTACACAAATTGACTCTGTCTCAGTCTGTAAAACATTGAAACATTGAATAAGCATTAAGTTGGATGTAAAAATTTCAAACTGAGGAGCTTTCAATGAACACTTAAAGGCAACAGAACAACTACAGCTGTGTCTATTTTAAATATTGGTAATTGTTGGTTTATTGGAAATAGCTGAGGGCAATGACTGCCACACCAGCCAGAACATAATGATTTAAATGTAATAGTAGTATGAAGTCAACACTGAGACTCAAAATGGGCTCAATACAATCCAGGTGGTGATTCATGGTTTAAGAAAGTACCTAACAAAACCCTGACATAGCTCATTCCACAGCTCTATGCTGTCACCTTGTGGACTGTCTCCTGACCCTCAAGAGAAGAGTTAACAGCCATTACTGAACTCCCTTCACTTTACACCATGCTTGTACTACAGTCTCATGAAAAAAAGTTCAAGTACCTTTTTGCCCAAGAGCAATTTCATTAATGTGACAGATAATTATATGCACATGTGAAACATTTTAAGATCAAAATGTCAAATATCTCTAAGAAATATATGACTAACTTGTTCCATCTCTGTATGAAAATGGAATGAAATCATACAAATATATAAAGTTGTGTCCTGATCGTCGTACAGACAGGTGTGACTTCTGATCGATGAGGACAGATGAAAGTCATGTTACCTCATTATCTTTATTGCAACATTGTTTACAGTACAATAACTGCCAGCAACATATTAAAATATATAGAGATACAAGAAAATAGACATGAATTGAAGGACAAAAAGGTTTAAAAGCACTTTGAAAATGATTACATTTATATTTTTTTATTGGACTAAAACTTTAATTGCTATTTACATTATACAAACTAGATATGCATATAGAATATAAAGGGTATACGTTTATATACATTATTTATAAATGCTGGCCGATGTCAATATTTAATATGTTACTATTCAATCATACACATTTCAATAAATCACACAAAGTGGGAGACTAACAACACTGAGCTCTAAATACAGGTCCTCAGAGATCATCTTGTATCAGCCGCTAACACAGTGTATCCCCTCACACACCTTGCTTTTATTTTTATTTTTTGCATGTTGTGAGGTTTTGAAGTGTTTTGTGTGTGTGGACCAGTGACAAACATTTTATGATGATTTACCAAATGGCTTCATCGTACATACAGAAAAAAAAAATGCAGTGGTTAAAAAAACACTGAAAGACTGAAAAAACACTGAAGTTATGCCCCAGTGGCTGATTCAGATGATTCTCTCTGCATACAGTTACATAAAGACAACCAAATGCCTAGATATAATCAAATAAAGATGGATTACAATACTCAGTTACCAACATAGCACTCACTGTAGTCTGACGTATGAGGATTTTATCTTAAAAAAAATATACATATATATATATAATAGAATAGAAATTTAGGCAAGTACACCAGCACACTAACAACTCCAAGTTAGTAGGTTAATGTCTGCCAACAAGCAGCAAGGAGGTCAGAATGACCCAAACTATACCACTCATGATATTTCACTGATTATAACAGATAGATATAACAATAAAAAAAAAAACACATATAAAAACAATCATTAACAGGTGTTGTATCTTGCATTTCATCACGGAATCAGATTTAACTGATACGCTCGAATAAACATTAAACATGAAGTTTAAAACAACATCCATCTATGGTAAGGAGACAAATGCTCGAATTATACTTCTGATCAGAGTATAGGTCCAGGTTTAACAACACAAATGCATATAAGTACTATAGTTCAAATACAGTGGAGTCATTTTCTTTTTTTTTTTTTAAAAAACAACACCGACACCTAAAAACCTCCAACAGTACATCCATCTAATTTGTTGTTTAATCTACGAAACAGACCAGAGGAGGAAGCTAATGATCGCTTGGGCTCACAGGAAAGCTAAGTTTAACATTATTTCAAGTAATATTTGAAAAGACATCCATTTTATGCCATCGATACATTGCTAATTTTCTCATAATCTACATTTAGATTAATTTCTCAAAGAGACACGCCTTTAAATCACATCTATGAAATGTGAGAATTTCTCAGCAGTAAATTTGCTTTTGTTTCAACTTATGAATGGCTACGAGAAGTTGTGCTTATCGGAGGAGAGTGCTATTGCTAACCCACAACTTTTCAAGATTGTTAAAGAAACAGTGATCCCACGTCTCTCATTGCTGTTAGGGATCAAGCTTGTGCTGGATGCAGACATATTTACAGATACCAAACTGATACTAACCACTTCATGAAGTGACCCTGTTGTTGTTTTATACATGTTTTGGTTATCTCTGATTACTTCCAGTAAATGTTCAGAAACAACACATCAAACTTTCCAGGTAAAAATCCTCCCTGCTCAACGATGAGGAACACTGAGCGGTAACTTTCTTCTCTTCATGTTATTCATCACGCTGATTTGTGCAATCTAACTGAGGAGGTCTTCAGTACCATTTGTGATGGTCATGTACGGAGTTATACTGAAAAACTCTTTGCACAACATAGGCATTCTTTGACATAATGATCTGAGCAGCCAAGAACCACTTAAAAAAAAAAAAAAAAAACTCTGCAAACCTGCCTCTCTGCTGTTACTGGTCGCCTCAGTAAGCATTAACTGAGGATCATCTCATCAGTCCATACTGCATAATCTGAGGTTTTCATCAAGTAGAGGTTATTAATAAAAAATATACATCTAGATCATATTGTGCAGGAATGTAATGATAAATGTTGCTCACAACATTGTACCACATCCTTTCAGTGGTTTTGCACCCTGCTCTATCCGAGGTGAGAATTTTAACACCTCTAAACCTTAAAATAAACAGCAACAGCACAAGTTAGTGCAGATGGAGCTGGAGGAATAGTTCAACTCTTTCCAGTCTTTATGCTAAGCTAAGGTAACCTGGCTGTGGCTTTATATTTATTGTACATACATAAGAGTGGAGTCAGCAAGAAAGCCAGTAAGCACATATCCCAAAATGCTAAACTATTCCTTTAACTTATCTGTGCAATAGCTTTTACTATCACTTTCTTCTGCAGGTGCACAGAATTGCAAAAATGTAGTTATTTCAAATAACTTAGAATATTATTATTATTATTATTATTATTATTATTATTATTATTAATAATAGTAGACATAAAAATCATAAAAGAATCGTCTATCATTCAATAAATTTCATTCAAAACAGTTAAAAGGGAGGTGCCTCAGACTGTGTATTCTAATCTGAGTAGCTGTTTGCAAATCATATATCATCTTAAGACAAGACAGGGACAGCATGGGGTGGCAAATGCTCACAACAAACACAGGGACAGGTGTATAAAGACAGCAGCATCCTGCATTGTTACTGTTCTGTTCCTTTTTTTTTTTTTTTTTTTTACATCCATCTCACAAGGCACAGCCTCCAAGTGTCACCATCAATCTTTATGCATCTGGCCTCTCAGTGAAGTCGCTATCAACTTTCCAAGAAAGTTTAGTGGCCTGGATCTGCAGTCCCTGTTCGGCAGGATGTACAGTACAATGTAATGTCATTAGAGCGCGAGCATTTGCAAGAGGGACAGAGAGCTGTCCTGAACTCTAGACTCCTCCTCTCTGGCCAATATTCTCTAATGGAAAAGATAGGGCAACTTCAACATCAAACATAATCCAAAGTAAAAACAGTAACATAACAACATCTAAATCAACAGTATAAAACCTTAAAGAAAAAAAAAAAAAGGAAGGTGGTGCCTAGTGACCACTGCTGGCTTTACTGGTGCCTGATGTCCAATCAATGATGATAAAGCTGAGACTCATTATCATAAACAGGAAGCCTATCCCAGCAAAACAGGCCGCCTGAAAGAGAGGGTGAGTAACGAGAAGGACAGAGAACAGGAGACAGAAAGATCATTGTAGGATCATTATCTAGACGCAACATTTTCAGATAGTGTCAGGGTATTTACAGTAACTTCCATAGTAAATCAGTGAACATATGAGTGACTGTAAACCAGAGACATTTTTCAGTCTCTGGTTTACAGTAAAAAGCTCAATTTTTGAGGTTTATACTCATCTATATTTGAGAATCAAATCCAATACTGGCACACTGACCAATATTCTTTTTTTTGTTTGTTTGTTTTTTGTGACATTACAGGTTCAAGACACTTCTGGTCATACCCAGAGGTGAAGAAGTCCAGAAAAGGCAGCAAAACAATGCTTCAGCTCTACAGCATTTTTTTCCCTTACTTTTGTTCACACGCACCATTTGCAAATGTACTTCTTCCCTCTATGTCTTTAGTCATTTTCTTTCCACAGAGCATCTTATACAGATCATCTAATGTACATCGATGCTACGTTTTTAAACAGATCAGCTTTATGTAACCTCACCTAAGCCAACCGATATAACCTAGACATACTGAAATTTATTTTCTGTTATTCTCATGTGATGCTCACCAGGATTTTAGGCACCGAGAGCAGTGGCTCCTCTTCTTTGGGTACAATACGAATGTAGAAGACAGCAGGGAAGATGAAGATGAGACAAGGGGCAGATGTGGCACCTGGAAAGCAGACAAAAAAAAAAACAGAATTATTCATGAAGCAAATTCTCCACAAATTTTCACTCCCTCCACTTCTCAATAAGGGTTGTTGCTTGTCTGACAGCACTGTAGTGACCATGTGGAAAATAGCAGAAAAGGGGGAAAAAAAATAATTAGTTCATGTTTATTTTGTGCCAGAAATGAAAACTGATGACATGAGGCTCTTGAATTTAATGTTTGAAGAGTGAATGAGCCTGCTGAACTCCATCTGTGAAAGCTCTGCTCATTAGCCCACACCAAAGTCCCAGAGTTAGAGAAAAAATAACATATAGCTGCCCTTCTTTCCAACTGCTAGAGGACACTCTTGTAAAAAGCTTTTTTAAATATTTATGTAACACACAATATAAACACACGTACATTTTCCGTGATCTCTGGTCTCATAATATAAAATGTAGATATATGACTTTGTTTGCATATTCCAAGCCTTGAAGCACGAATAATCCACAGATAAATAGACTTTAAAGAGATCATGAAAGCTACTCAGGGTCTGTCGCGGTGCCTCTACTAGTAACTGAGTTTGTCTAAATGTTGGTTCTGTTGGTTCTAAATGTGTCAGAACCACCCTTGTCACAGGGCTATTCAAACCTACCAATGATCCCAAAGATGCCAAGAATGTTGGGGGCAAAGATGACCAGCAGGTTGATGAATGTGAGAAGAACGAAGGCAATGGCGATGTGACGAGGCCAGTAGAAGGTCTTGTTGGGAAACATCATCTGCTGAATTGCTCTCCGTACCTGTTCATAACAAAATATACATATATATATATATATATATTTACTGCACAAAGAAAGAATTAACTTCTCATAATCTGCCAGAGTGTCGACTGTGGGTACTAAAACTGTACTTACAGGGAAGAGAACAATGGGTACAGTGAGTGTGACAGCAGTGAGCACAGCCACACGCACACACAAAATCAAAGTGTCATACGGATCAATACGGCTGTAGGTGTGAAGCAGCTCTGCTTCTACTTCACCTGGAAGAGATGAAAGCAGAGGAAAATAGAGTAGCTCCAAGGATGATGAACATCCCCAAAAACCAACTAACAAAACATCACTTATACTAAAAATGTTGATAACTTAGAACATGAAAATAGAATACATGTAATATTGATATTAATAGCAATACATCATGATCAATAGTAACAAATGCAATGCAAGTGTAGTTGTTTACATAAGCAGTGCAAATGTAAGGTCTACAGTACGGCCACTAGGGGGCGGTAGATGCATCATAATGTTTTTCAGCCTACAGGCTTACTGCTCTGCTGTGACATACTGTAGTGGTTCAGACTTAATATTGTGTTGATATGAGAACAACCAAAATTAACTTATTGGAAGCATGGATAAAGACATCAGGAAGCAAAATGTGGCAGTGTAGCAAAAGTGATGAGATAGATAGAGAGCAAGAGAGAAATAGATGGAGAGAGAAATAGAAATACAGACAGACAGACAGACAGATAGATAGATAGATAGACAGACAGGCAAATCAAGACAGAGGAAGTATGAGAAAGAATACACTGCAGTGCGAGGAGGACCACGCCTCACCATAGAAAGTTAGGTATCCAAAAAGAGCAGCCAGGAAGTACATGCCGTACATGACTGCAATGGAGATGTTGGCCACATGCTGCATCTTTTTCTTGGTGGCACTGAAATCAGAAGACATTGCCGTGTGATGTCACACACACACACAAACAAACAGACATACATACAAGATCAGGGCATCCACTGTAAAATGTATTATGCCAATACAGAAAGCATGTAGCCCAGTTACTATAAAATACCATCTTAAGCTGTGGGGCTACTTATGTTGCAGGAAAATGCCTCAAATATTCAGTAACACATCCAAATAAATGTTAGGAAAACAAGCAACAGTGGTTCAAAGCAGGATGATAAATTCAAACTAACATCATGCTACATCATACAAGCAGTGCCAAGTCATTTCAAAATTAAGTGAAAGCAGGGCATGTGATTAGGTTATGATCAGCCAAGCACAATGCAGACATAGTAGCTTTCCTCTTTGTTATGCAACTGATCTCTTTTCCGAAACTTAGGAGTTTTCCATCATAAGAACATACTTGCGCAGCTCTGTGTAGATGGGCAGGACCTCGGGGTGGCACACAAAGGCAAACGCCAGGATGGGGATGGTGTAGGCCGTCTGAAAATGAATCCCAACAAGTCACCATAGATACAGCAGCGCAATCCCAGAAGTCTTACCACCAACCTCGCGCTTTACTGCCCAGTACTCCTCCAGACACATCACAGAGAGCTAATTGTTTCCCTGTGATTAACTTGGGCCTGGCTGAGGACCAGCTTTAGCCTATTTAAGAATGCCTTAGATGTAAGCTGCTAAGCAGCAGGAATCGGTCTTACTAGCCAGGGTTAGGAAAGACTCATACATCTTCAAGGGATCCTAATAAAGAGTTGATAAGATTTCATAAAAATCAAGGAACAATAAGTCAGTATTTGCAAATTCTCTGGAAAGTGAAATTGTTTCAGTAAAGTAAAGGATTGTAATGTTAGCAACAAATTTAAGCAACTAGCTGCGATTAAAAGTCTCTCCAGAGTCTTGCCCTGCTGTGAAGGTATGGGACTTAGAGAAATGTCAGGTCTTTCCCATATCACTCATTACCTAGCTCTTTGGCCCATAAAGGGCAAAATTGATGATCTCACTATAACCAAGAGAATGCCAAAGCAATTTTTGCTCTTCAGCTGACGGGGGCAGACAGCTCAGGGGTCGCTGTCCATCTCTGAGTCTTGTATTATTCGCAGCCTACTGACAATCATTAACAGCTTCATAAAAGCCCTGATGTCTTCTTGGTTGCAACTGAGTGCTTCAAACAAGTGTGATTTCCATGCTTGGATTGTGAAACGTCACTGGCAACATGCTGAAGATGACTATGACGTAAGTGGTGTGGCTGTCAGTGGCCATGGCAGTGAAGGTGGACTTGTAATTTCAGACTGAGTGACATGCATAAACCTACTTGCGAGTTGAGGTTTGCCATTTTGGGAATACAAGCAGAGTTGTCCTCCCCACCAGGTTCCATCGCGCTGACGTTCAGAACACTGGTAGTGCCATTCAATGCAAAGTCCACAAATGGACAAGGGAGATTGAACTTCTTGTAGATGACCTGTACAGTGAAGGGGATTGGGACACAGTTTGCATACAGACAGGCAGAAAATATGGCACAGAGAACCAGAGAGAGAGAGAGAGAGGGAAAGAGAGAGAGAGCAATGCGTGGATTACAGCTCACACAGCCAAAACTAGGTCAGAGAAAGACAGAGAACCAATACAGCCTGGGACTGCAGCATACAAACATTAGTCCATGGCAATGAGTAGAGAGAGTGGGGAATACTAAAGAGGTGGTGGGAAGGTGAAAAAAATAAGCATCTCGTTATAAGCTGATCCCAGTGCATCTGAATGTGCTGCCTTGATGTTGCTGCCAATAGGCAAGAAACAAGAAGCAAGACACATGATGTCTAGCTCACATGTATGAACACCATGAGTCAGAGGATTTACCGAAATGAGGAAGAAAACCATGCAGCTCAGGGAGAAGCCACTGGTGTATCCCAGGTATCCTAAAAAAAAAAACCAAATGCTTCATTAGCGTTCCTCTTATCTGGGATCACATGATCATGCTTAATCTGAAACATGTTACACCAAAAAAATAAGAATAAAAAATGCTAATTTAAGATGTGTATAATATCTCCCCTTTAATATCTGCTTAACTGTATTAACTAATCACTAGTGAGGTAAAGCAGCATTTTTCCTGTTGAACTGTATCTTCCGCAGCATGTTCTTCATGCCTTGTAGTGGACCAAACTGACTTAATATGCTAGGAGTCAGAGCTCATTACTGACTCTCACTGCACAAACAGGCTCTCTTGTCCTTGATGTCTCGGCAGGAGACAGACTTTTTACAAGAGGTCAGCCAATACGCCTCCTTTTCTCACTTCCAGACTGGCTTTCCCTGCCTTTTTCTTCTTTCCACTTTCGTTTCATGCACTTGCTCATCTGAGGACTCATAATGCAGAGAGAGTGCATGACAGCCTGCCAACCTTTTGAAACACACTGGGGTTGTGTTTGTGTCACAAGAACAACAGAGTGGTATTACTTTAAAATGAGTGAACTCTAGTCTAGAAGTGTTTAACCATCATCAGACATGGCTACACTTCAACAAGCAGGGGCATAAGCCGTGTAACAAGGGACATCTCAGGAGTACAACAATGGAAACAGTGGAAGGCAAATTTTAGCTTTGACCTAGAAAATAAAAGTCCTTAAATAAAAATTATAACATCCACGTGTGGGTCTCAAATATCTGGAATATCCACCTAAAGACATCTAAATACAAGGTATGGCATCTGCTCAAATTTAGAAGGTAACTAGGAGGCCGCCAAGGTTTGAGGGGAGGTTAGAGAACTTGTTATTAAAGCAGAGGGCCAAGGCTCAACCCTTGATGATGACGAACATGCCCCTTAAGTATCCTTGAGCTAGCCACTGTGTAAAACCCTATGAGCTCCATAGATCCTGCTCCACCTGTAGCTCTGCAAGATATTGGAAAAAAGCAAGATGGCAAACAAAGAATACCCGCTTTATTCCTATATTTTCTCTTAAATGAAAAGTTGAATTCTTCAGTAATAAAAGACACCATTGCTCAAGCCACTGCACTCGGGGGTTTTGCTCCTTGCAGATTTACTTGGTCTGGTTCATAGTGGCTAACCTAAGCTAGACATTACTGTTTTACAAACATTACAGCGCCACGTGGCTGATGCATTTTAGCTAAATGTTAAACAGTGGTTCAGCATTTATCACATTATCCCATAACTGTCATTTGTGGCTGCTGTTCAGCAAAAGTCCTATAGTCCTAATTTAACCTAATTCATCAAAACATAACACAAATCCGAATGAATAAGTATCCCCACACTGGATGACATGAGTGTCCCACTGTAAGAAGGACTTGATATTACACACTCACCTAGCTGTTTCATGAGAGCCAGGGGTAATATTACTGCAACAGATACCATGATCACAAGGTAGTTTCCATTCAGGTACCATTCACTGCAGAGAGACAGAACGACACACAGACAATTAAATTGAATGATTTTGAATTACTCATCTTAAACATTCCTCTCAATCTCACTTCTGTTAAGTATTTGCACTGTGTCAGGTATTGATCCAGAGGACGCAGGAGAAAAGTGTAAGAACAGCTAGAAGGTGTGCAAGAGATTAGGCCCACATGGTGGAAAAGGCAGAGGTTCTGGTTGGGGATTATTTTTATAATCCCCGATTTTATAATTATTATTTTATTTTTTTTTAAGCAGAGGGAATTTTATTCACAGCTGAGCAGATATGAAAACAAATTAAAGTGGTTGCCAGGAAATCAAATATTTTGGAAGAAATAAATCTCTTTGCTCCCTGTACTGCAGGACACTAAGAACTATAGCTGGCATTAAGGACACAGAAGTCATGTCCTCACTATAGTCAAGCTCACTGATTTGCAACACTGGTCACAATGGTCTCATACAACCACTGATATTAAAGGGATCGCTCCCACAGTATGAACGGTATGGAAAAATGACAAATTTATATTGTTTCATGATATATACTGTAAACTTAAAATTATTCATTTTCATTTAGGACATGAATGTTAACAAATATATTAGCCTATGATATCTACTGTTTATATAATTTTATACATAATCAGATTTATAATTAAATTAGCAACATGGCGTCCTTTGGCTGACGCAGAGTGAAGTGGAAACTATTAGTAAGTGTAAACACATTATGTATGACTAAACATTGCGCAAAGGCAGCGTGGTTACTTTCCACTGCCAAACTAAAAAAAAAAAAAAAACACCATTTCAACTGAGCAGAGGACATGAATATGAGAAGTTTGAAAAACATATGACAAACAGACTCCTCTGATAAAACCTACCACATGTTGCTGTCTCATGCACCACCATTTCAAGGAAACAAACCTCTGTGAGCTTTTTTTTTTTTTTTTTAGATTGATATACTAAGGGTGATTAATTTCTAGTCTTCTCTCAGGTGGGAGACACTGCAGAGATACAACATCTGTTGTGACACACTGTACATTTACACATCTCAAAAAAGAAGAGACTCGTTTATCCGGTTGTCATGCTGCCCTCTGGCCATCTGGACCAGGGGCACAATCTCTCACTGATACACAACATGCACACAGTTAAGAGTATTTTGCCCAAACATATATGAACAGTTTTTACTGGTTTTCACAGAAAACATTCAGATATTTTAGAAGAAGCAGATCAGTTTCCACAAAACTGACTTTCACCCGTTTTTTTGTATATGCAATGAAACGTTCCTTCCTGCTGAGCGGCCAGCACATATACACATATACTTACCAGGGTCCCTCAAATTAATAAGATAAACAACATAAACAACAACCCTCAAAACAAAACACAGATAAATTCCTAAAACGTAAAAACAGTGATTATTAGAGACAGTCACCAAAAACTCAACATTATCAGCTGTAATTCATTTTAATATATAATTATGTGCTCTGTGATTATAGCATAATCATATTCTATTATATGGTAGAATTTCTTGTAGAGCTATTAAGACTGCATCACATTGTGAGGTGTCCCTGTTATTTTGCCCACCCCCCCATACAATTTACCAGTATAAACACACACCCACTGACAGGATGAAATGCCACTGGGACAATCTAGTCTGTCATTTCAAATAAACAGTGATTGTTGACCATGGCCCACAGCATCAAGCACTGCTACACAGAGAAAGAAACAGAGCTGACATCAGAAAACACTGCGGACACGTTGTCACAGTATATCACTTCTATAGCAACTATATATAGTAGGACATATCAAACTGAGGATTAATGAGCAAACGTGGTAGTAGTGGTCTTTGTTCTCCTTGCTATAGGTTAGGACCATTGTTGGCTCTGTTGTAAAAGGTATTATAAGGAGTAAAATGTCATCACTCCACTGCATATTTTAATAAGAAGGGACATTTCCTCCTTTGCAAAAATTTCCATGAGACTGGATTGTGTAACCAGGCGTACAACTGCATCATACAAATACTCTATTTTCCCCCCTTCTTCACCTTCACCCTTTCTCTCAAAACTGAAAAGCAGGTGAGGAGAGGCTCTAAATGGGGTAAGGGTTAAGGCGTACGGGGGTAACATCACGCTCGAAATCTCATCCAAGGAAGTGAGCGTTGTTTGTCTCTGAGGACACCTGGCCAGTGATATCCCATGGTTTACGTTTTCAGCCGTGGAGCCTAGCTGTGTTTTGATGTGAACGTGGCCGTGCTGCTCTCCTCTTTCGGGGTCACTATCACAGCTGTTCTCACGCCAGCTGCTCAGCACATGAGAAGCAGCACCAGGCCACAGCCTGACAGGACACTTTTGAGGAGGCTCAACTCTTTGCACACACAGAGTGACTTCATGATGCCCCATAGAGAAGTCACTGGACATCATACTGTTAACTTGAGAGGATTTCTTTTTAAACTTTAGAAGGCATGGCACTGTCTACAAATGTCATGCTGAACCAGATATATTTACAGTCCACATTGACTTTCATTTCAAGATGTTTCTTTTTTTTCCCCCCCAAATCTGCAGCATTTCATACAATCACTAACCAAGATTACTACACTCGTGTAAATGAGATTAACTAGAAATCAGATGCAATTCTTCCCCTGTGATATTTCAGTATGTGTTCCCTAGATCTGAAGTCACATGTCTTAGCACATGATGTGAGTGAAAAAAAATGTGTGTCATGCAAACGACCACTCACCCTGCAGGCTTATCCACCTTCAGAAAGGCCTGGATGACCAGAGGAAACTCATACTTGACTATGTACAGGTAACTAGACATGGCTGTGGAGGGGAGATATGTGCAGAAACCAATGTGTTATTACTAAACAAACACAGCGGCTAATGTATTGTATAAACATGAGGGAACATAAACATACAGGCTCAAAGTACACACAACCACACAGACACACAGAGACACACAGAGATACAAATCGCAGAATATTAAAAGTATGAACCCAGATACGTCATAGAAAATTAAAAAAAAAAAATGTGCATATGTGTAAGTATGAGGACAGATGGCAGTGTGTGACCTCACCTCCAATATTCTGCAGTGTGATGGCAATACCTGCCGCCATCTTCCCCGGGGTCCCGAAGGCCCTGTAACCGAGCTGCTCATACGCACGAATACCTGAACCACAAACACCAGATAAAAGCATATAAGCAATGTGTTTAATCCACACTAACAAGGTCTTGGACTGTAGAGAAACTGCAAATTTCATTAAGCATATACATGAGAACCTGTTGTGCAGCAGGTCATAGAGCACTGGGGGTTCACACACTGTGATCTTACCATCTGACGGAGGAGCCTAATTTAGAAGTCTGCTAATCAGTAGATGCAGACTGTGAAGCGACGCACGTACCTACAATACCAGATGACTTTAGCAGTAAATGGATGGAATATGATGAGAGGCCTGCCACCACTGTTAGAAGTACCCTGAAACAAACAAAAACAAACATCAACAACATGTTTTACAACCACTTCTTTCATCAACAGAAACACCATCATCGTACCAAGTGTGACAACAGACAATCGCAGTGGTATATGGTACATTTTTGTACTGTACATTACTGTGTGGGCTATTTGTACAGCTGCAGCACAGACGTATGTTTTCTGGATGCCGGTACATAGATTGTGTTGGAAGAGCAGAATCCCTGTGGCTCCTCTTTACACTGGATTGTTACTCCAGCTGAGCGAAGCAGACTGCCCTATCAGCCCCTCTGCCCTCTGCCACAGCAAGTAAGCACACAATCCGGATGGACTGTTTCAAAAGAAAAATTTCCAATGCAGTGCCGAGACTGACCCACTGAGGAAAATCCTTTGTAAACATTAATCTTGTTCCTCTTTGTTCCTCAGTGGTGGAATAATCCACTTCAGTCACAACAACAGTCATTGCCTCAGACTCTCAATAACAGACTCTCAAGGAGGACTGTACTTGTAATCATCCTCTTTCCACTGAGGCATATTCACATTTTATACATGTTGTTCCCCTTCATGCAGCCTGCTACATGATTAGCTTCTATCTTTTCTATTTGAGCATCCTATGATTCCCGTATTTGGTTCGTGGAACACTTCATTTACAGTGAATAAGTAATCCAAAATCTTATTCTGCAGTTGTTCTCATTGAAATCATTCTACCACAACTGAGAATATCAGCCAGGTCCATTTTAAAAACAAAAACACATCCAACCACCCAGAGTGGTCTGTGAAGAAACCTGAGGCCAGAGGCGACACATGATGCCTATATATGTGTGGATTTTTTTAAGATCAAAAAAGTCTTTGCAATGTTTCTATTGAAAAATGTCAAGTAATGAAAGCTGACAACAAATGGCTTACTTATCCACAGATTGAAATCAAAATTCTGACATTTTTACACTGTATTTTATTCAGACAAAGTTCTCGTACAGCTTTGGAACCTTGGTCTGTTTAATGAAAGGGGGGAAAAAAAAGAGTTTTGCAGAAAAAATTTAGTTTAAAGTTTATGTTTACTTGTTTTCAACTGAGGAATATAAAAAACTTATTGCCACAAGTATTGAAAAATGACAATTCAATCAATAAATTGTATCTGCAACCCTACATAAATACGTTTGTTAAACGTGAGCACACCGCTGATTATGCAGCAATGTTTCAAATAAACAACCCCACTTTAACACTGGGAAACTAAGCCATCCGTCAATGCTGTTTTATTGGTTAGATGCAATAAAATGATGCACATTTAAATCATTTACTTAATTTTAAAGGAGATGTTTGAGAAACATCACCATTTTAAGAATCCTCAGCATGAGGAAGTTTTGTGAATGGACTCCTGGTCTACTGACTTTCCCTGACCCAGTCCACCTCATTCCAAATATTTTCTATTTTCTCTCTCTCTTTTGTAGTTACTCTTGGTGACATTAACGCTCTCTCTCTCTCTCTCTCTCTCACACACACACACACACACACACACACACACACACACACACACACACACACACA
>JBBMJY010000018.1:13548577-13559074 GCA_037833715.1 Toxotes lorentzi
CTCTCTCTCTCTCACACACACACACACACACACACACACACACACACACACACACACACACACACACACACACACAGTCTCTCCATTCCTCCCTCATTTTGGAAAGGCCAGGCAGCACGTCTTTCACCTCGACTTCAACAGCTGTTTTTTTTTTTTTTTCGTTGTTCTTGTTGTTTTTTTTGTTTGGCTTTTCTTTGGACTATGTGGAAGAATGCGGGGCTGACTTGCGGTGGAGGATTTAGTCAGTCAAGTGGCTGTGGGAGGACAGATCTGCTGACAGTCCAACACTGGCACACTTGGGTCACTGTAGCTCCGCTCACAGCTTTCCACCCCGCTGCATTCCTACCCGGGCCGGGGCTACTGACCCGCTGAAGCCTCGCCAACAAAAATCTGTGTGACATTAAACATCGGGCCACAAGGGAAGCAGAAACAAAGGACATTCCCAAACATGTACTAGATATAATACATTATCTGGTACATGCAATAACCTCCAAAAACTGTCCTTACCTATCATGTCCTCACTATAGTCTGAACACTGCAAGTATTGCAGCTACAAACAGGACTGGATACAGAACGTACTCTGCCATATAAACCATAAACATGCCTGTTATTAGGCTGATCCCTAACAATAAGCCAAATGCCACACGCTTCAAAGTTTTAGTTATATAGTTATAGATATCAATCAATTAGTTGTTAGCTGAAAGGCTTGACAATCCTTCAATATTCAATATACAGAAGGTGTCTGCAGCAGTGGAGAGAATGAGGACAAGCTATTTAATGGAAATATTGTGTAACAAGCCTGTTTTTGTTTGCTATTGGCATTTATTTTGCCTTTGTTTACCTGCCTACCTAGTTTGAGAAAACACAGCCGTCTCATTTTTAGGTCTTCTGTCCCCTTTAGGATTAGAATGGTTCAGAATGACAAGATGCAATGTTTTTTTGTTTTTTTTTTCCAAGGAAATCACCCGCCTGTCCAATGTGGAACACAGAGAAACTGCCAGTTTTCCTTTGCCAAACATGTCACTGACCCAGCCTGTATTTCTCAGTAGCTACTCTATTGTTTGATATAAGATCATACAGATACACACACAAAGACAAAGACACAGTCTTTCATGTGTTACAGGATGGATAAATAAATGCTGTCTGTTCCATTTGGTCACGTACTATTAATTCACACGCGATTACATGCATTCATCAGAGTGAAACGTAGATTAACCAGCTACAGAGTTTATTTCAGCTCCTGCCTAGCTAGTCTAAGTGTCAAAGACAGCGGCGTTTGGTGACACAGGGTTCAGTTGGTCCAGACAACAGACAGCTTGAAAAACCTCAGTCACACAACTCAGCTCAAAATAAGGAGCTTTCTCTAACACGAGGGAAAATCCTCCAGACATGACTGCCTTGGAAAAGAGTTCAAATAACATCTCTGAGTAATATTTTAGGGCTGTGATAGCAGTTGAACATTAAAACTAGCTTCACATTTCTCCCAGATTGATTTGAATCTTGAGTGCTAACATGAATATGCTGTTACTTTTCTGTTGTGGAGTTTATTGTAAAATGAACAAACTGCTTGTGACCTAAAAAGGGAGGAGAACATCTAGTTTTTCAGCACGGCTACAAATCCACTAGAAGCAAGTCAAATATCCAAAATTGTTTCACCTCTCTGGAACAATACTATTGTAATTTTATTCCATGATACTTAGTTAAATAAACTGCACTGAAATGTAATACTTTACAGAGTTACCTTTCTATTCCCACAAAAATACTTAGCTTCAGCACCAGTCACCTTACAATCTACCACCATCAAGAAAAGGTGTCAAAACAGCACATGGAAGACGAGGAGGTGAAAGTGTTGATGTTGTCAGTGATATCTGGTGAAACCACACTCTAGCAAGTCTGATTATTTCTGAGACGTGCAACAAAAGAGATCTTACAGCTGGTTTTAAAAAGCACCAACGTGCATCTGAAACCTAAATGAGAATGTAAAGCTTGACAGCCCATCAGTCCAATTTAAAAATATACAATTATACTGCACCCATATTATGTGAGGATGTTTAACTCTTGTCAAGTAGACTAGAGATTCAGACAGGATAAGTCCAAGGCTGACTGGATGGTCAACAACACTACCAGTGACGCCAGGCACATAACACGGCAACAATAAAATGGTCATGCCAGTGAAACGTTATGAATTTCCTGAAAGCAAGCTTTTGCCCAGTCTACAAGCTTTAAAGGACAGGTCTGGTGATATTCTGTGTTATTGTTACTGTTAACAAATACCATAAAAGACCAAAAGTCAGACAGACTAACTTATCTTTGATCTTATCATGGGATTTGTTAACCATTAAAAAAAAAAAAATAATAATAATATTAAATCAAAAGTTCAGATGTCCTCATGCTTGTTTGAGCTACATTTGAAAGAGGCTGCTTTAACACTAACCAGTTCTCTGGGTTAAAAAAAGACCTTTTTTTTAACCCAGAGAAGGGCAGCGCCAGAAACAAGGCTGCAATATCTTTCACTCCACAGGGGGTTATACAGAGTGTCTTGACTGTTCTGGTACTTTCCACTGTCATCATTCAATCTTTGCAAGGAGTCGAGGTTTAATATCTCTCTGCATCTAAAAGATCAAAAGACCACCAGTGCATCTAAATCAGATAGAAAAAAAAGAAAAAAATGCATGGATGAAAACAAAAACAATCAACCTAGAAGCTGCAGTTGACTGCAATGTCATTACCTTGACAAGAAATGCGGCTGTGAAGGCTTTTAAATGTTAAGCCCTCCATTTATAGAGTACATACACTCACTGTTTTCGAGAAAGACAATCAACCGCACAGAAGCGTACGTGGTTATTTTCTGCATCTGTGATTGCAGTTGCACACATTTATAGCACGAGTAAATTATTTCCAGTGTGATATTAATCTAAGCCTTTATCATCAAACAAATACCCTAGTGTCATCGGTGTCTGCGTCATAAACAGGATCTGCTCCCTGGTTAATTCAAGCCAATTACAAAACAATTAGGTGCTATTTTTGTGTGACAGAGACCTCCACTGGAAAGAAAATGAGTCATAAAACATCTTTGAGATTTAATTCTGCTCTGATGCTTCCAATTTATAATTATGAGGTTACATATTTATCATATCACATGTACAGTAGATGTATAACTTACAAAAACAGGACGATCCCTGTGTTGGCCATGGCATAGGCCAGACCTAGGATTCCACTTCCCATGATTGCATTGCCCAGGTTGAAGACTGACATCCCAAACGAGGTTTTCCCTTCAAACTATGACCGATGTAAGACAGAGGAGAGGAATGAACACGTTGGTATTACATATAATTATGATCATGCAACAGATAATAGCCCATTGGCTGCGTTTGAACTTACATCTGTAAAGCGTGTCGTCTTCTTGTCCTCCACGCCTGATAAGAACTCCTGGCTCTCTGGGAGGTTGGCCTCAGCATTTTCAGTTCTGTGAGGACTAATGAGAAGAAACACCATCATAAAGAACACAAAGTAAAAACACAGCTAACAAAAACTTTTTCTTTTTTCAGAACAAGCTCTGGTTTAGAAACAGTTTCTTCTCTGTGCATCTGTGCTTATTCACACACAAGACACAAGTGAAACAGACAGCACACACTGGTTTTGAAATATTCATTACTGTAACATACATACCTAGCATTCTGGGCACTATTGGGTACAGTTTCTCTACAAGCAGTGTAGGGAGAAGCCATCCATCACCCAACAAGAGCACAAAGTGGAAAAACAACACCCCAAGTCATAATATAATAAGGCAAATAATACAGTGCAGGGGACCATTTATAAATTATCATCCGTATTCTGGAGAGAGACATTTTAATTAAACCATCTATTACAGAGAGCGAGGGTACAAAAAAAAGAAATACTGCTAGACAGCCTTTGACGTGATAATTAGGCACTGAGCCTACTCCATTATCCCGCTCAAATTCTAAAGCACAATGAGTGAGCAGGTAGGAAGTAAATGTTTTGCTCAAAGGCACTCCACTGGGCAGTTAATGGACATACAGTATTTGCTTTTATACAGACTGTCCCCGCAACCCTGCAATTATGGAACAATCACTCCAGTGTCAAGGCTGAACTGTCGCCCCAGGCAGCGGGGTGACATAATCAGTCTCAGCACAACACACCACAATTAGCTGCTATGTTGTATCTCTGTCCCTAAAGTATTGTGAGCACTGAGGCCTTTCATTCAGATAATATTTTACTAATCCCTCACGCTGATGTACGTAGAATTGCAGCCAAATATCATATCTTAACTCCATAAGTGCGGGTCGGGCAACCTCTCGCTTAGCAGAGAAACAGACACATGCAAGTAACACATGACACCGATTTCATTTGATGTTCTGTTAACACACGGCATACAGCGTGTAATGTGATGTGATGCATGAGAAGAAGACGTGAGACCTTCAGTAAGTGGCAGGTTAAGACGACAAGTAAAAGCACCCAGTGAATCAAATCCCCTTGCTTTAATAATCAAACAGATTCTCTAACAGACAGGTTGTTTATCACTGACTTATCTTTTCCCTGCTGTATTTAATAGCAAAAAGTATTATTAACAGATCAATGTACACTACATTAAGTGGGAGTATACTCACTTTTCACCGTCCTCGGCTGGGGGTGTTTTTGCCAGTGCTGTGATCTCCTCACCAACCTCATGGCCTTTCCCATTAGGAATAGCGTTCACCTCGGCTGGGGCGGTTTCCACAGTCTCGGCTGTTTTTTCTTCACTCATATCTGCTCGTGTGCCTTGGTGTGTTTATAATAATCTGTCTGTTGAGATGTGTTAAAGTTTGGGGCTGTGTGACAGTCTGGAAAGTGCTATTCCGCTTATTTTCCTCCTGGGATCTGTGGAAGAAAAAAAAAATATGAGCAATTAGCATAATATTTTGCAGTGAAACAAGGAGACAACTGTCCCCCAACACCCCCCACCCCCACTCCTCAACAGCATTTTCCCAGATGGTGCAGGTAAAAGACAGGAACAATGACACTCTTGTAAACTGCTCATTTAATTTGCTGACTCATGTAGCGAGGACTCAAATATTTTCCAATAACAAAACTGTGAAATTCATTAAGGAATGCTTCTTCATTGTGCAGCAAGTAGTACAGAGCCAGACAGGAAACGAGGGGAGAGGGATAAGGGTGTGATATGCAACTGAGGTCCCTGGCTGGAATTGAGACAGGATTTCTGTGGCTGTCTTTTATTTTGGTTTTTAGTTTTTAGTTTTTAGTTGTTTTGTTTGTAGACATGTCTACAGATGATTTGGAATTTAGCAACTCTTAAAGGCCCTGTGAACTCATGGTCTACCCACGCAGGTGATTTTTACTTACTGTGGCTTCTAAGGACTATTGGACATTTACAGACTATGACTAACATCTCCCCCACTCTTCTGACAGCTTTGTTGTACTTGCTAGAGTGGGACAAACGATAGCTTCTTAAATTATTGTTATTGGTACACAGAGTCTGATAACCTCACATAATGCGACAGCATCAACCCGTCCACACCCGTTCAATTCTAATCAACTAGAAAGAAAACAATGCTTTAATTCCTAGTTTCCAACAATAAGAGACACGTGGGAGGATAAAGGAGGCCACGCTGACATTCAAGTGAGTCTGTATCTTCTATATATTCAGGTCCAACAGTGGCGTGACTGAAATTCTATGAATGCTGACAGAAAGGTTGACAACAGGGGAGACTAATATACCTGTTTTTCCACTTGTAAGAAAAGGAAAAATAAAATTCCCACTACTTTAGTCAAATTATAGAGATGGCCATGAATAGATGTTTTGGCAAGTGCCATGAATAATTAAAACATCAACTGACAGGTCGACACACAGAGGAAATGGGGCTTTCAGTTAACTGTGACACACTGGGCTTTGCGTCAGGCCTCTGTTTCTTGGATATCTTGTTGTGGTGGCTCAGCTGACCAGCTGGCTTGTGGGGCCCAGAAAGACCCCCGTGACATGTATCTCCTGGATGCTGGTGACCAATGCCCCGAATCTGGCTGGTCCTGAATGATCTCCTTTGCTCTGCTGCATAAATGGCAATGGAGGCTATAATGGAGAGCATATTGGGAGCCATAGAGGAGGAACACACACACACACACAGCTGAACCCCCTGCACTGAGATAAAAAGAGAAGAACCAGCCACAACCAGCTCTAGCCGTCTTTGTGCCTTCATTTTCCTGCTTGTCACTTTTCTCTTGGTTTCCTCTTTTATTGAGGAGGGTTCAACATTGCAATGCAACAATGCTCAGGGTTTTCTGTACCACCATTCCTGGCAACCATTCAGCTGCCCTTGTTCCCTCAGGCTTCTTCCGCTCCATAGCCTGCCCTTTTGAATGTAGCTTTTTGTAATATTATTTTAACACATCAAACGTAGTGTGAGGTGAACAAACCCCGGTCTTCATCTAGGCAGTCCTCAGAACCTGTCGTCCCAACCACGTTGCTGTGAGCTTCACTGCACAGCCAGGCCTCTCGGTGTCTCTGGCTAAAGCCAGGCAACGTGGTTCGGCAGCAAAGCACACAGCACAATGGCACATGTTGTGTGGATTCCTGGGAACGGGTTGGAGAACAGTGGTACTATTGTGCCTGGCATCATTATACTGCCAGGGCCCCCTTGGCTGTAGTTCGCCAGGCCACTCGAGAGGCTGAAAAGGTATTTCACTGGGCTTTAATTGAAAAGACGCCACCTTGAATTCAGCAAATGCCAGTATCCTGTTGCTGATGGTTGCAATGGCAGAGGCAGCGCCCCTCTCATGGGACAAATCACTGCACAGAACCACACTGCCACTCAGAAAGTCTACAAATCACAAGGAGGTTGGGGGAGCAATTCAAGGACAATACATGATGGGCTGTCCGGTTACAGGGGTCCCCTCTTCAATGGCCTCTAGCAGTAGAGCTTGAAACAGCAGACCTGATTGGAGAGCTGTGGCTCCTACTATCATTATGTTTGATAACAAAGGCAATGCTTGAAAATAGTTGAGTGGAAATACACTCAGTCAGTCAGAACATCTTATTTTTAGGAAGTCTGTTCTCCTGTCCTCTAGGTTTAAAGTAAGTGACGGTGAAAGGGAGATATCTTAAATGCTGTGGGGAAATGTTCCTTTGTAGCAATAAGAAATTTCAAGAAGATGTGTCAATGCAAAATCAAACTAAATGTCTTTCTTTAGATCACAGTACCACTATCGCGTGGATTGTAGTCAAATTTGTTAAGTGACAAGCCACTACCAATAGTTACAACCAAGAAAATGAAGAACAAGGAGGACCAGAAAAGAAACAATTGACTTCATACCCAGAAGCTTAAACCCCAGTTACCATAGCACCATTGTGGTATGAAACAGAGGCAGGGCTGTGTGTCCATAAGGAAATGTTCAGGGAAAGCCCAGGCAGTAAAACTGAAATGCTCTGTAGTCTGTAGACACTATGTCATCAAAACACATGTACATCTGTCTGCATGAGCAGCTACATTTTAACATGATTTCAAAACAGCACGTTTCCAAGATATTTAATTCCCAAAAATCATTGTTTCATTTGAGAGATTGAGCTGAGAAATATCTCCACATAAATAAAGTGGTATTTGCTTAGTGTGTTTAGTTTCCTAAATGCAACATGCAATATTACCAGCCATTGACAGGCTGACAAACTGAGAACTACTATTGCTCTTCATTCATCTCAGTAGTGCCCTACACTTAAATAATTCTTTTAAACCACATCTTTCTATCTTCAAGAGCAGACACTACAACTGCTACTGCTACTACTACAGGATACCGCACCACTACTACTACTACTGCTGTGGGAATTCAAGCAAAGCTTTTTACCAAAAAAAAGGAGGAAAGGAAACAACAGAAGCACTACATGGAGGAAAAAAGGAAGGATTATCTTTAGAAATCCATTGTTTCTCCACCGATATCCAAACTTCCGCATCCTAAGCAAGAGTTACTGCCACATTGTGATGCTCTTGGTGGGAGTAAATGAGTCTTTTCACAGCAAGAGCAGAGGCTATGTTTATTCAAGCCCTCATCCAAAACACCGCCTCAGTTTGCCAACACACAGCGAGTGCATGCGCCTCAGTTCACCGGCTCTGACGCAAGCAACTCTGCTCAGAGACGTCACACCACAAGGAAGCAAAACAGATCCAGGCCGTTTCCCTGATTGTTATGCCTAAGCTGAAACCTGAACCAAATAATGTTGTGCATGCTGATTCATCCACACTTATTGCTATGAATGTGTGTATTTGCGTTTGTAGTTCATTTGGTGAATATAAATGTGCTTCTTTGTGTATGTGTGTGGGTGTGTGGGGTTGGGTGTGGGTGTGTGTGTGCAGTTTATGCAAGGAGTAATCTCAAACTGTAATAATACCCCCTCTGCCACTACTTCATGACAGTCTCATAGGCCTCTGGCCATATAAGCTTTCTTAATTGAGTCTCCAGTGTAATTTTCAGAGACTCTTAATCTGCTGAAGTGCATGTGGACAATCAGTGTTTTTCACCCTTTTTTCCCCTCACATCCAGGCCCATGGATGCAGTAAAAGAAGAGATAAAATCTTTTAAATGTCATCAAAATGCCTGAATAATGTTATCATCATAAAGTCATCTACAGTATTATCACTTCTCTGCAGAGAAAGACAGCGAAGCCATCTCACCACAGCAGTTCTGACAAATGAAAATAAAAACATACTTTTTAGGGATTTTTTTTAGTGGTTCCATAGCCATCAACCCGGTCTTGTTTGCTTTTAAAAGTCGCTGTAGCTGAAAAATGACAGACCGTATCTAAAGCAATTTATTCATCCTCCCTTTTCTGTCCATGAACAGGAAGAGATTTCCTGCAGATTAAGAGATTACACATGCCCACAATTTCACTGATGAGCAGCTAATAGATCTATCAGTGGACATTTTATTGTAAAACAGTGGGTTGAGACTTGGGGACCTCTGCCAGTCAGGACGATACAGCAGATCAGATTAGGGCTCATCTCGCTCAAGCAGGAAATCAGGATCAAACCACTCAGGTCACTCCATACACTCCTGCTCCTGTGTAAAAATAGCTGCAGAGGAGTGAATAGCCTTGCTGTAACCCCACATCATGTCACACACAAAGCTGCATTTAAGCAGTGCTGCATGTGCCACTGAACACGGCAGCTGCCTGAAGTAAGCAGTAAACACTCTGCAAACGCATCCAACAACCATCTGTCTGTGTTCTGGTTCTTCACACAAGAGTGAACATGCACATAAATACACTTGATGAGACACACATCCACACAAAGACATATGCAGTGTAATTATGGGGAAAAGTTTGTGCTGTTGTTAAATGAATGAAACATCCCAAACAGCTACAGGCAGAAAAAAAAAAGAAAAAAAATCCCCACCAAATATGTATTACCAAAATGTGTAACTGAGACCAGTGTATGAATTACACTTGCTGTAGAACCAAGATGTTTGCAGCAGATTTATTTATTTTTTAAAAAACACCAGTCCTGGTAAATCTTTACTAATATCTTCTAAAATGCATCTAGCACAACGCTGTGTAATATACAGTGTAACTGACGATGGATTGAGAAATACAATAATGAATCAATTGGATGGACTTCTGCCAGTAATAGCCTACATGTCCAACATAAACAACAGTTTATTAAGGTTTATTCAAGTTCTGTTATTTTCTGCGCAGAAGATGTTTGGGAGCTGGTTCAATTTTGAATGAATACGGCAACTGTGGTGCAGCTTTTGCAGCTTAAAAGCCATGAGCCATGTATACCAAATTGATGACAAAATCCTCAGACATGAAGTTGAAATAATTCAAATTTATGGCTGTTACATAAAGATATAGTTTCTGTATCCAGGAAGTGTTTCTATGTAGAGGATTGTGTTGTGTTGCTTACTTGAAAAATGACAATTAAGCATAATAATAAACATTATGCTTTAACGAGGTACCAGCATACAGTGGCATTTACTAACCATCAACAGCTAGCTTAACGTCAGTCGCGGTGAATGCACGCAGTGTTTCACAAGCCCCAGGATACACACAGCGTTCAACTCCAAACTGAACCAGGTGATTCCTGAATTTAGGCTTACCGGTGGCTGCAATGAGCTACCATGTCCAAGACCAGTCTGTCCACAGAACTGATATCAGTCCTCCCATAAACCTCTTAAGACAGTGAAACAAGCCGACACCCCAAAATGACAAAGCAGCGGAGCGTTAGCGGGATCAGTAAGTATAAATGTAATAACTAAATTTCAAACTGTAATCCTTCACACTGCTTGTTACCGATAATTACCTAGTAATGCTTTACTGCCCAACAGTGAGTGAGAACACTGAAAAGATTAATCAAAGGTCCTGTGTACCCACACAGGTGTTTTCAGTTACTCTGGCTGATTAAACCTCAAACTGTGAGGTTGAAGGTGTGTGTGTGTGTGTGTGTGTGTGTGTGTGTGTGTGTGTGTGTGTGTGTGTGTGTGTGTGTGTGTGTGTGT
>JBBMJY010000018.1:13559174-13585091 GCA_037833715.1 Toxotes lorentzi
CTGTGTCCAGTCATCCAGGAAAAACACTAGTTTACGCCACGCCCACAAAGCCACGCTCTAGATCTTTTCCACATTTTACACGTATTTACATGAATTGCGGTCGGAAGAAGGAGCGCAACACGACAGCGTGTCTTGTCGTGTCAGTTACGTTTGTTTTGTTTATACACACAGATTGGGGTCGGCGACAGCTTCGCGAAACTGTCGCATTGCGCGCATTCTTACTACCACAATTCGTGTAAATCCGTGGAAAATGTGGAAAAGATCTAGAGTGTGGCTCCATTGAGCAGCATCGATGCGAACAGTGCATAATGCAAAATATATATAGGCATGAAGGACATTCTGCCAATGCTTTCTGACTTGGCAACAAGTTATCTCTGTATGCAAGCAACATCCACACCCTCAGAACGTACATGTTCTACTGCTGGGGACACTGTTAGCCTGGAGCCAGCTTGTCTGACTCCTGAAAAAGCAGACATGCTGATTTTTCTAAAGAAGAATTGCTCAGTGATATAATGTTAAGCTGCAGTAAGCCTAATATACTGACTTGAAACTGTTAACTTTTCAAAATTATGTGTAATGTAGATTTTCCAGAATAGATTTTTGAAAAATTTGGTATTGAAAAAGGTATCGTTCAGGAATTGTATCAAAGGCAAGGTATCGGTATTGAACATTTTTGACGATACCCAGCCCTACTCATACACATTCAGAGGAGAGTTTCTGTAGTTAACTCCTCTCACCTGATGTGCTCACAGTCGGGGCAGCACAAACTGTAGTTGTAACAGTGGAACTTCCTGTTGTTGCCGGTGATGCTGTGCAAACACTAGCAGCCTGTTGTAATGCATCAACTGCCCTCGCTAGCTGATGTGACTGAGAAAGAAGAGGGAAAAAAAAAATTAGCTTTTGCATCTACAATGAAATACCAGAGTTAAATAATAAATTTGTAGTTCTGTTTGCAGTAGATAGACGCCATGTTGCCACACTGTCTACCTGTAGGGCAGGCTGGCTGATAATGACTGGCTGGTAAACTTGAGCCGTCTGGGATATGACCACACCAGTGGCTGCAGGGATCAAAGTCTTCATTCCTGGAGCAGCTGCAGTCAGTAATAATAAAATTAGCAATTTCCTTAGTATAAATAGGACCCAAATTATCTGTGAGTGACTGACACCTCGTATTACCTCCGAGTAAACCATCTCCAATGACATTAGACAATCCTTCCGGCTGCTGCCGCCATACTTGATAATTCTGTCCCTAAGTCAGAGAGAGAAACGTTTAGCAAATCATTGGTCTTCCTTATTAAAGTCACTGTCACAACACAGTGGACTGTGAACTAACCTGTGTTTGCTGTGCAAAGCCCTCTGGAAGAGTAATGTAGTCAGAGGTGGCACCTGAACCTTGTTGTAACTAAAACAGATAAAAACATGTGTATGCGAGGAAAGTCAGAAACAACACACAAGAACCCCAAATAAAACATGCCACGATGTATCTGCAACTCAACCAATATTTTGCAAATAAATTAATTAAAAAAAATTAAATTCATTAAAGCTTTTCTGTAGCTTAAAAACACTGCACTCATTGATACATTACATTTATTTTGCAGATGCTTTAATCCAAAGTGACTTAAAATAAGTTCATTAAACCTTGGAAAACACACCTAGATGTGATAAAAAAAAAAAATGTAGTCATCAAGTTTATCCCTAACGAAAACTAAGAGCATGTTCAGCACAACAGTATGTGAACATTTCTTTTAGAATGCAAAAATGCTTTTTAAAAAAAATAATTGTCAGAAATTTTAGAAGCTTTGGCAACAATTGCTCTTGGCCTTATTGTAATGTCACACCACTTATTTGTGGAGTTACTTCTTAGTATTTTAAGGGAAACGAATGTAAATTACTCAGAAATACAAACGAACACAAGTAAAACCTTGATACCTGGCTGGACGACCACTGAGCCGCAGCAATGGCTGTGCTGGCAACAGAGAGAGCACTGGCTCTGACCCCATCAGGTTGTGCTGAGTCTCTGTAAAGGACACACAGTCAATAGTTAAACCTTAATTTTGCAGCACATGTAAGAGGAAAATGAGTCCCTTATTTTAGGATAACTGGACCAATTTTATATCATTTTGGGTAGACAACAAAAACAAACTTAGATGTACTATATTCTATTCATAGAAAGCTAAATGTGTACTCAAATAGTGTGTGTGTGTGTGTGTGATGGCTCACTTTCTAGCACTCTTGGCATAATCCACACCAATTGTTTTTCCATCCAGTTTTAGAGGTGGCTGAAGGCTCTGGAGAATAGTGAGCAGCTGAGAGGCCTCCTTTACAAGTAAAGACACAACACTGTCACACACATGTACAGACCCCAAAGATACATATTGACTTCCATAATGATAACATACTGACTACATACATACCAAAGGAGATGACAGTTGAACAAAGGCAAAGCCTCTGTTCTGTCCTGTTTGTTTGTCTTTAATGAGGCGGATGTTGCCTGGAGACAGGTTGGCGTAGGGGGCCAGTATGGTCAAAATCCCTTCGACCGTTGAAAGGGGGGCAATGTTCCTCAAAATTATTGCTGTTAACAAAAAGAGCAGTTATGAATAAATGTAGAATGTGAGCACTGGGAGGATGAAATATTTCAATATGTGGTGGAGAAAAAAAAAAAAAAAAAACACTCACTGTCTCCATTGTAATCTCCTGGCTGTTGGGACTCTACATTTAAACCATTTGCTCCAGAAGACTCTCCTTCTATACTCAACAAGAGTGACACACAGGTTACCATTAGTCAGTACAAGTCGCTAACACATTGCAGGACAGAGCTGCCGATTCAAACAGAGAAGAAGAAAAATTATATTTTTAGTTTGCTGAAGTAACAACTCACCAACTTTTGCTGCTCCGCACCTGAAACACTTCAGCCTCTTCCGAAAATTGTACAGACCACACTGTAATAAACCAATGTCAATGTTTTATTTTGATTATAACAAAACAGAAAAACAAACAAAAAAACTGTATGCAGGGGTCATGGTATAATTAGAAAAAAAAAAAAACACTCACAGCATTACAAAGCCAGTTTTCAAACTTCTGTCTCCTGTTGCTGTAGTGCACTGCAATGCTTTTCCCCTGGATCACCAGCTTGTTCTGTGAAAGTCAAAAGCCACCAGTTATTTCAAATTCTGACATGTTTAAGCCAAAAAAGCAGGTGAGGTCCTGCCACTACCCCCACCCCATGAGTGAGAGCAGCTGGAACGGGAAAGAGTGGCTAGGCTTACACTCTCTGCTTAGGTAGAGTGTCTCAGGGAGTAAAAGGGAACAGAGGTAGAAAGAGAAGTTCAGAGAGAGAGAGCTGCAGTTCTGTGTACGAGGGAATGTGTCCTCAGAAAAAAAAAAAAAAAAAAAAGGTTCTAAGTGTTTGGGACCGGAGTGCTGCCAGCTCGTCCCTGTCTCATTCCAGTCTTCGGATTTTAAATGGAGATGAGAAAATATCCAAGCGACTGAGCTGGAGCAGAATGTGCTATGAAACCACAGGGCAGTCAGAACTAAACACTGTTTACAGAAAGCCTACTCTTGATAAGGGGAGGCAGAAGATTCTTCTGAGCTTAAGGTCCTAAAGATATTCTGCATAGCGTCTCTGTTAATTATTGAAACAGAAAACACAGAAGATTTCATTGCATTTCATTGTGATTCAACCCTGATTTCACAATATACACTAATCTAGACAGCTAAAATTAATCAACCAAGTGTGTGATATCAAAAATATTGACCTCTGATATCACAGTTGTGTATTCCCTAACTATATACAAATAGATTTCAGCTCTGTAAACTGGCATCATCATCATCATGGTACTGATTAATTTGGGCTCTAATCTCCAAGAATAATTCTAGACTTGGTGATTGTTGAGGCAACCTGATTGGTCTCCATCCATCGAGTAGAATCTTGCAAGTGATAAAACTCCACGAAGGCGAAACCTCGGCTTATACCTAGAGACAGCATTCAAATATAGACGGGAGGCGTGTTAGTTAGAATGCTTTGGTGCAACATTCAAACTCACAATGGGTCTGTACAGTCCAACTCAAAGTAAAGAAACGGAGGTGGGGAGGGTGCTTACAAGACTCTAGTCTAACAACACCGTTATTATTACCATAGCTTGTAATGTCTGCACAAAAAAGGTAAAGGTATAGTACATACAGTTACCTCCTTACCTGACCATAATCAGACAGAAAAGATCCTCTGAGGGTTGTAATATGAGGCTTTTTTTTTCAGGGATAGCCATAAAGAAGGTAAAGTGGGATTTTAAAACACAGCACGTGGGTGAATGTGACACACGCCTCTGGAAAGCAACACTCACCTGTCCTTTTCTTCATCAAACGTATGTCCACAGGCTGAGGTCCCTGCAGCTGCTCGAGTGCTGTGCGGATCTGGAAGGAGAGGCAGATGGTTGAATTATATTCACTGTAGCGGATATTCTTTCTTACTGTTTTGCCTCTTTCTTACTAAGTTAGCCAGAAAAAGCAGTTGTCACCAGGTGAATGCCTCTGATTTTACCCTTAAAATGTGTGAGTGAGACTGAACGAGAACTGTAAACTTACATCATCCTCTGTGACATGAAGAGACAGACTCCTTAGCATAATAGTCTTGCTCTCCTCTTCCTCCTGCTGCTCCATTTTGAAGTCTTGGTCTGGATAATCCCCATCGTACTCATCATCCGATCTGTCACTGTTGCGTCGTTTTCGGACCCTCTGTTGCAGAAGCACACAAAAATAACACCGTTATTATTGAATTCAGAAATAAGCAGTTTTTCACTCTAAAAGTAAAAAAGTAAAATGACCTGACAAAGGTGTTCCTACTCACTTACCTCTGGACTGTCTCTACGCTCATCAAAGCGCTCTCTGTGTCTATCATCACCCCATCGTCGATCGTGATCTCTCTCCACATCTCTACTTCGTCTCTCATGCCATTCTATATCATCTCTCCTACCATCCGAGCCATATCTTCCACTGCGTTCACCCCGACTGAGCCTGAAAGAGAAACATAAAACAGAGTGCCAGTGACATAACTGTATGAATATGCTGAATACGTGTCAATACGCTGGACCACGATAATTTTACCTTTTATCAGTTCCCATGGTTTAGTGTAGAAGACGCACGTTTGATCAAGGGAACCTGTGGAAAAACAAAATGTATCCTTTGACTGATAGATACCAACAGACTGATGCTTTAAGACGCGTTGTTTTGACTGTGTAGCTCAATTTGGTCAACAAAAACAGCTGCTTAGCTACACCTTTGCAGTGAACGTGTTGCTCGCAAAAGCTGAAATGTCTGTATTAGCGTTACATGCCGTGAACATACGGAGGGCACAGTTTGGGATCTCACAGGCCCGACCTGAAACGACTGACAGAAAACCTAACAGCTGTTTCGCATGACGGTTAGCTTCAGCTAAAATAACCAGTCGACTCGTCGTTTAAAGTTCAATAAATTGTTTATCAATGAGAACAAGTCTTAGCTCTTTGCTAACATGGGAGAAAGCAGGTCACTTTAGCTATGTGCGAACGACGTTAGCTTAGCGTTTGATGTGTATGCTGTGCAGACCTTCAATACCTTAGTATGTGTTAGCCAAATAAAGAAATACAACCCCGTCTCTTTTGTGCTACATACCGCTTTAATAACACAGCTTCCCAGATCTGGCAATGACCGGATTATATAGGCTTTCTATTTTTTTTCCTCCACTTTTTCCGGTATGTCAGCAAAGGAATATTCTCCTTTATTACTCGACTTTCGGCAAAGAAGTGCGCACTACCGCCACCTACTGATCAGGATGATTTACAAAGGGTGGAAGTCACAATATGAAGTCAAATCAAGTATTCAACACAGAGAGCAAACTAAATGAGATGAGAATCAACAATGAACAACAACATACAAAGCCTGTAGAGAAGTCAAACTCTTTGTGTTAATTGTAAACAAGAATACAACAGTGCAAGAGTGCTGGAATAATTATTGAACGAGTAATGTAATAGGTTATATTACATACATGAAGCAGGTGGTTATGCAAAGTATATGCATGTATACATTTCCACATACAATGTACATATAGTGTGATTTATATTTGACAATGATGATGATTATAAACGTTAAGGGACAGTGTGCATTTAAACCGTAAAAAAAAATATCTGCTTACATATTTTCAATGTTTTGGCTTAATAAAAAATCTGCAATCTGTGCATATTATCTATTACTATTACTATTACTAATTTATTAAAAATAAATCTTAATACTGTACATATCGTGTCTATGAAGCTATAATAACAAAGTTAAGCTTTCTCTTTATTTCATATGTAAGAACAATGAACGATTCTTCCTTTCTTCTTGACTTTCAGGGAAAATACAGACATTCACTGTTTATTTAGTTTGCCCCGGCCCTGAGTGTCACGGACCACAGGCTGTCGGACTGTGGCCATCTTTGGCTGAGCGACGCCGAACCCGAGCAGACACTTCCTCCATCACCGCGAGGTGGCGCTGCAGTCCCAGTGAGAGAGATGCGGATGAGCTGCAGAAGCAGAAATCCGCTCTCATCCCTAGAGTCCACACCACAGCGCAATGGCCGCGGCAGTGGATACGAACTGTTAAAGATTGTTTAATCCATTTCAACTACCTCATATTGCGCATGATTTGCGTCTCTCACAGCTGGGGAAAAACGCTGCAAGTGGTGGTCATTGCGATAAGACGATTCGCCAGCTCCCACCAATCGTGACCCGGGCATCAGGAAGAAGGTAGCCAGGTGGCTAACGCTAACGTTGACGAACCACAACCGTCAGCTCTGTTAATCTGTGGTAGTTTCAGTTTCACACTATTGTGTCTGGTTTATCAAACAATAGGTCGTTTACCACTTTGTAAAGTGGGGCTTCAGTTAGTTCGTTCGCTTGATACCTATAATGAATGTTACCTTAATGACGCTGGCTAGCTAGCTAACTAGACTGACAGCCCGTCCCTCTGTAGTTCCGAGGTTCAGTCGTAGCTTGACACACAGCTTCTTGTTATTTTACCGAACTGTTATAAAGACAGGCCTCACGCCAGTCGAAATGTTAGCCCAGTATGTTAAACTTGCCTGCTACCCGCTGAACGTATGTGTCTTACGCAGACTGTGCTGTGTCTTTGACTCTTCAGTTTAGCTATCAGGCTGAATGGCGGAGCCGGAGCTTCTACTGGACTCCAATATTCGACTCTGGGTGGTGTTGCCCATTGTCTTCATCACCTTTCTTGTGGGGGTGATTCGGCATTATGTCTCTATTCTTCTTCAGAGTGACAAGAAGTTGACGTTAGAGCAGGTTTCTGACAGGTACGTAGTTTTTTAATTGTGAGGGAGGGGGTAGGGGCGGTTGAATGAAATTCATCTGAATGTGTTTTTCCACCTCCCAATTCAGCCAGGTTCTTATCAGGAGCAGAATTCTCAGAGAAAATGGAAAATACATTCCCAAACAGGTGGGATTTTTACTTTATATTGTTTCACACTAAATGAGTCCCTCTCTTCACAGTCTCCAACTCATGTGCAAATTGTTGTTTAAAATATACAAAATACACTCAAAAACACTGGTCTGTGCTTTTATTTGTCACAAGTTTGTAGGACAGTGTTACTGAGGATCTCTCTTTCTTTTAGTCCTTTTTGATGAGGAAGTTCTACTTCAACAACCAAGAAGATGGATTTTTCAAGAAGACCAAAAGGAAGGTTGTTCCACCCTCTCCAATGACAGGTAATCCTTTTAAGTATGTGACGCAACCTTCAGTCCGGTTATCCACAGTGATACTTAATACAGAAGCTCATATTAAATGCAAATATACAAAAACTCACATGATGAGAAAAAAAAACACAGGTGTTTTTTGCGCTATGTGTCTGTATTTGTCAAAAAATGCTGGTCATGTGACATTTACATTTTTCTAGGCGTGTAATAGAACAAACCTGCAAGACTTATCGGGTGAATTTGTTGCTTGTTGCATCTTTTCACAGATCCCAGCATGCTTACGGACATGATGAAAGGCAATGTCACCAACGTGCTTCCCATGATCCTCATTGGAGGCTGGATCAACTGGACCTTTTCAGGATTTGTAACAAGTAATGATCTCACTCCCTCACAGATCTTGCAGCTTATGGTGCAGAATGTGGCATACACGAAAACAACTCTGAGTTTGTGTTGCTAGCAGATAAGATATGGTTCGTGTGGAAGTTGTACACTGAGTTCTTTCTGTACTCTCTTTCACACAGCTAAGGTTCCCTTCCCTCTCACTCTGCGCTTCAAGCCCATGCTGCAGCAAGGAATAGAGCTGCTCTCACTGGATGCTTCCTGGTAAACTAATAAAATGAGATCTGTAAAGATCTACTGTATTAGTTGTGATGTACTAATCTCAGAATATTAGTGTGTGACCTTGTCATGTGTTCTGTTTGTTTCTGTGTGCATTTTCCAACTAGGGTGAGCTCAGCGTCGTGGTATTTCCTGAACGTGTTTGGACTACGAAGCATGTACTCATTAATTCTAGGCCAAGATAATGGTAACTTTAGCTAATTTTAATTTTTTAATTTTAATTTTCAGTGCTTTGTTGCATCAGATTGTAAAGCTGGTAAAATTAGAATGTTTAATCTACTTGTGCTGATTCTCAGATGGTTCAGCAGTAATAGCAGCCCTGTCATACTAGAAGTAGATATTTAATTCACTCTAAATAATATAATTGAGATATAAATGAATAATCCATTTTCATAATCATTGTGCTATGAACAGGAATATGAACTTGAAAACAATATCTCATTTCAGTAAACTCAGTCATTTTACTTTTTAGCAAGAGATGAATCCTGGCCAGTGATGTTTAAAAATGAATGAAGCCTTGACTTTGGTTAAATTTGAATGCTTATTAATAGTTAAGCTTTGCATTCAAGATGATATATTTTCATTCCCAGATACTGATTGTTTTTGTTACGCGTTTGCAATTCCCACAGGTGCAGATCAGTCGAGGATTATGCAGGAACAGATGAGTGGTGCCGCCATGGCCATGCCTGCAGATACAAATAAGGCTTTCAAGGTATATAGTAGTGTTGGCATAATTAGTACATTAGGATGTGCTTTGCTTAGTTGTTCATGTGATGTTTGTTCTTAATTTCAGGCCGAATGGGAGGCACTGGAACTGACTGACCATCAGTGGGCGCTGGAGAGTGTAGAGGAGGATCTGATGAGCAGGGAGCTGGACTTTGATGGCATGTTTAGCAAGGAGCTGCCAAGTGGTATCTTCTGATGCCCTGGTCACTTCTTCTTGGAGCCTTCACTTTGAAATTTGATCATTGCAGGGATTTGTTAAAGACACAGAGATCAGACAAATCCCTTCATGTTATGCAAAGTTTACATTCACTTATATGTGATCCTTGTCTTTTCACATGTATTACCTTTGCATTCCTGTCCATAAAATATCTGAAATGGCTTATAATACACTGGTTCTGCTGCTGTCTCATGCATACTAGAAAGCATTGCTTTCTTTTTTCACCTTTGAGACAGGGAGATGTTTGGGAGAAATTAGGTTGTTTTTTGCTTATTGAAATGCATTATTATTAGCTTTCAACTGTATGCCATCAAAATGCAATTAGGTAATAGAGTATGAACTACCACGTGCTTCTTTTTTTTTCTTATGTCACACACAGCTGGATTGGCTGTCTCCATTCTCAAATGTATGATTGTGGTTAAACAGTAGGATACAATACCATTTTACAGGTCTGAATGATCTTTAATTCAACTTTAACAGTCTTGAAAAATTCCTTTGTTAGATCATAGATAAAGCTGTTCTGTGTCAGCTGCCCTAAAGTTGGAAGTAGACCCAGAACTGAGTAGTTGTTGGCTGAGAATATGTCTGTGTGATTGAAATATTGTTTTTAAATTATGTAGACTGTTTATTTTGTAATGTAACTCCCCTGTGTTTTGTACAGTATAAAGCCTGTTTTGACTAAATACCCAGGATTTTCTTTTATTAAATGCACCCTGACACTGGAAAAAAATCATATATACACACACACACACTAATAATGCAGATGAGTAATTTGATTAATATTTCAGTCGGCCCTCGTTCCTGTCGTTTTACAAAGGTGAAGCCCTTTTTGTTCACTGCTGGTCAAGACTACTTTGCCACTAGCGACTGGATTGCCTGTGATTGGCTGGTTTGGCGGTGGTCATGACAGAACAGTCTCACTGGAGTGCATCAGCAGCTCTAGGCCACTGTGTACCGACCGTAGAGGAAGAACGTTTCCCATGAGCGGCGCCGCGCAGCAGCTCGCCCAAGTCTGTATCTTCCACCCGCGCGTTCCCGATACCGGCACACTCGCTGCATGATGGCCGAGGGAGGCGGACCCGAGTCGGGTGGCGCGGCAGACTCCGACTCGGAGCCGGTAGCTGCACAAATGCCAACCCCTTCAACCGAAAGTCAGAAACAGACTATTGGGTCACTTCTGAAGACGACTTTAAGAAAGGGCGACGAATGGTAAGAATCTGCATTGGCCACCGTTTCCTGGGTGTTTCAGCTAGCGTTAGCTAGCTAGCGTTATCTAGTGAGGAACAGGAAATGCTAACATGCTAAAGCTGGCGAGCTAACGATACCAGTGGTTGCAAGGCTCAAAACGGAAACTCCTGTGATGCTGACATTTTGGCATGCTAATATTTAACAAGTTAGCATGCTAGTTGCTAGCTTGACTAGCTCCAGTCAGGCTTCATAATTTCTCTGTTCAGAGCGGTGGCTGTAGTAACGGCTATTAACGGTGGTCCTAAACAGCCAAACTACCGTGGCTAACTAAGTAGCTAATCAGTACACAGTAGCTACTCAGTAAACGTTCTTAACTGTTTTGTGACAAGTTGGCTGACGCTGGCTGATGTGGTGGCTAGTCCGCTGGTAGAATAGGCCCTGGACTCAGGTGGTGGATTCTCGTGTCGGTCAGACCGGCTTGTTGCTAGATTAGTGAACAGCAACTAGGCCCGATGACAGGAATATTGTGTCATGGCTTTACCTGCTTGTAATGACATGCCAGTTGATGTCGTTTGACGTGTTTCTTAATTGGCCAACAGCCTGTGTTAGCTAACACACTGTTTCAGATCAAAGATCATGTAGGCCCGGGCATAAAGCAGCCAGATGTATTAATTAGACCTCAACTCAGCAAATATATAATACAACAGAGAGATATCAGATTAGGAATTAACATTTCGGTTGCTTTCTTTGTTGATAGAAACGGGCAGCGTGGGAAGAACCGGCCATAGTTATCATGTGTGTCAACAGCTAACTACTCAGCTAACATATTCAAATAGTTGTTGAGATTAGTCAGGTACTGCTTTTAGACAGTGTTTCAAGATACTGAAATTGAACTACCATCCCATGGAATCCCATGATTTTCCACAAACACGCCTAACACTTTTGCAGAGCTAGGGGAAATAAACCTCAGTTTAAAGGGCAAAGATCATACACCTTTACTTTGATTGAGACATCTCCCATTTTTGGCCGTTGAATAAATTCTGACAGTGGTATTACAAGACAGAGTTCCATGACCCGACATCTTACTATTTCAATACTTGCTAACAAGCCTATTAACTAAAGGAGATTCTCCCTTGTGATGAGATTAAGTGAAACTAGCTTGCTGTTACTATATCTGCAAATGCCAAGGCAGTGTGGTGTTGCATAATGTTCTGGTTGGCATAAGCCTGAGTGCAGTCTCTCTCCAAACCCCATGTATTTTGTCATCTGTTGACCCTTTTCTGCCCTTGCTTGATAGCCTACATATATTCGGTGACCAAAAAACCCTTTATGATATACAAATGTTGAAGTATCAGGGCAAATGATTAAAGTATGGTATGTTTGTCATTCACTGTTATCAACCAATTCGTTTTAGGTATCTTATAGACAGCCGGTGGTTCAAACAATGGAAGAAGTATGTGGGATTTGATAGCTGGGATATGTACAATGTTGGAGAACGTAGCCTGTATCCAGGACCAATCGATAACTCCGGGCTGTTCTCAGGTAAAAGTGTCATTTTTAAAGAACAATGAGTGTTAATTTAGATTACTTTTCAGAACAACACTAAACCCACATAGAGATTACAAGAGCTGTTTTTTTTTTTCAGCATATAGTCATCATTTTTATTTTTCCCCAATAAAGACCAGGATACTCAGGCCCTGAAAGAGCACCTTATAGACGAGCTGGACTATGTCCTTGTACCTACTGAGGCATGGAATAAGCTCGTCAGCTGGTACGGCTGCCTTGAGGGTCAGAGACCCATCGTCAGAAAGGTAATGCAGTTGAAGTTTTTTCATTTCAACCTTTTATTTATGGATGGGGCTCTTAAATGTCTTCTTTCTTCTCCAGGTGGTTGAACATGGCATGTTTGTCAAGCACTGTAAGGTGGAGGTCTATCTGCTGGAGCTGAATTTATGTGAGAATGACAACATGGACAATGTGGTCACACGTCATTTCAGTAAAGCTGATACTATAGGTGAGGGTTTGCCTAAAGTCATCTTTGCTTTGAAAATAACCAAATAGCTGGAAAATTTCTATACACCTTCATTCTTTAAATGTGTTTTGTGTCAAAAATACACTGGAAAGAAACCAAGTCTTGCAAATTCCCTTTTCACAGATACTATAGAAAAGGAGATGAGGACACTGTTCAATATCCCATCAGAGAAGGAGACACGGCTCTGGAACAAATACATGAGCAACACCTACGAGCAGCTGAACAAGCCAGACAGCACTGTACAGGATGCTGGTCTCTTCCAGGGACAGGTAGCGTAGAGCTTTGTTATTCAAATAACCTTCAGATCACTGATAGACTTTCTTCCTCATTTCTTTGAAAGAACACCACAGCCCAGTAACATCCCGGTACTCATTGTGCATACATAATTCATTTACAGGCTTTGAACAAAATAACAGGACTCTTATGCAATGCAATACATTATCCCTGCAATAAAATGCATATATATTGTTAAGCTAATGATGTGCAGCTCTTGTTGAGACAGTGCCAGAGAGGTCAGGTTATGGTTCAAGTGTAATGTAATTTTTGAGACTGAAGTTTATGTTGGTGTTGTATTGCAAGGTTAACACGTCATCTTAAGACATAACACACATGTAGTATGTATTGGAAGGCCGTTGTATTGGATAGCATTAGATGGGTGTGCATGTCATACCAAAGCCCTGTATTTTATAGTTAGGAGTTGCAATGATGAAAGCATGAAACAGAGAGACTATTTACTACAGCAGCTATTGTACTCCATATCTGTGCATATCTGTAAAAAAAAAAACTGAGGTCAGTACAGTTTCTTAGAAAGCCTGCCTGAAGCTGTGGAAGCTTGGCAGCATTTGGTACACATATAGAAGTAAATTCAAGCCTGGGACATGATAGCACATGAAGGTCAGTTCTGCCAGCTTGGCTCTCATTCAGCTTGTTTTCCCTCAGGTGCTTGTGATTGAGCGGAAGAATGAGGATGGCACGTGGCCCAGACAAGCCTCCCATCCCAAGTAAGCAAATACCTTGTCATAGTTGTTTTTTTATTCATTCAGTAAAAGAAGATGTGTTGCATAGTTTGCAAAGCACTGAAAATAGGTAATCTATAGAAATGGACTTTTCTGAAACATCCTTTTGCTTCTGCTCACCAGATCCAGTACAACCCCATCCAGGAATTTCACTACCTCCCCAAAACTCTCCTCTAACTCATCAGCCAGCATCTCCTCAACAGTAGCCAACGGAGACAGCAGCTGTAACCCAGGATACACACTCAACAACAGCACCTCATCTGGCAACAGGCAAGAGTTCTTTTGACCCTTTTCCCCTGTACTGCATTATTTCCCTCATGTACAGCTGTGTTACAGAGGAGGTTAAAAGGAGATTCTCACACATCACCCTTTCATTTAAGACATTTATTGAATCAGTATATCAGTGTTTGTATTAGCACGTCAGTCTGGTTCAGTCCCTACAGGCCTTCGTCTCAACATTGAGATGACAACACACTGAAGAAATCTAAATATGTACTTTTCTTCCATTCACACTATTACTTCTTATCTCATACTAATTCTGCTTTTTATTGCTTTAACATTTGCCATCTTTCTATAGTAAATTTGTTTTGCCTTGCGTGTTTTGTTTGCTTTCAAACACACATTGTGCGTCACCCAGTAAACCAGTGCACATCGACAGATGTTTGAAAGCAGGCTTGCATCTGATAAATACATACATTTAGGAGCTGTATCAGCATAGTTTTAATCATATTGCATAGTTGGAACATATATTGAAAGAACACTGAGTTACCGTACTGTGGCAGCATGGGTCCATTACAGCACTTAATGGAAAAAGCATTATGTCCTTAAGGTGCTTGCATTTGTTCTTTATGAAGTCCACTGCTATCCAGAGCTTAAATAGGATTACTAAAGAGTTGATTAATTGTTTTGTGTAAATTTGCAGTTTAATCAGAAAAGTTACTCTGCGTTACAAGTTTATTTGGTACATGTATCTACATTCATTTCCTCAGTTTATTCCACTTCATGGTCATTTTTGAGACTGTGGACTGTATTATATTGAAAGATGTTTATAATGCTTTGTCCACCCCTATTTATAGATGTCAACAAAAACAAAATATAATGTAATGTGTAAAGGTAAGGTAGGATTTATTGTAGGCCAAATGTATTGGATAGCATCTGGACAGCATAGTTTCTGTATAACAAAACACCATGGTGAATTTAGTCCACATGAAGAATAGTTTTTAAGAATTTGTTTAGTGTTCTTGGGCATGACAGAAAATACTGTATGCAGAGAAAAAGTTGTGCTCACATTTAAGCTAAGCATAAGGTTTGTCACACTACTAGTGTATCGAGGCACAGGGCATTAAATTCTGATGGGAAATGAGATGTAACTGCAGAAATGACTTCAGTTCTGACTTGATGAAATGACTGCAATTTATTCAAATGGCTGTGATGTCCTTTTGATCACCCTAACCATCTCAAGAGATGATTTGGCACTTCAGGTAGCATAAAAAAAAACTAAAACAAAAGTACCAAAATTAGTTTTCCTGCTGAATACCTGTGTGTGTGTGTGTGTGCTCTCATGTGCTGTAGACACGGTTTGAAATCAAGTAGAGAAAATAAAAGAAGACAAATTTGACCGCATTTGCTTATGTTTTAGAAACCTCATTTAATTACACAAAAAGCAAATCTGTTATTTGATGCGTTATGGGCATACAGCAGTTCAGGACTTGCATGACTTAGTGTGCCAGTTTTTCAAAGGAAAGCAAGAATGTGGTGGTGATAGTCTTCAGGTGTTAAGGTGTTGTCGGTGGTTGACAGTTCATAGTGGTATTCATGATAACTGGTTAATATGTTCTCTCTAACAAACATTTTGGTTGAGATGACCTGATGACTGTTGTGTTTAAACATGTCCTGAGGTATGTGCTGGAGCGCAACAGTAACAGATCTGCTCTTTCAACAGATTGGGGGGCTATAATTCATACAGCTCCTCCTACAGCTACAGAGAGTCCCAGTCGCAGCCTGGCCTGTGTGGTCTCAGTAATTTGGGCAACACATGCTTCATGAACTCTGCCCTCCAGGTACAATGTCATGCTACAGTCATAACATCTGCTCAGAAAAAGACAGTTATGTTTTTATCTTAACATAATCCACATTTTTCTCTGCTCTTCCTCCAGTGCCTGAGCAATGCGTCTCCGCTCACAGAGTACTTCCTCAATGACCAGTATGAGGCAGAGATTAACAGAGAGAATCCACTAGGAATGAGGGGCGAGATAGCTGAGGCCTACGCTGATCTAGTAAAGCAGATGTGGCTGAGCCGCAGCAGCTATGTGGCCCCACGTACCTTCAAAGTGAGTTGTGCCAAATAAGCCTATCTTACGTGGATGTATACTGATTGAAGATTATCCAGTCACAATGTTAAAGCTTCGGACAAAGTTAATAAAATTAACCTTTTTTATTTCCAGACCCAGGTCGGACGCTTTGCCCCCCAGTTTTCAGGCTACCAGCAGCAGGACTCGCAGGAGCTGTTGGCCTTCCTGCTGGACGGGCTCCATGAAGATCTGAACCGTGTCAAGAAGAAGCCTTATCTGGCCCTGAGGGATGCAGAGGGCCGTCCAGATGAGGTATAGTACATAATCAGAATGTGCAAGAGCATTTTGTGTCTGAAACAGGCAACTAAAAACTTCATTCAAAGGCTCAGTCTGATGCTGGAAAATGGTACCACTTAAATGTCGATATTCACACCACTCCTGGCTTCACTGTGTTTTGATTTATGAAGTTGAAATGAAAAGAGATTGACTGACTGAGCTGCAAGGAGTGATAGTCTCTGATGGCTAAATATGGCAGCTAAATGTCTTTTGAAGCTTCACATTATGTGCTTTGATCCATATTGTTTCAAATAATTATTTTACAATATCAAGTTGTGCACTTTCCACATTTGTACTGAGTTTTTTTTTCCCTCTACATTGGTGGTGCTATTACAGATTGTTGCCAAGGAAGCCTGGACAAACCACCGCCTGCGCAATGACTCTATTATAGTTGATATTTTCCACGGCCTCTTCAAATCCACTTTGGTGTGCCCAGAGTGCTCCAAGGTGTCTGTCACCTTTGACCCGTTCTGCTACCTCACACTGCCTCTGCCCATGAAGAAGGACCGTACCATGGAGGTTTTCCTTGTGCGATCCGACCCTCAGTCTAGACCCACACAGGTGAGTTTGCATTAAGACCCAGTGTTCTTGCTCTGAACTGAAACTCATGCTAATTAATACCAGCAGACTTAATACTAACATTCCAGTTTTTAAAAATAGAGGTTTTTTTTGTGCTTGAGATTCATGGATTAATTGAAGCATTTAACGAAGCAACTCACTGACTGTGATGATAATTTATTTTGTTTGTTTGTCTGGCAGTACCGAGTGGTGGTTCCCAAACTGGGTACAGTGACAGACTTGTGCAGCGCCTTGTCCAAACTTTGTGGAATCCCTCCAGAAAATGTTAGAACTAAATTCTTTTACATCATGAGAATAAAGTCAAATGTTCTTTCTACTGAAAGAACATTTCAGCTAGGCTGAAATGGAACAGTCCGTGCTTACTTTCCAATTAACTCGTCTTTCTAGATGGTGGTCGCGGATGTTTACAATCACAGATTCCATAAAATTTATAGACGGGATGATGGCCTCAACCAAATCATGGAAAAAGATGACATCTTTGTGTGAGTCTTATTTGTCGACGGAAAGATGACATGTCTGGATTTAGTTGCTGTTTAATATGTGTGTGTAATGTACGTGCTAATGCTCTTTGCAGGTATGAGGTACAGGAGGAGGACAGTGAGAGGATGAACCTGCCTGTATATTTCAGGGAGCGCCACTCCAAACATGCTGGAAGCTCCACAAGCACCATGCTGTTTGGTCAGCCTTTACTCATCACCGTGCCCAGACAAAACCTCATAGCAGACGTTCTATATGACAAGATCCTAGAGAGGATTGGGTAAGAATCTGCTGTGTAAATACCAAGGAGTGAAACCACACTACAGTGCAGTGACAGTGTGTATAGAGCCAGAGTAAAGAGATGGAGTGGAAGAATAAATGCAGAAGCAGATTGAAATGAGTGTAGGAACAGGAGACACTTTTTATAGCCATATTCAGGTCAATGCAGTGACGTGATCACAGAAAACATAACCTCAAAAATTCAACTGAAATGACAGGTATAACTGACAAGACTGATAATTTCTCACAGAATCATACTAAGTGAGTTGTCACCATATTAGTTTTAGGCTGCTGTCTGGTAATTAATCTCTGCTTGTTCCTCCCCCGCTGTAGGCGATATGTAAAACACACCCAGAGCCCTGGCAGTGAAAGCAGGGCCTCAGCATCAGCCACCTTTGCCAGCTGCAGCCAGGCTCCTGAATGTTCCACATCATCTAGTCTCAGTGCTGGCCTGGGTGGCTGTGGCAGCCCCCTGTCAGACGGAGCCTCCTGCAGTGCCAGCTCCAGTAACGGCAGCAACCACTCAGGGACCTGCAATGAAACTAATGGGCTCTATGATGGTAAGCAGCTAACATTATCTGTCACCACATTTAAATGAATGTAAAGGAAACTTTGATCAGAGAGCCATTATCCTCCTGAATATTTTTTTATGTTGATGTTAACCAAGAATACAAAAAAAATCAGCTTTGAAAAAAACTCAAAAGGTGATGATATTATGTGGTTGTCTGTTCAGGTGAAGAGGAGGCCATGGACCACCAGGTAAGCCCCGAGCCGGAGAATGGCCAGTCCGAAGAGGAGGAAGAGGAGACCTCCGATTTAGAAAATGGGTCTAAAGAAGACGCAGCCAAGTTGTGCTCTTTGCCAGCAAAGCTCTTCACTTTCAGCATAGTCAACTCTTACGGAACAGCCAACATCAGCCCGCTGCCTTGTGATGGAAATGTCCTCAAACTTAATCGTGAGCGTCAATTTTAATTTTACAACTGCACTGATAGTTTTGTTTTTAAAACCACTTTGCGGTGACACAGCTCCTCCCACCTCTTCTCTCTGCAGCACATTCCACGGTGGCAATCGACTGGGACACAGAGTCAAAGAAACTGTGTTATGATGAACAGGAAGCAGAGGTCAGTGAGTTGAGATTCATCTGGCAGTTCTGTGACAGAATATGCAAACAGTCTGCCTATAATTTTGTAAACATTGCTTGTAGGCCTACGAGAAGCATGAGAGCATGCTCCAACCCCAAAAGAAGAAAGCCACTGTGGCCCTGAGGGAATGCATTGAGCTCTTTACAACCATGGAGACACTTGGAGAACATGATCCATGGTAAGAGTTCATCACTACAGCCTAATTTGGTGTCAAAACCCCATTATTATTTTTTTTTATTATTATTTTTATTTTACCATCATTGTCACTAAAATCCAATCTTTCTAATGCAGGTATTGTCCCATGTGTAAGAAACACCAACAGGCCACAAAAAAGTTTGACTTGTGGTCGCTGCCTCGCATTCTGGTAGTTCACCTGAAGCGTTTCTCCTACAACCGGTGTTGGAGGGACAAGCTGGACACTGTGGTGGACTTTCCCATCAGGTATGCTGGCAGGATTTTTCATTTACCTTATTTCCAAAGGGGTTAGAGACAGTTAGCGCAACAGTTAGATAGATAGCACTGACTAACTCTTGCCTTTCAAGCACCAGCCTCAGAAACAAATATTCATTCACACGTTTCTCAACAGGTACCTTTCTGATGTTGTACCTTACTGTAAGCACCTTTTCATAATAGAATTGTTTCACAGAAAATACAAAAAGGCCTTTTGCTGCATGTCATACCTCTCACTCTCACTCTCTCTCTCTCTCTCTCCAACTGTCCTATCAATATAAAGGCACAAAAAAGCCCCAAAAATTACTTAAAAAAATACAAAAGAGGGACTTTTACTGCATTGAACAGTAAAGGAAAATATATAAATGTAACATGTATTGTTACAACTTTTGTAATCATGCTTTTTCACAAAACATGCACATCTTGTGACAGAATGAGCTGTTGATGCACATTAGTTAACTCAGTTTTAAGCTAATAACTGAGAAACTGCGGTATCATAACCTTTACACTAGAGGGAGCTGTAGTCTGAAACTCACAAAACAAAATTGGAGGTCTGAAAGAGGAAATAATTATTGAACATTGAAGAAATGGACTTTTGACTTTCGAGAACTGACATCATACCCTGAAGAACAATTAGACCTGTGTTCTCTGCGCCCTTATCTGTTGTTGTGCAACTAATACAGCTTTCAAAAGTTGTCTTTCAACTTTGTATGAGCCCTTAAGCTCTTTTTCATTCGGCACAGTACAAATTTCCCTGTATGTCCTAAAATGAGGAAGTTGCTTCAGGATTATGTGGCCTAACGGCCGCATGGCTCTTTCTTGGTGTGTGCAACACATAATGACCTGTGTTGAGGAACTTGATCCATTAGAAAGCAGGAAGCACAAGAAACTTTACTAACTTCTTAAAAAAGGCTGACTCATGCTTACAAAGGATAGCTTAAACATGTGGTTCATATCCTGTGGCCTTCAATTAAGTGTAACATAAGGAATCTACTGTTTATATTTCTGTTAACACAGAGTCTGTTTTACAACTTAGTTCTAGTGTGTTGCCAGTGCTGTTTTATTACCCTGTGTTTAATGGCATTTTCTTCCTCAGGGATCTGAACATGTCAGAGTTTGTATGTGATCCTAAAGCGGGCCCTTACATATATGACCTCATTGCCGTGTCTAACCACTACGGAGGAATGGGAGGGGGTCACTGTAAGTCACTGTTCTTTTTTTTTTTTTTTTTTTTTTTCTTCATTTTAACGGCTTAAATAACATTTGTGTTGTTCTAGAGTGGAAAGTACAGGCCAATTTCAGTACACATCAGAAGCCATAAAGAGCTGTTAATAACTTATCGTAACATAAACCTTTTTATTTTCAGATAGCACTCACAAATTCTTGTGACGATGCACTCCGTTAAGTCTTCAAACACGCACACAATATGTGTCAGCAGAGGGGGTGGTGGAAAAACATGTGTCTCCATGGACGCTGTCAATCGGTTAAATTTTAATATGGTGAAATGCTTCCCACATCATTGTTCTTTGTTGACTCACTGTTTTGTTTTTTTGTATTTGCTCAGTCCATAGTGAACAGGTCTGATAAGATCTTTGTCTCTTCCTGAGTAAACGATGGCCTGAATAGCTCAGTGTCTTTTTTCTGTCTCACAGACACAGCTTATGGCAAGAATAAAGTGGATGGAAAGTGGTATTACTTTGATGACAGTAGTGTCTCATCTGCCTCAGAGGACCAGATTGTGGTGAGTTGTGACTCTGAAATGTTCATGAATCTGTGTATCCTATGGTTGTATACCCTCAGAGATGCAGTGTTGGTTGTTTTTATCCAAAGGCCGATGTTTGATAGAGAAATCCTCAGGCTTCTTGCCTGTCTGTCCTCGGTGTCGAGTGTCCCTGTTTTTGTAGGGTAACCCTATCCTTGTCATCCCCTTGCAGACTAAAGCGGCCTACGTGCTGTTCTATCAGCGCAGAGAGGAGGAAGCCCCCTCCAAACCTCAGCCTTCGGCCTCGCTGGGAGGAGCCCCTGAAGCGGCTGATGACCACATGGACACAAATTAAGGAGCCCTGACGCGAAGGGCCACGCACTGAAACTCATACAGCAAATAGAGACACTTGGACGCACACACAAAGCTACTTTAGTGACAGAGGACTCCACTGACTTAATGTTATTAACCCTACCTTCCCCGTATTTTATTTGATTTTTGTCTCGTATGTTGTCAACTAGAGCCAACTAGAGCCAACCAGCCTTGTCAGAAGAGTGACCTGAGAGACTTCCTCCCTGCAGCGGGTGGCCTACTGATTTCTGAAAATAGTTTACTAGTCTGGAACCAAAAGGAATGAGTATAAATGGATATAGATCCACTCACTGGATGAACAGAATGTTAGAAGTGCCCTCAAATGCGTAGATAAACAAATGTTTCTGTTGCCCACAACAACAGTCAGAAATATATATATAAAAAAAAAAGAAAAGCCAAATGCACATCTTGTTTCAACCAAAGCGTTTCAAGGTATTTATGATAAAAACGTACCATGAACATTAACAAGATAACTGGCATTGTGCCTAGATTTATCTCTGATAATCTCACTGTGCTGAGATACATGCAAACTCTAGCAGTGTGATGTGCACACAGATCAATACAAGCCATGCTTGTTGAACGAATTTCTGTGACCTTATGCCACCTGTGTAGAGCAGATTGCTGATGGGAATGCTGCTGCCGCTGCTGCATACTAGCTGTGGCAGTTGCGCTCCCCTGCCTGCTGGGTCTGTGTTGCAGTCTAAACCACTGAGGGGATGTCTCATTTCAAGGTTTTTAACAACTGGGTCTTGACATGAGTTGTGGCAGAAGCTGTTTTTCGGCCACCATGTTTTTTTTTGTTTGTTTTTTTTTGGTTGTTGTTGTTGTTGTTGTTCTTTGACGCACAGCATGGGGCTCTGCTGTCTCTCGGACCCTAAACTTATGAGAGGAGTCTTACCCTGCTAATAATTTTTATTTTCCATTTTTTTTGTAATCACATTGCAAAAGCGGCCTTTTGATTCCTGCAACCTGACTAAAAAGGAGGCACTTTGAATTCTCCACAAGTACATTATCTACCTGCTTCTGGTGTATCTAGACATTACTGAATTGTATGGTTTGGCCTTAGCATTGAGCGTTACGGTCTGTCATACACTTCCAGATCATTTTAATGTGTCTTTTAAGCATATTTTGATTGCTGCCTGATTGGACCCCTGGCTCACCTGCAATGGCTTGTCCTTATTAGTCTTGTACATTAATGCAGCTCTGTATTGAAATGGCTATGTTATTTGATATCTTCAAAGCACACTGAGTGAAGCAAAATAAACTAGTATAAAAGTGGTGCTTTATTCATGAAACTTGAACTTGCTCCTAGTCAGGAGGAACAGTCTACATGTGTCATCAGATGGGGGCAGGACAGCAGTACCTTAACGCTGTTTTGAGCCAATTGTTTTTCCTTCCAGTAAACTTCGTACACTACTCAGCTCTTAAGTAAAATACATCTGAAATGTTTCTGGTGATATCATAAGGAAACAATCCCTTTGTTTTATCTCAGTGTAGTCTTTATAGATTTAAAATGATCCCAATTTACTCCAAGCACAGTAATAACAGGTGTCTTGAATGTGGTCGACTATAAAAATAAAAATTGACTTGTACTCTCAAAAGTAATGAAACCAGTTGGCAGTCAGTAATTATGGATCTGTTTTTCTGTTCTGTGGCATAAATTTTGGACTTTGTTTCATAACAGCATGTTGACATGTAGGGCGTCCAAGTGCCCTTTTTGCTGGTTGGTCCTGTCATGATTCTGTTGTTCAGAGATGACAACTTAAATATAATCAGTTAGATCAATGATTAGAAAAAGCTTTACATCATATCTGTAATCCTAGATATGGAGTTGAAAAAACAATTCAGCTGTGAAATGCAGCAAATCTTGTTTTCTTCTCGCCCTTAAACCATGACAGCAATTCAAAGTCTAAAATAAATGAGATGTAAATAATCACACTATTTTAAATAGGTGTATAAATTCTTGTCCCTTCTATTTATCTTATTGCCGATATCTACAGTATTTGTTTTTAACTGAGAAATATTTGAATTCAAAGTACAATAAAGACTGGAAGCCTCAACAAGGTGGTTTGTTTGGACTAATTGCATGCACAAAAAACAAACAAAGAAAAACAAACAAAAATCAAAGCTGGCTTGATTTCAGTGATTTCAGTGATGGTTATGAAATTCCTCTGTGTGGCAAGAGGACCTTGCAAATGATGCAACCGTGATTACATGCCTTTTATGATGACTGGTTGCAAAATAAACTATAATCTGTCTATGTAGTACACATAAATACTATTATATATAGTATTTATATATAATACTATAATCAGGTGTGGGCTCTAGAAAAGCACAGTTAGTAATTACACTTTAGTTGTGTGTAAACCTATTATTTGGCTACATGTGTTATTGCTCTAGGTTTTATTCACAATAATAACCTTTTCATTTGGTCAGTAACATGTAAGAAAGGATCTATTTTCTTTAAGGACTTCCATGCAAATCCAAAGATGCTGTTTCAGGGGTTACTAAATTACTAATCTTATCAGAAGTTATGTTTAGATTAAATCAACACTTAAATTATGAATTAATTTAAAGAGAGTCAGAGAAAGATCTGGGGGGAAAAAAAATCGTTTATTCCTCCTCTTAATACTTCAAACCACAGCAGTGCTTTACATGTACCCAATGGAGCTGAGACGTTCAGCCTTTTACATTTCATCAGATACCCCCCTCACATCTTAGTTGGTTTCAGAGGATGTCTTCATATAGGAAAAGAACAGAACACAGCCATCGTATACAAGAGAGCACAGGCAGTCTGGAGAAGTGTTAAACCATCTACAGAAGCTATGGAGGGAAAAGGGTTTCCCTACATGTGTTAAAGGATTCACACGGTGGATAAGTGCTGAGAGCTTGGTGCAAGTGGAAACTGTAGAATGGGAAAACACACATTTTGGAGGACGGTTCATTAGCTCGCCAGGTTGAGGAGCTTCTTGATGTCTCCTTCGATGTCGCTGGTGAAGAACCTCCTGCTGTAACGCTTGAACGGCACTCCATCAGGCCCGATGAGGAACTTCTCGAAGTTCCAGGCCACGTCGTTCCTGCAGACCGGGCTCCAGATGATTAACTTCGGGTCGTTCATGATGGCAGACGGCTCGTCACTGGGGAACGGGAGACTCTCTCTCAGGAACACGAACAGGGGATGAGCATCCTTCCCATTCACATCCACTTTCTCCAGGAGCTGAAACTGCGGCTCAAAGCCATTTCCAGGACGGACATACTTCAGAGACAGAAGAATTTCTTCATTCTTGCAGTTCTCCTGTATGGGTTGATCAGAAGATTATGATAAGTCCCGTAGTATAGTTTGTACTGCACTCTGTATTATTTCACGTTCACAAAAGGTTTTAAATAGTTAAGAACAATTAAAAATAATGGCACTTAAGTCATTTGATGCTTCACACATCCGTTATCTGATCTGAGTTTGGCTTAAGGATCACACTTACTGCATAAATCCATTGTAACACTGAATTAATAAATAACGTTTTGATCAATGTGTGCATTATAATGGTAAGAGAGGCTGTAACTAATTATATGCGTTAAGTGAGGATAAACAATTTCAAAAGTGTAGCACGCCATTTGCACAGCGTTTGGTAACTCGCTCAGCCTACAATTTCCTCTTTCCCACATATCGCTCACTGCTGAAACTTCTTACAGCAACTTTAGCTTACACGGAAAATTAATCTTTCTATTAAAAGTTTACTTTTCATATTTAGCCACCTGCCAAGCCACTTTAATAAATTAATTGTGTCGTTTGCGTAGTTACAAGTTAACTGAAATTACGTAAATCTAAACCTAAAACATCCCAGTAACTTGGACATATTAAATTAAATGTATAAATAGCAATATAGCTCTATTTAAATCGCAATAAAACGCCTTTCATTTGAGTAAGAACTAATTAATTTAGGGTTTCATCTTCTCGTGAACAAAAACGGAATGTTACCTTTAAATTTGAAAAGTTCGAAACTATTTCCGGGAAAATAACATCTAATATTGTAGGGAAAAAAAAAAATAAATAAAAACAAAACATTAAAAAAACCCAAAACCATAACCCCTCTGAAAATGAATAAAATAGCAGACCTTATAGATATAATATTAATGTCCTCACCTGATGGCCGAACTGGTTGCAGGGTACTCCCAGGATAACGAGCCCGTTGCTGGCGTACCGCTGGTGGAGCTCGTTCATCTGGGTGTAATCCCTGGTGGTCGTACCTCAGAGAGACGCGACATTCTCAATGAGGACAACTTTGCCCTGCAGGGAGGAGAAATTAAAGGTTTCTCCCGTTAATAATTTGGCCGTAAGGTCGTAAAATCGTTTAGCCATTTTTTGTGCTACCCAGTCCTTTCCTTTACTGTAACACTACTCCCCTGGTGCCTAACACTCACTTTGTCGCCTTCGGTCCCTGGAGCCAACCTTTGAATTACAGTCAAAGAGCATGTATTTAGCTGTCAAGATAGTTCACACCCCCGGGAAGGCCGACGTGAAAGTTCCAGTGTATCATCATTATAATGAAAGCCCAGCAACGATAAAAATAAATCTACTGACGGCTAGTCAACCATGTTGAACAGTAAGTCAAACTTAAAAAAATCAAATCAAATCAATAACATAAAAACTACGAGAAAGTATGTCAAAATTCTTACCACGAGCCACGAGCTATCTATCTATCTATCTATCTATCTATCTATCTATCTATCTATCTATCTATCTATCTATCTATCTATCTATCTA
>JBBMJY010000018.1:13599389-13622473 GCA_037833715.1 Toxotes lorentzi
TGCTTGCTCTGGGGTCAGGCTCTGGGTCTCTGTGAAGCGCTTTGAGACAATTTTGATTGTGGAAGGCGCTATATAAACAAAATTGAATTGAATAAAAACAGAACCGAAAGCAACATGAATAATGGATTTATCACCTACATACAAGTAGGTCCACCTACAAGTGGAAGACTTTGTTGAGCTCAACAAAAATAAATTTAAAAAAAAAACAGACTGACCAGATCTGAATGGGACCTGAGCACAGTTATACCCCCACCTCAAGAGGATAATTAAACGTATCCATGGGGACACCAACAATGACCACCGGTTAATAAGCAGTCGTGATTGAAAAGAATCACAGTCTCTCTGATTTCCCTTCATATTATCTGTCTTCCAAAAAACATATTTTTCTCATCCTTAAAAAAAAAATCTGTCCCTGTATACATTGAAATCACGAGACTCTCTTGTGATGTGTTTTCTATTTTTGTCCTTAATGCATTTCCATAGTTTGATGAACTTCAGCATGACGTCAGCAGGACTCTGTGTTGTCGGTGGAACAAAACCTCTTAATGTTTGTCCCTGAAAGCAGCGCTGAAAACGCTCTGACAGCACCGCCATCCTTTAGATCGATCCTTCATATCATTTACAGAGCACGGGAATCAGTGAAAGAGCACAAAATGTTAATTAAAAGACAGAAATTCTGAGCTTTTTTTCAATCAAGCTCAATCGACTTCTCTGCGCAGCCTCCTGGGTTGAACCATAATGAGAATAGGGGTGTCTTTTGCTGTAGGTGCGCATACTCCGGTCACTAGCTAAGGTTTACATGGATCAAAAGAAGTAATGTTTATTCATTAAAATATATTATACGTATATTTAATAGTTTGACAATGCGATTAATGAATGCAAAGTGGTCGCTTGTTGATAAAATGCATTCTCACTTCCCTCCTCTGTTGAGGAGAATGGTCTATCCAGGAAGCATGTTCCTCTGTTTGGGAAATACCATAAACAAACTGTTTCTTCTGTTAACTTGAGCGAGTGTTTCCTCTTTCGGTTCAGGTTGTTGACACTGTGAAAAACAAGTCTAATGCCGTCTCTTGAATAGCCACGGTTTTTGTGTTGTCGTTTGAACCTACAGGACCTGTGTGTCGCCGTGTGTAACCAGGAGGAGGACGCTTAGCGTTAACAGATTTTTTTTTTTTTTTTTTTTTTTTGTAAATTGCATTGACTGCAGCAGCACCGCTTTGAGAGACCATGTCTGATTTAATCCTGGTGCTCCTGATAGTCGTGCTCCTGGTATGTTTGATTGTGACAGTGGGGGGGTTTCTACTCTACTCGGGACTCCTGTCAGACGTGGTTATAAAGACTGGGCCACCTCCTATCAGGAATGTTACCATTGCTTATAAGTTCAAAGAGGGATCATACAAGGACTGCGGTGCAGCCTACACAGAGAGCTGCAGCATTGGGCCAAAGCTGAGCTCCATCGGTGTTTTCTACGATGACCCCAACCAGGTGAGACCCCAGAACTCAGCACCTGTGAGTCTTAACTACACGGCACTGAATCGGTCTTTACACTTGACCTTGTGACATAACACCCCCCGCATCCGCCCCTGTGAACTGTGAAAATAATCTGCATATTAATTGCTAATGCAAATACTTGTTCGTTTCAGAACAGTAGATGAACAAGAAAACCAGCAATTAATCACATTTAATGGGACACAGTGAATGTTGGCATATTTACATAAAAGACAGCTTAAACGATTATCCTGATTGTTGCTAGTTCATTTTCTGTTCATCTACCATTTACAAATTGTTTCAGGATTTTTTTAAAAAACTGTTGAAAGTTTTATCATTTCAGTCATCTTATGATTTCTTATTGCCTGCTTATGTAGCAACAGTACTGTCTGAAGGTCTCAGAGATATGGAAGTGTAATGTACAGTGTAAAAGATGTAATACAGTGTGGAAGGTGTGGCTCGAGGGGTTAAATGTGCACGCTGTCTTTTAAAGGAACTGAGCCTGAATGATGAAACCAGTCAGCTGTTCAATGCCACGTTGCACTGTTTATATTTTTCCCCCTCTCATTTGTGGCTCCCGGGTGCTTCAGCATTTGTCTGCCTCTGACTCACACATGGTAACCAGCCTCCAAAGCAGAAGGGCAAACACAGCCTGCTCACGTGTGTCTGAAGAGAGCTGACGGATGTATGGAAATGTACACTTTTTTTTGGGTTTTGTCTGAATACAGATGTGTGGCATAGTTATTCTCCCTTTGTGGCCGTCATTGAGGTTTGAAACTAAATTCTGAATAAACAGGTCATTCCATGGCTGATTTCTGTGGTTGTCTCCTGCTTTTATTTCACATACTGCCATCATCACGAGTTGTGTTTTCACTTAACAAGAAATGTCTGCAGACCAGCTGCTTGTTAGACAGGAATGTTTATTCCCTTCTCAGCTGATACGGGAAAATAACATTGCCTATTTATAGCTTATTCCATGACTTAACATCAAAAGTCTCTTGTTCTTGATCAGCCTGTTTTGTGTCCGTAAAGCTGACATTTGAGGGCTGACTTTGTCATGGTTGTTTGTGCCAGTATGGCAAAATAGAGTCTTTGGCACATCAGACATAAGTGCCCAGGAGTCCAGTCAGCAAGGTCACTGTGTGTCTATCTGTGAGTTGCAGCATTCACTCATGCCAAATCATAATTTAGTTATACTTTGTGCAATAAAGAACGTGGCATACTGGCACCTCTTTGTCTTTTTGCTTACCCGCCTAGTTTCTTTGTAGCACGTTGCCATTTTTTAAGTAAAGGCTTTTAGTGGAAACCCTGACTGTGAGTTATACCAGTGGAAAGTTGTGGCAAGAGGCTCATTGAGGAACATTTATAACTTTTCTACTCGTGTCAGAGTTTGTGGAGAGTTTAGAACATAAGGAGCCATTACTGGATGTTCAGGAGTGTCTGTAACCACCAGGCCAAAGAGATTTTTATACAGACTTTGACTCTGTCCTGGGATCTGTGTATATTTTGACACAATCTGAAGATGTATGGATTCATCTCCCCTTCCTTGTGGAGATAAAAATTAGAAAATGCAGAAATAGATTAAGTAGAAGAAAAATTATTATTAACTTCACTGCGCCAAAGTTTTTTTCAATTCAACTTCCAGAAAGGGTACAGTCAGAAAAGCTTTGCCCTCTGATGAAGAGAAGAAGAACCCAATAAGATAAACATTTCGACATGTAATAACAAATTAGCAAATGTTCTGTGCAGTAACGGGATACAGTAAGCTTTACTGACTGGCCCTTTATCACTGAAACTGCAAAGAGCAGTAATCAAAGCTGTTTTTCAGTTGTCAGTGTTTGGTTTGTGACATGAGAAGTTGTTGACCTTTTTTTTTTTTTTATCAAGGCCAGGAGTGTGATTACTCACCAGTAACCACAAAAGTAAACTCAAAATGTGAGCAATGCCATATGGCTGAACTTTGTTATACTGTGTCTCGGCCCTGAACTCTAATAATGCAGTAATTAATGAGTAAATGTTGTGTGCACACTGAGGTTAACTCTTCTTAATACTTTCGCATGATTTACAGCAGAGTTTGCAACTTGCTGTATTTAGACTTAACCTCATTACTTAAAGTGGCCTCTGCATCCGGTGTAATCGCCAGCTAACTCTTTTTAATAAACTACCATGCTCTTAAGTCTCTAAAGGTGTTCACTTATGCATGTAATAATGATACAAACCAGTGAAATCACCAGCTCAGGATGAAGCACAAGTCAAATTACTACAATGAGGATTTCTGTAAAGAAAATTTTTACATTTGTGGAGATGTATTTGTTTGTGTGTGACCCCAGTCTTTCTAGCAGCTTTGAGTTTGTAAATTTAGAAATACAGATTAGAAATACAGAAAGATATTGTTCTCTTGTTTCAAACAGATCTAAGGCTTTATGTTACTGCATGTGTATATTATCTGGAAATATACTTACTCTGCTAGCTACCATAAACAGTATACGCTGGAAGATGTACACTGATGGCCACTAGATGACAGTATTAGCATTGAAACTAATTTTGTGTGGGAGGCAGGAGCCTCCTCAAAACCCCATTGATCTTGATACTTAATTTATTACCATGGGATAAGTAGTGTGACTCAGCCTCATATTATTCATGCAGTTAAAAATGAGTTTCGTCAAATTAAAGTAAAATTGGATTTCAGACCTGCACAAGTGGCTGTGCATTAATTTGCCACTGTTTTTCCTGTGGTTTTCACACCTGGGTTCTGGATCCAGGGTGCAGCTGCTTTTCAACAAGCAGTCAATTTGCATTCACCTTGAATTCAAGTTGTAATATAGTCCCTGTTTAATGACTACAATGAAAGCCATCAGGACTCTGTGTCCTGAGGACCAGGATTCAAAACTAACTACACCACCTGATCGGGCTTCTGTTATAGTAGCTGAATCTGTTGTATATGTGGCAAATGATTGACATCCTCAACTCACTCTGCTGAGGCGTTTGAGGCCACACTTTACAAGCCAATTAACACTAAATCTGCTTGCTCTTCTTGATGCCTCTCGCTTTGTGTTTGTGTGTTCATACATGTGTGTGTTTGCATACAATTATAATTGTGTGTGTATGTGTGTGTTTGCATGTATGCAAACACACACACACACACACACACACACACACACACACACACACACACACACACACACACAATTATAATTGCCATAACTTACTATCACAAAAGCCTGAGGGACTGGACAGTTTAGCTGTTTCGCTCCTGGGCATCACTCAACTGGACAGTGACCCACAACATTTGAGGTTACACTTTAAACTCACCTAACCATTCAAGGCAGAGCTGCCTCAGGCTCAGCTGTAATGGGGATTTGACACAAGTATTGAACAAATCCCAGACTGGATAAAGCACAGCCGGCTGCCTGTCTGCAAGGAATCTCCAGAGCAAAATGCATTAATAAGAGTGGGCAGCAGTGAATGCTCAGAGGCCAATGTGTGCGTCATGAGGGATGAAACCATCAACTGTTAGAGTGAGGAACTTGAAGATAAATGTCATTTTAATGTCTAGGTGGGATTTTATTTGTAGTAAATATTTATGGCCATTATTTCTTTAACCATAATGCTGCCTGTAGTGGATATGATCAAAGTCTGTCCATACTCAGTGGAACTACACAGCAAATGCAGCTGCCTGTGACGAGGCTAAACTAGAGCTGCTGTTTGGTTCATCTTCTGATCTACTGAATTCCCAGTTTGTTTTAGCTTCTGAAGCAAACCCACTCACGGCTCCCCATGACAAGCAGGAGAAAATGAAATGTCATGTGTAGACATACATGGGAGTGGCAGTGAGAGATGAGGTGAGGTGTGCAACTGCCTTGGAAGAGGGGTATAAATTGGTAGGAGTCTGACTCACCTTGAGAGCCTCACAGTGCTCCAATTCATCAATCGGAATTTCAGATCAGAGCGCCGAGCATCACTGCACTCCCAGTCAAATTTATTAGCATTTTACTGCCGCTTGTCTGTCTGTCGACAGCAACAACATGAAAGGGAGTCTTCTGGCAAGGAGTTTGCTGCTTTTAAAGGTGGATATAAAATGAGAAATAAATACGCTGATACTCTGAAGTCTGGTCCCACAGGTCTTCAAGTCAATATTATGCAAGATTGTGGGCATGCTGGCTCTCCCTATAGTAAGGCATCCCATTAATGTTTATGGACATCTCTACAGTGAGTGAGATACTGCAAAATGAGACGGCAGCAATCCAGACAGAATCTATTAAACGGAGAACTGCCTTTTTTTTTTTTTATCCTGAACATAACTGTTGAGTGGATTTTTAGGATGCCGTTTTGATCCGTTTTCACAAACTGTAGGAAAAAAGGACATTACTCTACAAGCTGTCATGTTGCCATTAGTCAGAGAAACAAGATGTTGAAAAATGTCTTCAAATCTTTTGCACCATCAATCCTGTGACATGTATTGGCTTTTCAGATTATGATGCGCAGGATATTGGATTACACGGCCAAATATTTATCAGAGCAGCTTAGAGGGAGCAAGGAGGTGGAGAAAGAGAGTTTAACATTTGCAGAGGAGGACGTAAGCCTGTGCAGAGGAGGGAGGCATTCATTCATATCTCCTAATAGAGAAGATTATCTCCCTGCTCTGTGACATCTGGCTGGAGGAGTGCCATACTGTGTCCAGCTGGCCAAGAAGTGGTGAACCAGCTCCACAACTGTGGCGAAGGAAAACTGTCCTGCCTCCAGCAGGCTGCTTATCCCTGCCAGTAATTATACATGCCAGAACTCCCAGGATGCCATGTGTAATTACCAGCTAAGTCTGAGCACAGCCTAAAGGGACAGAGCTGCGCTTGGTGAAAGAGAGAGAGAGAGAGAGACAGAAAAAAAGATTTCGATTGGCTCCTGACTCAAGGGGCCATTGGGGCCCACGCCTCATCACTGCAGTGGGTATATAGTCTGATTTGGATGCTTGAAGACCCCCCTTTTCAAAGGGGAACATATTGATGTTTTGCACTTTGTAGTTTGAATAAGTCTTCATTTTATTTTCACAGTCATTACAAACAATGACGTATTGATGTGGTTTAATATTTAAATCAGTGCCCAAATTAAAAAAAGAAATGACCCTCACCGTTCAGTCAGTTTGCTTTAAATGCATTTGTTTGGGTACGCATGCTGCTTCACTGCAATTCCTACTCCATTAATTCAGTTGCAAACAGCCCATCACAGCATACTTGTGGTCCCAGTGCTGTGCAGCCCTATTAGTTTCAATTTCCTTCCTGGTGACTTTGCCTCTGCTGCCTCATCTGCCTGTGGGGGGGCGAATGGCTTCCAATCAGCTGAGACAGGTTATCACTCTGACACACTGAGGCGAAAGACAGCTCTTGTTGAGAGATTGCTTATCCCGTAGTCTTCTGTTCTTCTTGCTCCCCATGTGTCAGGTTCTTTGCTTGTTTGGGGAAGTGCCCTAAACACCATCTGTCTCGGCGTTCCAGATATAGAAAGAAAATGATACTGTGAACCACTGAACAGAACGAGAGAGCACTCCAGCAAAGGCAGTGATGTGTATTGTTTGTGCAATACGTTCATCCGATGCAATTGGACTGTAGATTGTTTTTTTTGTTTTTTTTGATATTTGAATGTTGCATTTGCTGCTCGTCATGCTTCACTGCCGACGTTGACGTGAAGATGGCGCGGAGGTCCAGAGAGGCTCCAAATTTGCAGATTTATTGACTTCAGTGCAATGAAGGACCCTTGTACAATCATAAGCTCGTAACGTCGTTCTGGCATAATGTCACAGTCTGTCAACAAGAGCGTCAAGGCCAAAGTGATGTTTTGGCTCTTTTCAGCCTTTTTAATTTCAATGACTTTTTTTTTTTTTTTTTTAGTTTTTCCTTTTCACTTGTTTAATTGCTTACTACTAGGTAACCTTTAAAAAGTAAAAAAAAAATTCTGTCTCTTAACAGTGCTTATGTTTCCTTTACATTTATATGGTTCATTTAAAGACAGAGCTGAAGTTATACTCTTTCAAAGTTAATCGCTTCCGCTCGACTCATTTAGCTTGGCATTGTGTTGATTGGTCGCTTGGCGATTGCGTTTTAATGAGCGTGGTAATGGTCCTCGGTCAGGCAGAGTATGGTATGCTCATTACGATGCCGTCTTCAAGCTAAGGTGCGGCAGAGAGCTGGCCACTTGCCTTGTTTGTCCCTGTCCTCCCTAACCTGCTCACACTTCGGAAATGACCAACTGTAAATGGGGCCCGCGCTCAAAACAATGCATCCCAAGTGGTGATAGCCAGGAGGGAAAAGATGCAGGCCGATGATGAGGAAAGATGAAGAGAGTAAATCCTCATTACGTGCCTGCTAATAAAGAATTACCTCTGTCAGCCGTACCTTTTTATTGTTGGAGAGCCCTCATCCATCAAAAATGGCCCTTGTAGGCTCAAGCAAAGAATTGCTTTTAAAATTACTTTTTCTCCCAACAGGTCCTTGGGGACTTGGCTTAGGGGAATCAGGTAGAGATGGGAATGGCACCATTTGTGAGGGAAAGCCATCTCGGAGTCCCATGGGCCATAAGCTATACCAAACTTGGCTATATATATATATATATATATATATATATATATATATTTTTTTTTTCCAATTTAATGAGCCTGCTTAGCATAGAGAAATATAGGAAACGATTGTTTGCAGAGATATTTTCAGATGACATTAGCATTTTTTTGTGAATCTAGCAGATAGCTTTAGTGTGCATTCAGTGCAGTTTGCATGTCACTGTTAACTGAATTGTTTTTTTTTTTTTTTGCAGCTGGGCACAGAAACATAATATGTCAGTGTTCAGTTACCGAGGTAAAAGCTCCACAGTCTTCCCATTATCTGACTCTCTGCTCCTCACCCGGGCCAATCAAAAGCCACAGTCGGCTTTCCTCAGCTACCTGTGAGAAATGGAATCACACGCTGTCTCTCAAAACACGGCTTTGGCAGCAGCTGACTTTTTGAGCGCCGCTGCCCGGCTTGGGCAGCATCAGAGAATTTCTCCCTTTTGTGATGTTAAAATTTCAGACACAAACAAAACAACTGTGTTGGGGAAGACAAGATGAGTCAAGTACGTGTTCCTCTCTTTCCTAATTGCCTGCAGTCTCTGGGGTGTGTTATCTGGAGGGAACCAGAGATGAGATGCAGTCAGGGCTGCTGTTTGTTCTTGCCACTGTGTGGGATGTGAATGATAGCTAGAGCCCTGAATGATATCATTAGTGAACTACTGGTTTGGCTAACACACTCTAGTCTATCAGTGCGGAGAGCTTGAGAGATAGTGAGATGGCAAGATACTGGAGCAAGACCGTGGGAGGACAGTTGTTATCCCCTTTGTGTTTGAATGGTTATTGTTGTGTCTTATCATAGACCACCAGTGTTGCACAGAAGCCTTGTTGACAGCCCATACATTTGATGTATTCATGCAGGAAAGAGGGCAATGCCAACGAAGCCCTACACATAAAACCATGTAGATGAGAACATATGAGATACAATTAAATTGCTGAAACAAAGGCAAAGGAATAAAGGTCTCAAACAATAATATTTCTATGGCAAATAGGGCTGGGTGGTTATTAAAATTTTGATGACACGGTCATAATGTGATAATGTTTTGCTTAAAAATGATGTTTTACCCGTGTGAAGAGGAAGCAAGTTGGACAAAGTTCATTGCAGTGAACATCGATTTCTTTATTTTACTGTAATTTTGCAGACGTTTGACATATAATGATGTATATAGGAGTCAGAACAGGACTGAGAGTCTGGAGCCACGATCACAGTTCTGTGAGGCCGCAATAGGCACAGCAAGACTTTGAGCTAAATGCTAACATCAGCATGCTAACATGCTCACAGTGACAATGTTACGGTAATGATGTCTAGCAGGTATGTTGACAATGCACAACTGGGATGTTTGATGCAGTGAATGGATGCTGACAAACATGGGAAGAATCCACTGCTCGTGCTAGTGATTTTGAAGGCCACCAGTGCTTGCTGTGTTTATGAATTCATTCTGTACATAAGTTGCAGCAGCCTAAAGTTCCTCATGCCGGCAGTGAAAACAGGCTGGATATTGATTATCATATGGTATTGTTTTCAGCCGTGCCACCCAGCCCTCATGCAGATACTTTTGCTGTCATATCAATATTGATTTTGTCAAAACACGTCATCATTTTTTTTTTACAATGTAATTTGCTAAAAAAAAACTTATAATTTCTTACATCGTATGTAATAAATTACACATAGTAAATGTTATATGTTACCAGAAAGTAGAAATGTCAACATTGTCACACTGCAGCAGTAATTTACTCTGACAGCGCTAACACAGCCATTGTGTGTGACTGACTGACTGACTGCAATGACTCATAGTTTCGTTGTAAATATATCTAGTATATCTCATGCAGCCTTGAATGAATGGTTCCCTGTCAGAAGCAGGTGATCCGTGTTCCCTGACTCACTGTTGAACATGGTGGCAAGGGTCTCTGTAAGGTAACAGTAAAAATTATCTGCTGATGCTGAACAGGCATTGTCAGTCATTATTATTACCCAGATGATGCAGACATTAAGAGGCACTGAGGGTTGTGGGACGATGAAATAGATTTATCTCAGCCAGGGAGTCTCACTAGCATCCAACAACCTTGAATTACGGCTGCTGTATGGACAAAGTAGGACCGTGGGAACGGTGCAGTGTCGTAGCAGCACAATGCGGTCAAAAAATAGCCCTGAATATGAGAAATGAGATGGAACAGAAGAGAAGGTTGTGGCGTTTAGATGTGATAATTATGCAAGGGTGCCAGGGACATGAAGATGAGTGTTGCTGGCTCCCATCTGTGCCCCCTTAGTGCCAGCCCTCCACAGACGGCCAGTGTCACAGAGCAGGAACCAGCAGCAGGTCTTAAAGGACCATACAAGGATTTTTGCATGTTGTAACCCATTTACTACAAATCACATAAACTTCACAGAGTTTCAAGTTCGTTAATCCAGTCCCGTAGACCACCACTGGTTCCCAAAAGATTATGTTGGGATTTATTTGTGTCAGTAGAATATCACTTATAAGTGCCCCTCCAAGATAATTTTATACTGTCCTTATATACCGATGCTACTAGTTTTCTTAGGCCTATTATGTTATTGTTCATCATATAATCTGTACATAATTTCTCAGAGTTGGGTATCAACATTATTGATAGTTCTCGTGGCTAAAGAATGATTACAATTTGTTTTACCCAAACATACGAAAAGCTCGTATTGTCCTTTAACAACAGCTCTCACTCTCCATCTGAAGCTTTATAGACAGACTGCAAACTGTCTATAAACATATCTGAGTGGGATAATCTCTGTTGGATCCTCTTCTGACTGACAACTCACTCAGTGATTGTGATTCTACCTCTCTCACATCTGCATGCAGATGTGTGGGCATATTAACAGACGTTATGGTGGCAGAGGGGCCTTGAAGTCAAGGTGACCGAATCTCCATGTCTGTCTGATCTCCTTTAGTGTCACAAGGCAAGACAGGCAATCCCTGCTGATTCCAGGGGGTACAAATATGACAATATTGTCAGCCAAATAACAGTATTAATATTGCGGTAATGGTCACATTTGCAGGTAAGAGAAAAAAACTTGATTGATACCCATAACACCTTTTCATGTAAAACATTAAGTGACTTTAGTAAAATGCAGAATGTAATAAATCTTCATAATATTTGCATGTAGTATGGTGTAAAAATAAGTGACCATTTCTGGAGCACTTGTCCTGCCTAACATGCTCTCCGGCACAGATACAATTTGAATTGCCACATATGGGACCTGGCTGTTGAATAACTGGAGTGGGATGTTTACCATAGCCGACAGCACTCTGTCCAGTGACACTTCAGACTATGTGAAGGTGCAACGTCTCCACAAGTTTAAATCAAACGCTGTCTATTTTTACCTCTTACACGTGCAGTTTTGTGCTGACACAACATTAACCACACCAGTGACTCATCTGTTTCATCCTCCCACGCTTGTTAGTAATGTTGATATATCATAAAATATCAACACATTCATTTTTATATAGGTAAGAACACGCAGGTGATCTGTTTCATTAATCAAATGCAGGGTTACGTTTTTTTGTTTAGTCTTTTTTTTTCCAGTCAAACATAAACCATAACATGCTAAAACATTCATGAATGTTTGAATGTCTAAATGTCATTCTATCGCTTCAGTGTAACTCTGTCTTAATGACAAGGGAACATCAGGCTATGTAATCCCAGACAAAATCTAGCCTTAATTCATAATATCAGTATTATATTGATATTACCAATATTAACATCAGTGTTATGTCAGTCGACTCTCCGCTGTGTTGGAGTGTTTTGCCTTTAGGTTGTTGGTGGTAAAAGTTTATCAGCAGTGTTGAAAAAGGTCGGTTGACAAATTTGACATAGAGCAGCAGAATACAGTTGTATTCTGCTAACAACTAACAACTGTACAGTTGTTAGTCTGAAACTTTAAATGAATAAACTGTAAAAGTGTTGAAAGTGTGTGGATTTTTTTTTTTTAAACCCTTTAATTATTTTTCCTCTAGCTCACCTGTTGCTCTTCAGGTGTACAAAGATAATCTTTCATCAACATTGCCTGCATTATCAGCAATTCTAAGCTATTGTTATTGTGAACCTTTTTCCACAGCTAAGCATAAAACGTAATTGAATAAAGTTATCAGTTCACCTTAGCGTTTTCTACACCTTCAAATCGGCTCATTTACAGTGTTCAGTTTTATGTGGCTTTGTAAACCAATTACGTTTCCTCATGCAATAACATTTCCTCAATTCTAACTTAATAAACTATGATTCATTTGTATGAGATCATTATATTTCTATCTCCCAACAGAAATGTGCTACAATATAATAATACAGTAGAACTGAATGTTTGATGGTCTTACAAATGAGAGCAAGCTTCCACAGGGGTCAGGTGACTTAAGTGGATTTGTTTTGATTTTTTTCTTTAATCTGATGGTATATCCATTATTTACTACTCTCTCTCATCCCCTCAGAGGCCATCAGAGAAATGTCGCTACGTGGTGGGCAGTGTCCTGTGTGAGGGTGAAGAGAAGCCAGATGAAGAACTGCAGAAGCTGTATGAGAAGTTTGGCTTCAAGGTGTTTTCTCTGCCAGAAGTGAGCCATGCTGTGACCACCAGCTTCCCCTGCACCACGCCTCTGTCCCACGTGCTGGGACCTTACAGGGTCTACCCGCGGCTCGCTTCTTACATTGAGGTATGGCCAATATGGGAACTCAGTGGATATAAAAAGTCTACACACTACTATTTAAATTAAACCAAGACAAATCGTTACAGAGCTTTTTTCCACCTTTTAATGCGACCAGTAACCTATAAAATTCAAGTGAAACAAACTGAATCTGTTCAGGAAAAAAGGTGCAATTACAACCTGATTGCGTAAGTGTGCATGCCCTACTTACGTCACATAAAAACCAGCCATCTTAACAGGGATATGTAGACTTGTGATATCCACTGTTAGCCATTGTACGGCTCTGTTTTCGCCACAGTCTCTTACATTACAAGCTGCAGTTAGTGCATCAGGATTTTCTTTTTTATCAAAAAAGGATCGCCAAGAAACACAAGTGAAAAGGTTTGAACAGTGTGCATGTCTCCAGTGTTTACAAGACGTCTCAAATTTAAAGTGGAAAGCTCCATGATATGTACTTGTTTCATGCCGCTCTCCTACAGAGACAAGTTTGTCACCCTAAGAAAAAGTAAGATGGGAGTTTTTCTTTCCCATGTCCTTTTACTGGAGTGAATAGCAGTCATCTTGTGATCTGTCCTCTTTTCTGCCTCACTCATGTGTTGTTTAATTCATCACATGAACAGATGAGGTCTTTAAAGTAGATTAAGAATAGATGACATAGTAGGAAATGAAGGTACGTCTGAGTCCCGTGGCCCATATGCTGGGCTCCATGTCCTCAGGACAGGCCTCAAAAAGCTATTGACATTTACTGATGACATTTACACACATGGATTCATTTAGGGGCATCCCACTGCATGAATAATGCTCAACGCGAGCTTGTGTGTGAGTGCATGCACATGTGTGCGTGCATGTCTGTCCATCTGTTTATTTAAGCTTCTGTCTCTTCACGGGAGGTGAAAAGGACCTACTTCCTAGTCAGAAAATGTACCATTATGTCTGCAAAATATGCCGAATGTTGTAACATTCACCTTCTGTGGGTGGCACAAACTTTTCTTTCTCATATTCATGACAGTGGGATGCTGGGAGTTCACACAAAACTGTGCGATGGCAAGAGGGGTCACAATTGAGTGCCGAAATTCATTGGTATTCCTCTCCAATTTTGTGAACGTTTTCATGTTTTATCAGCAAGCTGCAGTGTTTTTGTGTTGCCTGCATAAATCCAATGAATGATCAGCATGTAGAAGCGGTGTGAATGGTGCCATAGGAGTGGTGTCCTTTGGTTTTAGTGTTGACTTTCACCCTGGCCTTGTCCCAGACTTAAACTCTTGGCACTGATGAAGTTTGGATTGTATTATACGTTCATTTGAATTATTCTTCTCAGACTGTAATCCATGCGATTGTAGTTTGCAATGTGTCTCCTCATGGAGTCACCAGCTGCTTCTTTTCACCAGCCCTGAGGTTGTTATCACCCACTTGCACTCAGGCAGCTCAGAGTTGCTGGTGTACCGACAAGCAAATGACCCCCCCCACCGGCTTCCCACCCAGCAAACCTCAGCCAGGAACTGCAGTTCGGTTGCATTGGAGCAGTAAGCTAAAAGTCACAAAAACAATTCTGCAATGTGTGGTGTTTACCCGTAAATAGTTAAGAGCTGTTCCAGTTAAAATGACCCACGGTACAAGTTTTTGATTTTTTTTTTACATGTTAGGCTTCAGTAGTTTCATCAGCCCTAATCTACAAATTCTAATCCTCTAAGAACCACTGTCCTGTCTCATCATCATTTACCAGCAATTTCATCTTTTTTTTTTGCGGTTTGGTCTCTGCGGCACTCTTCATACTGTAACACCTCGTGCATCAGAGATCGGGACAAAGCCTAACATGTGCACTGACACAGACTAAACGGTCTGAAGGCACAGGAATCGCTCAGTGTTAAAATGTAGTAGAATTTCCTTTTAGGCTCTTGTGCTATTACGTAATCATGGCCAGTGTCAGTGTGAATCTCTTGTGTGCGTGCAGCTCTGTCTGTCAAGCTAGCTGATGTCACCGTAAAGAAAAGCATCGGCTTTTACTCCCTCGCACTTGTCGCAGTCCATCAGTCGACCTGGGTGCTGTGACAGGTCGTTAAGGAGGTGCTGTTGTACAGTAGATATGCTAATAACACACTAACATCCAGTTTGAGTTGTGGAGTGGCGAGTGCATACCAGCTAAAGCGAGGCTTTTGAATAATAGAGTATGGTTTAGAGAGGCTTGGCTTAGAGGGATGGTATGTGAACGTGCTAGACATGTGTGCACATATACTGTACATATGATTAATTGAGTAGGTTTGTAGTATGAGGGACTTTGAAAGGAGGGAGACACTGGTGTGACGCAGCCCTGTACTCTGCATCTGCTGTGGGTTTATCTGAGTTTTTTTCTGCAGCTGAAACCAAACCAAAAACAAATAACTGAAAGATACTAAAGTGCTCTGCATCACCCAAACGTATCACCAGACACTTATTATTTTGACAGGCAGTGATTTGAATGATTGTTAATATAAAAATATTGATCGTTGCAGCTTTAAAGCTTGAAATTCTCAGCCTTATTATGTAAACCATTGCTGCCACCGGGGACTGGGGACTGGGGACTGGGGACTGGGGACTGGACCGGCCTGGTGAAGTGGGCTTTCTGTCTGTCTGGCCTTGTGCCCAGCCAAGTGTCTTCTCTGACACTCTGGTACACCTCACAGCCTCCTATAAGTGCTTCAATTACCACAGAGCAGGTTAAGTACATAACTGTCCTCTTTCTCACTTGAACGCTTTCTCTCTGGTCCAACAGCACCATCTCCTCACGAGCTTACTGTGCCTTATCTCCTCCATACACATCACACTCACACACACACACACACACACACACACACACCACACACACACACACACACACACACACACACACACACACACACACACACACAGAGAGAGTTTTAAAAGATCTGAAGTAGGTGATAGGGTGATAGGTGTTCACTGTGTTTAATCCTGATGCTTTTAATGTGCTGTTAATAATCTCCAAGGGTATCAACAAAGTTGTGGCATCTGAGATCTTTGTAATTTGTGGTCAACATCTGTGTATTCATGTCAGTCCAAATGAAAGGGTATGACCACAGGACACTATATAAAAGGATTTGGGAAAGCCCTGTTTGATCTTTGTGAAAGCAAACAATTATTGGGGTTTTTATTTTGGTGGCTGCCTCAGACAGAACTCTGTCCCTGTGAACAGAAACAAGAGAAGTTGATAGCTCCCATCCTTTTAAAAATGTAATTTAAAATGTACATCTATAAACACCCTAGAATTTCTCGGATGTGTGTTATCTGGGGTATTCCAGTATTGCCGTCTGTATGTATTCTGTCTATTGTTATGTATGGTTGCTCGCATTGTGTTAATAGGAGAAATGTGTTATGTAGGAGGAGGAGGAATCATAACGAAACACTCAAAGTTTCTGCTCACATACGTCCTGTAAACAGAATTGAATAAACTCTCTATCAGCATTTAAGCACATTTTTCTCTTTTTCTCACTTCAGTGCCTGGAAAGAAAGTCCAAGCAATTTACCACTGTCATAATGATAAACAACAAGAATATTGTTTTGCACCCAGCCTGAATTAGTTATATCACCATGTGTGTTCACCGTCCACAATGTTAGGGTTGTGGGTGTGTTGTGTTGGGCAGCTTCACCTGCTGCCCAACCGGAATTCGCTTTCTCATTAAACATCTGCAAAGCCAATTTTTGTATTTTAAAGTATTTAATATCCAGCATTATTAGCTATTTTCTTCTTCTCTGTCTTACTCACTGGAGCAAATCATGGCGTGTTACCACCACGTGTAGGTCGGTGGAATAGTGTGACACCATTGGTGGGAATGTGAACCCCATCACCCTTGTGCGTCCTCGTGTTGAAAGCATGAAAGCATCAACAAAACCATGTCACTATGAGAGGTCTGTGACTTCACGTGGCACTAAATTCCCACCTCCAGAGGAATTTTAGAAAATTGACAGACAGGTGGGGGGAGTTTGGTGTTAAGCATGTGAGGGGAAAAATCTTGTCTGAATATGATTTAACAATAGTGGAAAATAAAATGTGTCACAAGCATATGCTATACATTTTATGATTTGCAAAGCCAAGATAAATATAATGATACTCTATCTGTATAATATATTTCTGACATGTATCAGCCACTGTGGTGAAGCTGAGTTTTGATGTTTATCTCTAGCAAAACGGAGACAACTCCTGTGTCTATTTTTTTTTTAGCTGCTGCCATCTTCACGCTCTAGCACTGCAGAGTGTTGATTCCTCACCTCCATTCTCCTCATGGTTTATTCACCAGCCACTCTTCCCCATCTTCTTTGATGTTATTATTTGTTGAATTAAATATAGAAAATTAGTTTTGCTTGTCCACAGCATCTATATTTCATGCAATGGCCTGATTAGGGGTTAGCCAGTGGAACTGCGCTGATTTCAGGTATATCCACCTAGTAAACAAGAACTGAGGTGCCCTTCGCCCTGGTTAAACAGTTCTATGGGTGAATATAAATGTGTCAGTCACTGTTTCTGCACTAACTGTTTCCAAAATAGATTGTGAACTATGGAGTTGTAATGTTTGTATTCTCCTGGACCGTCATTGAAGGTTACTCTCATCTTTGTCCATCTGTCTGTCTGTGTGTACGTCAGTCTTTGTGTCTTGTGCCAGCTGCGTGGAGCTGATAAACTATATGCTGCCTGTCAAAAACAACTGTGCCTCCACCACTTATTGTAGCGCAGTTCTGTCTGTCCGCCACAGAAACACACGTACACACACAGACCATTTATTAATAATAATCCTAAATCATGTGACATGGTGGCTATAAAGCCTATTATTTTCCTCACAAAGTCAGGTAAAGGAATCCTCCCACTCACGTCTCAGCATTACTGAATATCACGCTTCATATTACGTCTCTTTTTCTCTCATCCAGCTGACAGAGATGAGTTCAGGTACCAGCTTGAGGGTTGAAATCTTACGCAGATAACAACTCAGTTTTTGCTTTGTTCTGTAATATATTGATACTATACACACAGAATCCTCTGGGCCCATAGATAGTATAGCTTCTCAAAGGCGCTCAGGGTGTTTGGGTGCAAAGGTGTCTTGATTATCTGTTCAGGATTATTTTGAGGCATTGTTCAGAGGTTCTTTTTTTCCTCCTTTTGTCTTGCCTTCCCCACCTGTCTCATTGTACAAAGTATGTGATAATGCAATATGCTAATAGGCTTTCCTTTTTCTAATTATTTTAGATGGATGCTGGTAGTTTTCAGCATGAGAGAGGGGGCTGAACAAGAGACAAGAAGGCAGTGCATCTGAGTGCGTGGACTGCATTTATACAAGTTGAGTCTCCCAAAATTAGGCTAGTGATTAAAATATTTTGAAGGGATAATTTGGTTTTGGGGAACTACTACTACCTACTCAGGTAGACCAACCTACAGAGGCGTTGTTACATCTCTGCATGCAGTTTGAAGCTTACCTTAGCTCATGTTGTGGATATCGGTGGGATCAAAAAAACAGCTGTTTAACATATGGTGCCTTGAAGCTGCAAACTAAGAAATAAAAAAAAAAAGAAGCATCCATGAGTTTGTCTCACTTGGGAAAAACTGAAAATAAACGCTTAACATAATAATTTTTATAAATCAAAGTAATAATTTTCCCTTTAAGCTTTTTTAACATTTACTGCTTTTAATTTTTTTTTTATAACTGATGAAACTACCCAGACACTGATGGTACAATTTGACCTTCATGTTAGCACCCATGAGGCTCTCTAAAAGCTTGCACTCAATAGACCACAGACCCAAATGCAGCATTGTTGGTCCACACTATTAGCACTGTTTTGTCTGCAGCATCATCAGCCATGAAGAGGCTTTACACAGTTCAACATTGACCCTCCCAGCTCCTTTTGTCAGGCAGTGAGAACTTTAAACCAGCCCGAAGGGAAATTGAAGCAGGGGGAGGGCGTGGCAGGATTGCACCTGCTTTGATCCTCTTCAGCCCCTCTGCATCTTTAATGCCTCCTAGGCTCAGGGCGCAGACTCCCTTAACTGCTTTCTGTTCAGCGATTTCTGCGTGGGATGGTGCAGGATGGTAGGGGTTGTGGCTGCGATGCCATCAAAGCGCAGAAAGCAAAGTGAGAGCCGATAAATGATGTGTGAGTTTGCGAGCGAGCATGTGTCTTTGTGACTGATTGCTCGGGAGCTTGGTGAGAATGTGAGTTGCGGGAGGTACATTCCTCTCTGCGGTGTGTGCGCTTTAAAATGCAGGTTGTGGTGAGAGCGAGATAAGTCTCTTTCATTATTAATGCTGTCATTCCCTCCATTACATTTTTATTGGTTAACACAAGGTTCTTGTTTCTTGAGGGTTCTCAAAAAAATAATAACCCTAACATAACAGAAAGCTGCAGTCCAGAGCCGGAGGCTGTCTCTGACCTGCAATGCTTCATCTTTTTTTTTGTTTACAATTAATATGGCTTGTTCTCCCTTCAGTCTGTCATTTGATAGTCTGTGGAGGAAACACTTGGCTGTAGCTATATTTAGTGATTCACCAGTGATTGTGATGACAGTTTCATCACTTTTTTTCTTCTCTTTTCCTACAAAGAGTGGGCACTGTGTACACACCGGGCTTTTCCCAAACTTTCATATAAGGCCTTCTTTCCTGTGAGAACTGAAGCAGCTTCAGTGTTCACTTATTACCTGTTTGTCATCCAGAGTTTTGTCCTTGGGTACATCTAAACCTCACCTTCTACTTAACCTCCTTATGCCTGCATCTTGTGGATGAATCAGTTCCTGCATCTTTTGAAGGCTTCCATAAATGAGACTCACTTGGCTGAATGCCCATTTTTGTTATGCATTTGATGATGAACGCATGATTGCACCTTCTCCACTGGCGGAAAGCCACATATTGTGTTTACTACTTTTGTTCTTCTACTCCACTACATTTCAGAGGGAAATACTGAAATAACATATTCTCCACAACATTTATAGAAAAGCTATAACTGCTGGTTACTTTGCAGATCATGATTTTACATATGAAACATATAATCAGCAAATAAAAATGCATTTTTTATGGATTAAACTGCTCAACAGTTCATAAAGTAGTTGACAAAACATTGAAATGACATGGTAGTGCAGCAGTAATAATATGTCAAACAACTGACAGGAGCTGTGTGAGTGCATGTGAAGGTTTTAACATGTCCTTGAAGTTCTGTTAACTTTTTCGATGTTTTTTTTTTTTTTTTTTAAACTCCTGCTGCGATGAATAAATGTGTAACACGTTTCCTTGATACTCAGTACAGCCCTTTTCTTTCTTAGATTAAAAACTGCGCTCTGACCTGATACAGGAATCTAATAATGGCCTCTTTGAATGTGTGGGTCTGCCCTCTTTCATCAGAGAGAATAGCAGCCTGAGTGTGAGCCTTAGGCAGTGGGATTGTCGAAAACTGAACAGGTTAGACTGTGGAAGCTTTGTGTATCCACAGCAAATCTGGATGGACAATGCCTGTTTGGAAGCACTATTACCCTTTCCACACACACATACACAATACGCTCTCACAAAATCCTGTTTGTGTGTGCCAAGTAGCTTGTTCATCAGATAGCACAGTGTGGTTTATTGACTTGATTTCAGCTTATTACATCCAGCTAAGTCGGCAAGGACATCTTGGCCTTTAAACTGAAGTTCATGGCCTTTAAGAAGCAATTCTCTGAAGGAACTTTGGGCTCAGTCTAAATCTGTCTGTTTTGAAGTAGTAGACCTGCTGGAGTGGGTTTGTGAAGATTAGGCCTGTCTTTGCATCATCATCGTCTCAGGAGGTGCATGGGGCAGTAAACTCGGCTTAAATACGGAGAGCAGCGTAACACCGACGTTGTCGTCACTGAACACATCTGACTCTGTAACAAATTGTATGTTTCTGAGACTAAATCTCTGTGGATTTAAGTGTACCACAGCTGTCTTACTGTTCTTCCAAAAGAAACGAAGTTCTTCACTTTTATTTTGATCACTCCTCGGAGTCACATATTTTTCTGACTGTCTGTGTTTCGTTTGCTGTTGGCAAAGATTTGAAATGGTGTAGACCACGTGCATGAGTTTTGAGACAGCATACGTGGTACGAAACTTGGCTATTATTTACGTTAAAGATTGTTTAACAGTAGGAACATTTCAGAACCATGATGCTATACTTTTTATTTTCTAAATTGTAATATAATTTTTTTTTTTTTAACCAGAATTTAGTGGCCCTGTCTTAAGCCTTATGGTTGCCACCATTTTTAAGTCAATCAAAAACTTCTGTTTGGTTTATTTACTTTTGGATTGTTGAATGCTGCGGATGCTATCAAGGTCAGTTGCAAATAGGTGGTTAAGGATTATCAAACTCTAATGCATCTCTAAAATGATGTACATAAAACAGCCACCAGTAGTCTTGAATTTTTATTTTAGTTCAGCAGTGACCCAATAACAATTTTAGTTCGGTAGTAAAAGTTTATTTGCACTCGGCAGTAGGAGGAGGCAGGAGTCGTGGAGGAAACTTGGGCGGCTCCGCATTAAAAATGCCTCTAAGCAATGAGCCTGGTCACAAGTCAGACTGGACTAGTATGAGTTCCTGTCTCGCTGAGCTTTAATTTTTTTTGGGGGGGACTATTACAAATTTTACTGTGCATTACAGTGCTGTTCGTGTGGAGAGTGTACTGCCGAGGTTGGCACAGTTGACTTTGCATTTAAATCTCTTTCTGGGGTTGTGGCCACTACGAGGTCTGGGACCATGTACAGTGCCATGCAAATTCTTTCTGAGCCAGTAATCATAATCCAACACTTTGACTCAGAAGCACTATATGTCTGAAATACTAAAGAGCCTGTCACCACTGTAAGATCACATGCTTGCCATACTTTGTTAGCCAGAACTGTCCCGAGCAACCAATCAGCTTCAGCTTTGGAACGTAACATGATATATCAGATAGAGAAAAGAATAAGGACATTGTATAAAGTCTGTTTACTGCTTTAGTGTGTTACTGGTAGAACACTTAAAAATCAAGCAAAATAGACTTTTAATTGCTGTTTGCGTGATATGCTATCATACCTTTGTATAAGGACACCAGCTGAGTTAATGGACAAAATCATTGCTTTGTAAATGGCACCATTTTGGTGCACTTAAATAATCTTAACAGCTGGACTATGTTTATGTCAGTCTCATTGTCCATATTGACATTTGTTTGTTGTCTGCATTAGATAATTATTTGTGGGAGATCAAGACACAATGAAAGAGGTGATGTTTTCAGTGATCATCAGATGGTCGTTTGCTGTGTTTGCTGTGTCTGATCCCTGGTTTTAGCGCTCATGCCTGCTTTACAAAAAGGCTTTCAGCATAGTGAGTGATGTAGACCTTGATCTCCATCTCACACGTAGCCCTGACCTCCCGGATCAGGGGTATTTTGTCCTATGGACCACATCAATCCAGTCCCTTCTATCAGTCAGTCATTCTGCCTCTCTGCCTGGCCGGTGTGGGTGAGCAAATATTAAATAGATGCCAGATTACTGAGAAAGACCCCTCTGGGTGGAGCATACAGCACTTAATCCACAGCCCCTTGGCTGCTGGGACACAGGAGCAGATCAGGAGCAGAGGTGTCAAAAGAGATCAGCTGTTGACATTTCCTAAAATGTATTACAAGTTTTGCTTCTCTGTCTCTTGATTTTACAGCTGTTGTTATGCTGCAGACCTCTTTCTCTGTGTGTTTGTGAGTTTGTTTGTTTTCCAGTGGATGCACACTAAGATACTGGGGTTATGTAAAGTAGCTACACAGTCACGCACTGGCCTTTGGGCGCTTCTGCACCAACAGCATGGGAAAGGAGTAATATTATGGTGGGGGAGACAGGGCATGCTGTGTGTATGCTACAAAAGCAGTAATATTTTGGTAACACTGCTGGATTCTCTGTAAATGCAGCTTGTTCAGCAGTGATACTGTGATTCTTGTCTCCTTCATTCTCTATTTATGCTCTGTCTGTTAAACATATACTTTAACCTAATCGGATAATTCATGAAAATTAGATTAAAACTGGTAGTCATGTGGTCATATATTATTTTTGCTGAGTGCACAGAAAGGTTACTGATGTAATGCTAGATCTCTGAATACATTAACCCTTAACTGCTTACTTCCCATGTGTGTAACTTTCAGCAGTGTTTAAAAGCTAGGGGGCTGAAAACCCAAGACAAAAAAAAGAAACAAACCACAGAAGTGCCTCGATATGCACTACCTTATTTACAGCTTAATTTTTGTTTATTTGTTCATTGCTTATTTGTCATGACTAGCCCCTATGAGGGGCTGTTTTGTGGACATTTTCTGAATCTAGTTTTGTTTGTAGTTCCTGTTTTAT
>JBBMJY010000018.1:13622573-13651746 GCA_037833715.1 Toxotes lorentzi
GTTTATTAAAGACTTACTCTTAGCCTGTCTTCTGGGTTTTTTGCGTTTGGGTCCTATTCCTCGTCCCAGCCCTGACATTATTGCTTGATTGTTTAAGTCTCAGCAAACATTTTCTTACCAACACATCATCACACACAGAACAACACTGGCACAACTTATGCCTGCCAATCTTTGCTAATACAAAACAACTTCATCTGATGTACTGCTGACCCTGAAGCCCACCTATCCCCAAATCACTACAGCTGACAGGTGTGTCACAAACGTACCCACAGTAAAGACGGCAGTATATATCTAATCTTTGTTCTACCAAAGATTTGTGGTCATATTAAATAACCCCACATACTGGTTTTTGGTCGAGACTGTAGTGTAGGATATTTAAAAGTAAGACTCTATGCTCCCCAAAGCTGAACTTCCAGCTCAAATGAACAGACGAAGTCTGGTAGCAAACACACTGCGGACAAACTGAACCTGTGAACGTGGGAAGATGTGTCATGTTGTCCAGGTTTGAAATTTTAACACCTGAATCCGGCTTCGATTTGTGGTGTCAAGCTGAATCATTACAGATCCCTCGGTGTACTTTTTTTTCTTTTCACATACTTTAACACCAAATGAATTTAAAATGATGCCGATCTTGAATAAAATGAATATAAATGTACTTACATTTAGAGACTAGATATTTAGATATGTTGTGTTTTAAGAAATGAACTCCACAATACAATCACATAGAAAACAGAAGAACCTGTGTTTTTATGAAACATTAACTGTATATCCTGGCAAACTAACCTGTCTTGTAAAAAAGTAGCATGTTTGCAAACAAATAATAATGACATCTCTTGAGACTGGTGTTGCTTGCTGTAGTGAAGAGGAGTAGACACATTTATAGGTGCACTGGGGTAAACCCTGATAGCAGTGGCAGAGTATTTTCATGTCCTATGACCAATGAGCAGGCCTGACACGAGGACTGCAGTTAGGTGTCTGTAACACTCAGACAAAGTGTGCTGTGTCACTGTTTCCTCACTCCTCTTGTCTGTACACAGATTCTTGAAGGCAGCCCTTGTTCTAGCCGAGAGGATCCAAAATGAGAAGGGGACCGATGACGTAAAATGTTCAGATAAAACAGTGACTCACTTACGATCAAACCTGAGCTTACATCTCCTTTGACCTCATCTGTGCTGCACCATGTTCAGTCCCTCAGTGCCAACATCACTGCCCACTCGCTGCTCTGGCATCTTAGGGAGGGATTTAAGAGCTTCAAAGGGGGGAGGTCTTGCAGTAGATGTGTTGTCTCATGTGAAAGTAATTGTCAGATACCTTTTCTGCCAATGTGTTCTTCCTCTCTCTGTCCCAGGTGGCTTCACAATCCATTTTAATTTTCAACCTGTTGTCTATTTTCGTAGTCTCCACAAGAAGGAATATGTCATTGGACTTTTAATGGGATTAACAGATGTCGTCATGGAAATAAAACCAAAACTAATACAAAGAGAGATAAGAAAGTAAAAACAAATAGCAAAAACTGAAAATTAGTGAGTGTCACTCCTATACCTTATCTTTAAAATTTATGCAAAAGATCTTCACGCTGCAAAATATATAAATGATATACACACATATGACGATTAATCATAAAAGTGGACACTTGTCAACTGTTGTGGTACCATAATGGTGTTTGTTGAACTTTGTGACCCAATTTGTGGCTTTGGATTGGTGTCCTGTCTCTGACAGATTGTTTTCCAAAACTGTAGCTCTGCTGCAACGACATCTGACCTGAGAAATACATCTGTCTAAGTCATATTGATTCTGCAGTGATGATTCTGGTGTAGACAATCCAGTGTTGTAATTTCAGGCTTTAATGAACTGAGTGTGGGCCTTCTTTAGACACCGGTGACGGGGAGTCTGTATGCTTCAGAGAGCAGTTTGTTCAATACAATGGCTTTTAATTAAGCAGGACTCTCATCCTCCCTCATACTCACTATAGGTTTGTTTATCTGTGTTGCTCTGCCTTTGTATGTGCCCCTTGCTGTTTGCAATTAATTTCCAAAGGGAATCGTTTCTGTTTTAACAGTTATTGTGGAGCAGGACCCAGTGTAAACACCAGAAACTTAACCTCAGCTGCAAATTTTTGAAACATAACCTGACCCAACACTTGATGCAGAATCATATCAAACTTTATACATGACAGGCACAAACATAGCATTACTGGTGCTGTGTATGGATACCTATCTTACAAGCATCACTGTGCAGCCATGATCATAGACAGCGCTACAGACATGCAGCTCTTTGTATGTCCACAGGACAGCTACATAAAAGGGAACATGCTGGAAGTTTCAGGTTTTCCAAAATGTGTTGAGTTGGAATCAACACTAACTTTACACATTGACATCAGCTTACAGCTGCAAATGAATGGGGCTGAACAGAAACTTATATGGGGCTCCCACTGTGACAATGCATGCGTGAGTGACAGCATGACTGCAGGCAAATAGTAATAAGTGAACCAATATTATGCTCAAGGGGTTGCTGTGGCACTGAAAATGAAGGTGAATGGAGCTGAAACACAGGCTTAGTCGAGAGACTCGCTGTGTCCTCTCCAGGCCACTAGTCATTCACACGTATAACACACAAATAGACACAATTACACTTCAACAAACACAGTTACACTCGCGTTCACACCCGCAGACTGGTTTGCGATTTTCTAAATGTTCACGTCTTTCTGCTTTGGAGGAAGCTGGGGCATCTGGAGAAAACTCAGACACAGGGAGAAAATGGAAATGGAAACGTGCAGAAAAACTGCAGCCAGACAGGCCATGTTTCAGTTCGGGTTTAATTTTTAATAGATGCGTGCAGACCACCAAGTTATGGAGAAACCAGTCATTGAAACTCATGTTTTCTGCAACCATGGAAAGACGGGCTGATGTTGATCACATTTACCTCATTTCCATGTTTGCCTGCACGCAAAGCCTGTTTGCAGGCGAAATTACACGCCAGAAGTCTGCACATGTACTAGTGCTCCCATACTTTATGTGCTTCCTGTCATTTTAAACACCATTGGTTCTGCGGCTAAAAGTCAGCATTGCAAGAGCACTTGCATACCAACATGGCTCATAGCATGTATTTCCAAACTTAAATCAAAGGTCATCCATCTTTTTTTCAGAATGGAAAAAGTGACACCACCTCATTTGAATCGATGTTTAGAGCAAATGAATTGTGAGACAATAAGGTTGTGCTTTGCATTGTATGAAAACATAGGATAAAAGATGCATAATCTCAAAGTCCAAATTTCAGACTTCTTTCTTTTTGCACTTTATATATATATATATGTGTGTGTGTGTGTGTGTGTGTGTGTGTGTGTGTATATATATATATGTGTATATATATATACATACATACACACATATATATATATATGTGTGTGTGTGTATGTATGAATGGACTGTATTGTAAGTAATGTTTTCAGCCCCATTTTGCATCTCTCCCTGTGGACTGCACACTTACTGTTGGTGACATTCTAACTAGCAACAGCCTGGAGATGCAGTGGGAACAATCTATCTGTTAAAGATGCCTGGTGAGTCATTCCTCATTAAAAGAGATGAGACTCCAGTGGTTTGTTGTGTGGAGCCTGGAGAAATGCTTCATGGGTGCAAATATTGATTCTGTTTATTCCCTCCCTGTGGGATGAATGTTGAAGATCCATGTGGTTGAGTATTTGCTCTGATTAATGATCAGAGACTGAAATCATCAAGATTTGGAGCTAACATGACCACAGTAGCCGTAGAGGTCATTAATTTCGATTTTCATGAAAAAGTGTGGGAATTTCTCTCTGTTTATCTTGAATACGAAAAAAAATATACTTTTGTTTAACAAAAAAATCAATAAGATCAATATCTGGGTGAAAATCAACATTTGTTGTTTATTGTATTAGAAAAAGGGACTAATTAGCAGCTCAATTTATGCTCATTTATGCACTCTCCCATTATGCTTTCTCCATTTTTCTGAGCTGTTCTGTTGCAAGATGACATTGTTTACTTGTTAACTACAGTGAACTGTGTCTTTTTAATTGCAGTAGGAAAGACAACAACTTTTGGATGTATGGAAAGAAAAAAATCTGCTTCATTTCATCTCATTTTTAATAATCAGGATCTTTTCTGTGAATTGTTTTTTTTTTAATAAAGGAAGCAACAAACCTTAACTTTAACATTAAGAACTAATGTACTGATGTTTAAACTATCTTCCACTTGCGTTCTGTTGGTTCTGATAAATCATTTTTATTTTAAGATGTCGATGAAATAATTCAGTGTTTGTTTTTTCTGAAAGAAAGGAAGGGGGTCGGGATGTAAGCTGATGAAGTGCGGCTCATTAAAAAAAAAAAAAAAAAAAAAAGTCCTTGTTATTCAGTGAACTTGTTTTTTCATCTAACAATGAGAAAGACAGTGATGTGTTCACTGCCTGTCCCACTGTGGAGCTCTTCTCACCTCTCACCTGTTTGTGAAGCTGCTAAAGGCATGCTTGGGAGATGAATGGTGTTGATTAAGAGACAGTGTCAACATCATCCCCTGCCTGCTCTCTGCTCTACATCTTAACCAACTCCTAATAAGAAAGCAGCGAGCACCTGGGAGAGGCAGGAGGCAAATGTTTATTTGTGGATGTAGTGAAGCTTGGCCATGAGGACGTGTGGATATCAGTGTTGGAAGAAGGGTTTATGCATGTGCACAGTACGTGTGGGCGTGTGTGTCATTGTTTAGCTCATGTAGAGTTCATGTTTTTCATGTCACCAAGTGGGCGAGAAAGAAAACAGGGCACAGAGCCGTGTGTGAGCTGCTCGATTAGATTAGGGTAGCAAATTGATTGTAAGCGTGTAGTTGTCTCCATCGGAAAGTGCCACTGATTGTGGAGGCGGGCGAGCGGGCTGGCGCCTAATTTGATCGCTCAACAGCTAATGCAATCTGCGTTACGGCAGCAATTGCAGATTGGGATTAATGTGCCAACAGGCCAAGCAAGAATGGAGAGCAGGAGGAAAGTTAGAAGGCTGGCTATCGCACACAGCACTTTGATCAATCGAAGTTACAGAGTGGCAGAGGGCCAGACACTATACAACTATTCACCCCATGTGGCTGGCGAGTCCATATGTTCTGAGAAAACACCAGACAGCTTGAGTCCAGTCAGGAAAATAAGACAGATTTCATTCATTTGCACTCATTTTACTTTAATTTTAGTGAAATAATAGTATAATGGTAAATAGAATAAAATAAAAAAAAGAAAAGAATGTGCTTTATTTGCAACAGCAAGCTTTTTTTTTGGTTGGGGTCTCTGAATAACATTTCTTATGTTCAGTTTTTTTTTGGGGGAAAAAAAGTATAGAAATCAATAACCAAAACAGGGAAATTTAGATTTTATAGTCTGAATCTAACAAATGTACCCTGGTCCATGCACGAAGCAGCAGGAGGGTCACCGAATGTTCATCTGTGCAACTTATTTGCCTTTTTGCCAGTCAATGTTTTGAAACTGCATTTGCATAAAGCGGCAGCTGTCAGTGTCTTTATATTAGTGTGTGTGACGCTGATTGACAGCCAGGCACAGAGGAGTGACACACTGTGTACCATGGCAAATGTTAGCATGCTAGCCACAAGTTTTGGATGACCATGCAGTATGTCTTAGTCGATGTGGGGCTTTAGAGCTGCATAGGCAGTTGATGGTAGCACTTTGACCATTACATGAAATCACTTTCAGAGGAGGTATTAGGCTGGAGCAGATGTTTAATTTCTGAGAATCATTAACACCTTCCACATGTTTCAGTGCTTTTCCTACATAGAGAAATATTTTCCAATTCATTTTTTTTTAATTATTGTGAAGCCTACTGTGTTTACATCCATGTGCAGTTTTCTTCTTCTCTTTTGTGGCTACATTGCTCCTTTTTTAAAGTGCATTAATGCCACCAGTTGTTGATATATGTCTCACCACATCTGTTGCCCAGCTGTGCTTGTGTCCATCTTTGTGCACAAGCTAGAATAAAAATAAAAATACAGGAAACCACTTATCGAAACATTGCTCTGCAAAATTGCTTCTGGTTTTCATAGCGCTTACATTCATTCTTTCTATTGATCCGTTCTGCATCAGACACTGATTGCATCATAGAGTACGATGGGCATGTGTGTATTGATTGAACTCTGTTATGTGGCTGAATTCAGATTGACCTCATATGAAATGATTGAGAGAAAGGAAGAGCTGGTTATCACAGTGATAATAAGGGTCCTGAATGTCCCCTGTCCACTCCCATTATCTCCTGTCACATTCACTTCTGAACACAAATGCCACATTAGCATGCCTGAGATCCACTCCCACAGTGGCATCACGCTGACAGCTCTCATACCTGCACGGCCTATAGATCTCCTATTCAGACAGAGCGGCAGCTTCCGTCATGGTTTATGCATGTCTTCACTCTTCATGGATCTTTAACAGTATTCAGACGGGCAGTAAGTGGCATACAGTAGAAAATGTGTGCAGTGTAGGAATGGTGTATTTAAAGAAAGATCCCTGCTTCTGTTTAGCTTTGCCAGCTCAACTTAAGATGAAGGACTGTTTAACTGTTTAAGTAAAAACAGACTATCAAGAACAAGTTTTTGTTCTTGATAGTCTGTTTTTACTTGTAATCAGCAATGTTTAAAAGCATTAACATTTTGATATAAGCATAAAATCATGTTTTTTTTTTGTTGTTACCAACAGATGTGAAAAGATATTTCTTCAATCAAATGCTATCTAGTGGCTTGTGTGCACCAAGTTTGATGCCGAGTACAATTGTAATGTGTCACAACTGGCAAAGAGGGCCTTTGTTCTTGAGAGGACAATGAAAGCTGTGGTTCATCCTTCACCTTTCACCGCTACAGCTCCACTATCAAAGCCCAAGTGTGTAGTGGTCAGCAGTATCATCCAGCTGGGAAATGGGCCCTGGCCATAAGGGATTTAGAGGCTCTGTAACACAGCATGATATTTTTTCTTGCTACCTTTCTGACACTTTTTATTCAAAGAGGTTTGAAAACAGAGCTTTATATTCACACTCCCTGTGTGTGTCAGAGGCACACATCACTCAACCATATTTCATCCTCATCTCCACTAATAGAAAACTGTGGAACATAGCAGTAGTATTGTGATGGCTAGTAGCTGGACATTTTTCCATCCAGGCTGACTCAGAGGACAGAGCCATCCCAGATAACATACTTTATAGCTACAGATGACTGCGTTAATGGTAATTGGCTTTCACTGTCAAAACCAGAGCCTGACAGGCACTGCTCAGTGAAATGTTAGATGTGGAAAATATTGCCTTCATCTTTTATAGAATCAAATTTAGATCGAAACTTTAAAAAGAGTGTTTCTTCCAATAAACCTTCACTGTGCTCAGTAGGATTGTTTAACCAGAGTTAAATTAAATATAAACATTTTTTTTGGGGGAATCCATTCATGGATAAATTGGTTCACCAATCAAAGTTCATCATAGCAGGCCATAGTTTAAGTGTTCTTCAGTCATCTTTGGTGAAGGCTCTTTTTAATTAATCAGTTTTCTTGAGTTTGGTAACTGCATTCATGATTTTTAAACCATTTCGAACCTATCCACATTACATTGCTTTGTGCACATTACATTGAAGTGAACTAGTATTTGGCTTAATATGACCAACTTGTGTACAGTAGCTTGCTAAAAACACAATATATGCCTTCCACCACAAACATCGATCTTTATAAATGACCAGGAGGAACAAAACATCATCGTGATCATCAGTCACACATAAACGGGTGTTTGTTACAGATACGTTACTGTGTAAAGTATATATAAATCACTATCAGCTTATTTTTAGCTGGTGGCACAATATGAATAAAAAAATCAGTGACTCAAGGTGTTTGTTCAGTTTTGTCCATTCAACTTTAAATGTTCATAAATCTGAGAAACATTTGGTTTTAACAGCAAATACAGCTAAAACGATTGCTCAAAAATATACCAAGAAAGCAGTGCGAAAGGAATTAGCCCAGGGATAATATCATATTAATATGTAAAGATGTGTGCCAAAGAGAAGATCAACTCTCTTCTGTTCTTTTAAAAGCACTCGGCCCTGGCACAGATGTTAAATCATTTAGCTGTGGGAAGAGAGTGGGAGAAGGGAGGGCTTTTCATCTGAGGGGGCAGATGTGGTATTTTAACATTCAACATGCAACAGGTTATGGATCAGCAGCCAAAGCACATCCCTCTCCACCCCCACTGCCCTTCACTTTCCTCGTAGATCTTCCCTGACCACTACAACAGCTGTATGTGTCCTTATTGGCCTGCCTTCCCCTCCCATGCCCACTATAATTTTCTTGTTTGTCCGTAGGGGCTGGAAACATTAGGAATTGGAGGAAAGGTTAATGTTACACAGAAAGGATGTCAAAATGTGAGTCTGAACCAAACAGCCCTGTCAGCCCCCTGAGAGACAAATGATTAAAATTGATGCTTTCACATTTGGACCACCACCTCTAAAGTAAGGCGAGCTAAGGCGAACACACACACACGCACACGCAGGCGCGTCAGCAGTAGCCTTTTATGAACATGGATGATTGAACAGATCCTGTGAGGTGGACCAGGGGACCAGATGCAGATTTTAAGACACGGTGGCGCATGGACGATGCAACTGCATCTTCTCTAAAAAAACAAAAAAACAAAAATAAAAAGCTAATTAGGAAGCTCATGTTTGTTTTTGCTCTTACTGCACATCATTCAGTTCTAATACAGCCAAAATCCTACCAGGCCAGCAGCTGAATAAATACAGACCAGTGTCTTACAAACATGACTGTGTAAACTATTACTACAGCAATATAATGAGAAATAAATGCAGTGTACAGGCTTGCACCACACAGTGGGTATTATACAGATGATAAAATGCTTCAGACAAACCTACCCTTCTGACCCCAGGTCCCTCATAAATGCCGACTGAGTGCTTGTTCCTCTTTGAACTGAAGTGAAGACAGCTAACGGGGCGACTCAATTTATTAATGCCATTCAGGAAGCTGTCGCTCAGAGGAATGAGGCAGAGCAAGGCAGGGTGTGAAATACCATAAACATCTTCATGGCACTGAGCGGTTTGCTGAACAGAATGGCAGGAAGTGATGGGATTCACCCAAGTGCAATGAAGAGTACTGCATGAGCAGAGGAGTGAAGAGCGAGTGCTGGCTATGTAGACTGTTGGACCGCTAGACATCATACTCCTCTCTGGTCTCCTGTGTGCATATTTATGGCTTCTTATATGTGTGGCTTATGGCATGTAGATCACCTACTGAGTTCGAGCCTGAAGACACATTTTGCAGTGGGACATCAGCAGGCTGCAGATCTGAAATGAAGTGGATAACCTATAGCTCTGGAATATGTGGCTCTAGTTTGCTTGGTAAATGATAAGCTATGATTAAAGGATAGGTTCGTTTTTTTCTCAAGACTGTGTTAAAACAATACTCACATACCCAGATATATGTTAAAAGTGGCCGCTGTAAGGCAGAGAGTTAGGTGACCTTTAAACTTGCTGTGCAGATTTAAAAATTTTTTTTATTTACACCTGACTGAAATCTGATGCCAAACCACCTTCAGATGTGGTCTAACCAAACCAAACACTACATTTATTGAGATTTCCAGATGCAGATAGCATGTTAATGCCATCTATAAATTAAGTTTAAAGTTAAGCCAAAGCTAAAATGAAGCTCCAGCGATTTCAATAGTTGGATAAAATAGTCAGCTACGGTTTTCGGTCTGTTAAGTGTGACATCCCCTCTTTGTATTTCCACCTACGGTGTTTCTCTTCTGAGCTGCAGCAGATGGATAGGAACACTTAGAGGTAATTCTTGTTCCACAAACGCTTAATTTGGAAGACACCCTCTTGAATCTGGATAACCCATATTAACAAAGTCTCATATTAGCTCAACAAGCCAAAATTCACCGTTCACTCTGGATTTGGAAGGTCTCTTTACACAGTCAGTATGGAGAGGAGGAACAATTAGAGTGTGAGTGTTTGTGTTTAAAACAAACCCAGTTTGTATAGCTATACTTTGTAGTATATGATGTAAAATAGAAGGGAATACCTGCTCATTCAGCTGCTCTAGGCCTTTGCTGTGTAATGAAGCAATGTTTATGAATGATGGTCAGCAAGCACACATTTTATTGTATACGCTATATTGTGTAATATGTCTGCCTATTTTCCACATTTATAAGTGTTCAATGAGTCAGAAACTGGTGAACTGATAATATCACACATGTATGGGCTTGGATTTATACTGTGTGTGTGTATGTGTGTGTGTGTGTGGGTGGGTGGGTTGCTTTGCTTTTGCACATGTCTGCTAATTGGAGAGAATGTGTTATAAATAGAGTTTTCTTGGAACCTTTACACATTGAGTGGGAAGTCAACATGTAAAGTAAAACATGTCCCCCTCACTGTAACTGCGTAGGTGTGTGTGAGCAGTTGTGTACATGCATGTTATATCTCATCGTCACTTCATCTGACAGTTTTAATCAGGCGATGATCGGCAATCCAGGACGCTCCCTGTTTGCTGTACATTAATAACGTGACATTACTGCATCACTCTGCCGCTGCTGAGAACAGAACAATCTAGTGAGCCTTCATTCATCTCCCTCCTGTCACCAGCACAGCCGCAGCTATGAGGAATACTTTCATATGGATCCGGTGTCTCCTGAGACTCGTTGGCAGCTTATTGTTCTCCATATTTTCATGTCTGGGGAACTTTTTTTTTTTATATTTGACTGAAAATGAAGATAAATTGTTTCTCTGTTTCAAATGGAGAGCAGGGAACAAATTCACATTTTCTTCTTTCCCTGATTCATTTGAGTACATGCTCATTTTCTGTGGTTCTCTTCCCATGGGCAACTGGACTGTGTGTTTTCTGTTTACTTGAGCTGATGCAGTGTAATGATGTAGAGATTCAAATATAACATACTCTTAAGTTTCACATACTCAAAAAATGCCACCTTGTGATTTAGCATCTACTTTTAATTCTCATATCGGGTGTCTCCCCAGAATTCTGTGGTATAATGTTACTATCAATTATTAAAAAGGCGTATTTACAACACATTTTTTCTATTTTATGCTAAAATTCCACAATAATTGGAATTATACTCCCTATTTGAGAAGAGTTTGAGTGTTTGATTTCATTTCATAACTCTGAGTCTGTTGGTAAGCGGGGGAATTTACTCGAATTCCTTTTTTCGTGTTGGGCGTTCTGTGTTTTTTGATCTTATTTTATTTTGTTTTTGGCAGCAGCCCACCAGGGTGGTGAATCATCTCTAAAATGTTTCATCAGCTCGCTGGCATATTTAATATAATTTTCATCTCTGTCGCAAATCCTATTAACGTGATGGAGCTGACTCAGGGGCAAACCTTTTTTGAGAGACTGCGGATAAAAACAATTAGCTGAAAGAATCATATTCTTTTAAGTTGGTTAAATAGATAACCTATTCCAAATTTATTTCCAAAAAGAACAACATCCTAAGTAGTGATCTGCTCTGTGCTAAAGGAACAATTAGACTTTGACTATCTGACAAATGTCTTGATGGCATTCCTCTTGTGTACATCATTTTTGACTGCTGATGATCCATATTCAAGGGGAATATCAGTTTAAAGGCTGGACACATCCGGTCTTATAAGAAGGTCAGTTTCACTGATTTTTATGTTAGATAAATCTGATTAATCTTTGAAATTTGAAGAAAGACACTTAGCTATTGGAGTTAATAAAACACTCCACATACCAGCTGTCAGTGCCTGTGACTATAGGTTATAAAAGTAGGGCATTAAAACTGCCTTCTCTGTATTATATTGTCTTAATTTTCATGTTTCTTGACTGTTCACTTGGATTTTATTTCCTTGCAACAGCGCTTCATTTGATCTTTCAGTTTGTTTTCCAGTTCTCTACACAGTGTTTCACCAAAATACAATGACTGTTTGGATGAGTGCAGATCTATAAAACATATTAGGCTCCTGACAAATCATTAAACACACGAGGATGTGATTATGCATTGTACTTTTTTTTAACAGAGGAAAAAATCACGACACCTCTTACAAATGAGTTGGGTGACAGAAACACAGGCATCTCTTTAACACATAGTGTCACTGGTGGTGTTTCTTCCGATTTTCTCATTTTGCTCTTTTGAGAGAACTCCTGTGCTTCAAAAGACATTTGGCAGCCACTCCACACTCCCCCCACGTCTTCTGCAATCCCTCAGATTATCAAAGTATCCGGTCTCCATGGAAAACAGAGAGGAGGGATCTCTGGCAGAGGCAGTTGCCCTGGCAACAGGCTCAGTGAAGTCAGCTGCCCAGAGCAGAGGTAAAACACAACTGACTAAACCACATAACTGGAAGTTGGTGGACAGTTGACAGGACAGAGTAACTACCTGTCTCGGCCCAGCAGGACGACCACGGTGAGGATCGTGTGAAAAAGACTTATATCTTAGGATGTGTTTCAGCGTATAGATCTTTGAACCTCCCCGGCTCTGATTAACTGTCAGTTTCTGAAGTATGACTGAATTGTAAGAGTTTCCTGAAACAATTATTCTCTTCTCTTAAAGTTTCTCTCCTTTACCTCCTCCTGTTTTTTGACCCGCACTGACACCAGAAACAGTATGCTGTGGTGTTGTGATGACGACTTCCTTATTAAAAGTGTTGTGACTTCTTTCTACAGGCAATATACACTAGAACTTTTGACATCTGCAGTCAAACGCACTTTAGCAGTGTGTTGTCTTGTCTTGCACATGTCCTACTTTTGCATTCCATGAACGTGTTGCATCCGAGCTGCTGCCATTCACACCACATTGTGACGCGGGTTGTTAGGCTGAGATGCTGAGAGCTTCAGTTTTCTTTGCGTTTCTGTGCATCGGTGTCTTTCAAGGAAGGCTGTCAGGCTGAAGTCACTGACAATTGTTTCGTTGTAAGAAGCAGTCAGTGTTGACATTTCCATCATCTATGTTCCTGTCAGCTCCAGTAGCAAATCATGAAAACTGTACCTGACAAGCTCCAGGTTCTCCTTCGCAACCACGGGCATATTTGAAGCCCCCCTCTTTCGTTCTGAACTAATCGCCGTTTGGCCGCGCATCCTATGGACTATGCCAAAGTCTGATTCCTTCATGCACTTCACGGCTAAATAAGGCTAAATTAATTTATTAATTCACCCTTGTTTGGAGCAGCATCCAAAGTCTTGAAGATTAAATAATGTATGAGCAATTCATGTGGTCTGACAGTACCTCTAGTTTTTGACCTGAGCAGGCTTACATGGCTCGCTCAAGGCTGCCAGTGTTTGGTCCTGACTGGAGGCTAGTTTGCTGCTGACACAGACCTGTCTAGTTTCCCGGGGGACCTCACAGTCCAATTAGTAATTTGTTGACATGTTGTGAATGTGAGACAAAAACTGAAAGTAAAGGTCCCAACTGAAAATGTCAGCCACATCAAATGCAGCAGCACTGCACTTAATGGACAAACATCCATCTCATCAGTGTCGCTGTCTCTCTTGGGTAGTTGTGAGTTTTAGCAAACTGCCTCTATGTCAGGAAATGCTGACTGATATATATACTGATATACAGTATGAATGCGACATTGTGGAAAAGTTTTACCCCTCTTGAACTAATCCTCGATGGGTCTTTTTAGTGTCATGAAAGCTAGTAGGTATTTAAAAGAAGAACATTTTTACCTCCAGAGACAGACCATAATGAGCACCTATCAGAGGTGGAGTGACAGTAGGTAGAGAGACACTTTGGACTGATGAACTTAGATAGTGATGGAAAGAAATGAAACAGACTTGGTAATGGCTTTTGCTCTCACACAGGGCTCTACACACACTTACATATGGTGTATATCCATATATGTATATACACTGGCCGTGGTACTAGTGTGTTATAGTGTTTGTTGGGTAATCTAGTCGATACATCACGGTATATACATCATGGTAATAATCATTCTGAACCCCTTGTTTACAGGAGGAAAAAAGATGGACTCATGAGATGTGAATATAAACGCTGCCAGACTTTCATCTGTATGGAGCCAGCCGGTCAGCCTAATGAAGGATCAAAAACATGATGCATTTTTTTTTTCTCCTGATTTTATATTGCTGTTGCTAGACTCATCACCAGCCCACTGGTCGACCGGCCCACCAGGAAAACTCACACTCCTCCAGATGGCTTGTCTGCTTCTGATTGCCAATATCCATGGAAGTGTTATTCTGAATAACTAAATCACGAACGCGGTAACATCAGAAGGCAAACAGTCTTCTTTAACATTTCGATGGCAATGTTAAAAACAAGAACAAATGATCTAACATGATTACGAAAATGGACTGTGAAGAAAATGTTCCCCATCCATAGATTGTGTTTTGATTGAGAGAGAGGATTGGAGCCCAAAGAGTGGCCAGAAAGATTGAAACAAGCAACATAAAGACAGTGTTTACTGCGCTTTTTCTCAGCTCTTGTAGCTGCCCCTGTTCTCTGGGATTCACTCCCTCGAACAACAAGCAAAATATAATTTCAAAAATAAGTGGAAAAAATATTAACTTTATTTTGCCCTCTATTCCTGAATATTGTTTTTCCGTAACAGATAAAAACAGGCAATAAATCAAATATGGCTTTTCTTAAACTCGTTGTCGCTATAAAAATTGCCTTCATCATGAAGACTTGGTTTAAGGATGTGCTCGAGTTTATCCTTGCAACAAACCCATAAAAGTGAATTGGTTGGCAATGTGTCTGTCTCATATTTTTCATATGGCATAATAGTGCTTTTCTTAAATCTGGTACTATCTACAGTCTCGTATCATATCACTTCATACTGTCGCTTGTCTAAACACCAGAGTCACATTCTCTGTTATTTTCTCAAAGCTCTTTTAACTGTTCGATTTATCTTCACCCTCTGCCCCTCCTTTTTTCCCCTCTATAAATCTGTTCTTCCTGTATTTTTCACATTCCTGCTCCATCTTTTCACTGCACCCATGAAACACAGTCATTAGGGCAGGATCAGGCTGAGAGGAGCACAGAGGGGGCATCCAGATAGGAGCTCTGTCAGCAGAAGGGATTGTTAATTGTAACCATTAGGCTGCCGTTGTGCCATGCTGACAGAGCTTTAATAGAGGGTGGCCCGTGGTTTAAACATGGCTCTTGCCCCGTGGACAGCAGCAGGGCTATAGCGACTTTAGCCCAGACCCAACAGCTTCTGTCTTGTAGCTGACACCGGATCATCCCTCCCTGTGGTTGTCCCTGGTCTTTGGGAATGGAGGCGTGGAGCTAAATCAAATTGTTATCTTTGGTGCCTCTTAAAAACATGCCATTAGTCGGACAGTTGGTTCCAGTTTCCTGTTTTCTTGTCTCTGTTCCATTTACAGTGATTGGCTGTGAAAGTGAAGTTTGTTTGCCTTCTTGATCACAGCTCATCTGGCTGTATGTGCAGTTTACGGGGTTAATTGAAAGACTCAAACAGAATTAAATTCCTATTAGCCACTGTGCTGTGCCATAATTAGATGGTGGCAAAACTATTGCTTTGAGGACTGTGTACTGTGATGGGTGTCACACTGGCTCATATTCACAATTGAGACAGGCGTGTGCAGCTGGAAATTTTCAGCAAAATTTTGTAGCTTAGCATTCAGACTTCAGACTCGTGTTCCAACTCACTGTGTTCCACATGAAATTCTGCACATGCAGAGAAGAATAGAGAGTTTTCTCCAAACGAGGTGTTCCCCAGCATCTCTGGGATTTTAGATTGCAATCTTTTTCCTTGTAATCTTATAATAATTTCTTTCTGACATGCATGCATTGCCTCCTCTGGAAGAAAGATTTGGGTTTTAATATAGACTCTACAGGATTTAATGCAATCTTTCAGAGACATATTTGCTGCTTCGAGACCCCGCTCATGCATGCATGCATAACACATAATTGTCATTTTAGTAATAAAATATTTGTCACACAACAATTTTGTCATGCGATTAGAACACAATTTTAACACTTAACAGGAGGAATTGACTTGCCAGCAGACAACGCCATCAATAAAGACTTAATGTGAACTATCCATTTGTATATATGTATATATAGTATGGAGGGCGATTTAAATATTCTGTCCAGCAACTTCAATCTACACACCTGGCAGATGTCAGGATATTTTGTCTCACTTCTTGGCTAAAGGACAGGAACAGGAACATGATGTTTCAAAAACTATTCAAAAACTGTGAATCACAGCTATTGTGAGGCTCTTCTGTTTTGACTCTCTTTGTAAATTTTCAAGGCTGTGTGGATCGACGATTAACATGATCTGGCAGGGCTTGTGAAACGCTTCAGATTTAGTTCTCCGTCCCAGTCCTTAATTCAGTTCTATAGACTGTCTAGTTAAAAAGATGCCATGTTGAGCTCCAAGACACGAAGAGGATTTTGAGGTCTTAGTGTTCTGCTCTGGGGCTTTTCAATCATCCATGTGCCCAGCAAGGGAGTGATGGGCAGGGATCAGAAACACAGGAAGACAGGGACTTTGCCTCCGAAGAAATGTTGAAACTTGTGACAATTAGTTCTACCAGTTACCAGTCTCTGTGGAAGGTTTTTTTTTTTAGAAAAACCTGCTGTGTTGTTTAAACCCATAGAACTTTATTTTAAATAATTCTCAAGTAGCCAGGGTTACCAAAGAAACCAAATATTTCAGGCTGCATCATGGAGAAATGTGTGAGTGGGCATAAAATGGTGCACGAGACATCAAGAATTTTCGGTTTGATGTAATGGTGCTGCTAAAAGAAACATGGCGGCAATTAAATATTGAAACAAGCAGATATTGTACAGGATAGACAAGAAATGTGGAGTTTCTTTTTAAGTTAGGATTTCAGAAGTTTATAAGTCCTTTTTTTTTATTGTTTTAGTTGTTTTCCTGTCAGTTGCATTTAATTTGCCATGTGCACCATGGCCACGTGTGCTTTGAGCCGGTGTATGCCCTCTTCCTGTGTGAATGCCAAGGATGGGTACCCATGGTTTATTCATAGAGAGGTGGTAGAATGCCTGATGGCTCATTTCTAGGGCTATGAGGCCACGCTGACTGGGACTATGTGAGGATAATAGATGAAGTGAAGCCTGATCAACCGAATTCAGTTTCTTTCTGTAGATTATAAATTTTGATGTGTGTGGAAGGAATGATTTTCATCACCCATTACTTCTTTTCCATTCTTTGGAGGTCTTTTCTTTAACGCACAGTTCTTTGTTAGAATGTGCCCTGTCTGTCATTTTGTTCTTTTGCCAAATCTCACAAAATCCTAGACAGAACTCATTATTGTCAAATTAATCACACCTTTTTCTATCTTTGGACACAATAGTGTTTTTTCCTGCTGCTGCCTTTCGTAACTTTTAATTGTGTCTGGACAAGATGCACATATAAAAATTGGCTGGCTGCGTATTTCTCTCTAAGGATGCCACAGGGGCATAGACGCAATTTTAATTATCTGCCCTAGGATTTGTTTTTTTTTGTTTTTTTGTGGAGCTTCATTATGCCACTGAAACTTTAAAATGCCATTTCCGTAAAATTAAGGCCTCTTCACTTGAGGGGTCAGAAATGATTCACTAATAATCTCTTGGTCCAACTAAATACCTCCAGGTTTGTTAGTGCAAAGAAACTGCAGCGGTGTGTAGAGACCTATTATGTGGCATATATTTAAGGTGCTCTGAACATGAGAGGCCTGCAGGAGAAACGAATAGATGGTCCAGTCTCTCTCCATCACACAGCCACTGTCCACATCCCCTCCTCCTAATTGTATCTCATTAGAATAGAGATGTGAATATCCCTAACATTAGACTCTCAGATTAAGATCTCAGTTAGAGGTGGGAATTGTCTGCCTGTTTAAAATTAATCACCATTCATATTCATGTATTTCCATATCCTGCTTGCCATGCAATGGTTCGCTGAATTCTGAGGCTTTAATGGCCAGAACTAATTGACTGCAAACCTCTCCAATGGTTTTCTTAATGGCCTCGCGCTTTCTGTTGAATCAGTTTTCAGAAGGAAATCTCACAGCGACTGTAAAGATACTGTTTGCTTATTTTTAGTGAGTGTTTACTTTAGGCCTTAAAGGAATATTAAGTTTCCTCCTCGAAGGCTGCGTTTAAAGCTCTGGAGGAACTCTACCACTCACTCAGCATGTTTACATGAGCTCAAGTAAACAGGTTATTGTTGTTTTTCGATGGTAACTTGACTTCCTAAGCGTCATGTAAATGAGAACCTACAGGTTTGATCTGTTTAATCTAAAAAAAATAATAATCCAGGTTTCATAACTTAATAGCAGACTGTTTATTAAGTACAGACACACACAGTAAATCAAATACCTCTTCAGCTTGCAGCATCACATAATACAGTTTATAATATACTTGAAATAACAAGACGTAAAGTCTACAGCCTCATGTTATGCTGATGTTAAGCAGGTGTAATGTTTACCATGTTCATTTGAATATGATCATTTAATGTATCAACGTGCTACAATTTGCTAATAGCACCAAACACAAATTACAGCTGCAGCTGATGGGAATGTCATTAGTTTTGCAGGTGTTTGGTCATAAACCAAAAGTACTGGACAAAGTAAAAGTTTGAACTGGTGATGGAACTAGATGACAAGTAAATGGATCAGCAGTTATTACAATTTGTCTTGTGTGCAAAAGTTCATGGCAATCCATCATTGTAAAAACCAAAAATGTGAACCTCATGGTGAAGTAGTCAGTGACTCACCATGTCAGTAGGATTCATACTCTGAGAAACACAGAGTATGTCTGCAAAACATTTCACGGCAATCCATCCAATAGTTGTTGTCTGTGGGTGACCGTAAAACCGTCATTGCTGTAACTAGAGACACCCTGCTAGCATGGCTAAAAATGTCATCAAGACCAAATTCATGAGTATTTGACTTCCTGCTTTAACCTGATTTCTGACAGTAACCTGGTATCTCGTTTGCACGTAAGCATAATATTTGAGCCCACACTAATTGACCTGCTCAGCAGTGATTTGTTAACCCCACACATTGTCATGGAACAGAGGATTAGTTGTATAATTCACAGTTTTAATGTTAAGTGGCCAGTTTTTTATCTTCTCGCATGTCCAAATGCTTCCAGGTGATAAAGATGGGAAAGGAAGTCGGGGGAGTTTGTAATCCACAGTTGGGAGACTAGCTGCTCTTATTGCCTCTAACCTCTCACCAGATCAATTGTGGAGGACCTCTGGAGACCACAGCAGCTGCTGACAGAGTCACTATACTTGTAGCTCATCAAGTGTTTCTCCTCATTGATTGCATGGGTGCATGGAGAGGTTGCAACAAACCTATCGGCCTGCCTTCCGCTTTTCTAGCTCCATTTTCAGTCCTCAGATATCCTCTACCTCCACCCATAGCCATCTTTGCACACTTCCACCAGGGCATGGATGCGAGAAAGGGATGGAGGAGGCCTGGGCTTGCTGAGACAGATGCAGAAAATAGCCCTATTGCTGGCAGAATGAAAATACTCTGTTCCGGGGAAGTGTGTGACCATAAGGGACAGTCTGAATTGGACACCTCTGCAGAGGTGTGAAGTAGAGTTTTTGTCTCTTTCCACAGATGGGAAGGGGAAGAGGAGGTTATGGTGGGTGTGGGGATGGCGGACTATGTGGCTGTAATAGTGCGGTGGGAGTAAATAGACCAAGGGAGAGAGAGAACTCAGGGGACTGTCACCAATTGTCACCATGAGTCGCCCAGCTTTTGTATTAATTTTCCTTTTTGTGTGCCTGGGGGACCAGGGTGAGAAATCATCCACCTATAAATAGAAGTGTGAGTGTGTCCATATTTTTGTGTGTATATGAATGAGTGTGTTCTGTACATAACCCATTGTGATGAAGTGGCTTACATCCGTAGCTACAGCCTAGGCTTTTTTCTCCATCTTGCTGTAGGGTCCGTGCTAGTTGTAAGCTGTCGCTGTGAACACAGGACTGAATGAACGTTGTGCCTGCCTTTCATTATTCGCCACCGCTCCTCAGCCATATCTCATAACTCTCCCCTGAGGGGGAGGTGTGCTGTCACTGATTCTGAGGATCAGTAGTTTCTTTAACTGACAGTCAGGCACGCTTAAAGGAGAAATCCACCTTTGGAAGGTCTTTTAGGCAGCCTGTGATCCTCAGTTCATTCATTTGTGTAGGGTTGTAATTAAATTTTTTTTTTGGTGTGCTTTCCCTCAAGCTGTCACATCATCTTCTACTCCAGGTTATAATTTCCTCCATTAGAAACAAATTTGAACAATGCAGACACAGAATGAAGTAATTGCTTTCAATCAAACCTGTTAGCACAGCTTAACTCTTAACTCCGAACAAGTGCTACTTTGAATTGTGGTCAATTCAAGCTACAGTTGGGGGAGAAAGTGGTGTCCCTGCCTTTTTGCCAAATTATGGGAAAGGTTTGGAAAAAGCTCTTTGTTTCATTACTAATAACTGTGTGAGCAAAACCTCTAATTTACTGTTGCTGTCAGGTACTCGCGCTAAATAAAATTGTAGCAGGTGTTACAACACATATACATTGTACCTGTACTCTCTCATATATCAGGATGCAGCACGCATGCAGTGTAATGTTTATTAATGTGGATATGAGCAACACTAAGAGTCTACAGCTATGCTAGTGGCTCTGTGAGGTCATACTCCCACAGCTGTGCTTCGAGCTAGCACAAGTGACAACAGCAACAAGGACACAATAACAATGCTAACACTGTGATATTTAGCAAATCATGTCCACCATCTTGGTGTAACCTGCATGCTAAAATCCCAAAATTGGCACTTAACGCTTTTGCTTTTGCTATCCAATAGTTGTTGAGATGTTTCAGTCTGGACTGAAGTGGTGGACCAACAGACTGAAATTGCCACTCCTTGAGCTACACTGCAATTTAACAAACGCATTAAAAAAAAGATGCAGGAATGCCAGGTATAATGGCATAATTTCTGTTTCTGTAACAGGAGGAAAATGTGAGGATGCATTTTTTTTCCTCCTGCACACGCAGTCTACCATCATGGGCTACCAGTCACAAATTGAGTGCAGTCATGTATGGGACAGTGGTTTATTGGCTTCTCTTGTGACCACTCACTTATGGAAGCTACAGCAAATCACCTTTTGGCTCTGTAGCATCAGGTTAGCTAATGCTAACTCCAGACCAATGGACCTTGGCTTTCTTAATGTTTTTTTTTACAGTATAGTGAAAAGAATAGTGAAAGCGGAAGAGTTGTGTAGGGGCACAATCATTTTGCTAATGAACAGGTGCTAATATGCAGACCTTGTTATAATAATGTGGAGGCGACAAACTCAGGAGCAAAGTATTACATAATTTTATTTTCCACTTTTGTTCAGTTATAAACTCAATTTAATTAGTCAGTTCCTACCAAGTGGCAAGTCTTGCAACACTGTGAACAGTTATGGGAATCACCTTTCTGTAGTAGAACAGTTGCTCAAGTTCCCAATCAATATGTGACCCTTGACTGTGGTATAGATAAGATGCAGGCAGAAACTTAAACTTAAATGCAGGCTCTGCTGACTTTGCTTTATACAGTGACAACAGAGAGATGGATGGAAGGAAGTGCTTTAGTGAAAAGCAGGGAAACCTTGTATTTGGATAAAAATGTAGTCTCAGATTCTCTTATTCTCTAATGCACTGTGGCTTCATGATGAATTCAGACCCTGTCACTTTTTGGACACTTTATTGTTTTGTAGATTTCATTTTAAATGGATGAAATTACCATTTTTTTGTCCATCAGTCTACACTCAATAACCCATGAAAGTGAAAACATGTTTTTACGATAAAATTGTGGCAAGGTAGGGCAAAGGTACAAAGCCGTTTCTGAGCAATGGCAACAATGGCAATATTATCTATTTATCATTAAATCTACAACACAACAAAGTGTCCACAAAATGAAGTGGTCTAAATGCTTTCTGAAACCACCGTAAATCCTCCATTGTTGATGTCCATTGCATCCCAGGGGTTGTGATGAAGTGCTGTAATTTGCCTTTTTGTTGTGTACGTTTTTCCTCAGCCTGTCTTGCCCACTTCCATTCAAATTTTCGGAGTTTTCTAGAATACCTTCTAACGTCTCCTGGAAAAACTCCACAGGACCTGCGTCGTCCAGCTGAGTTTTATGTGTTGGTGGGCAGAGCAATGAATCTAATGGGAGGATGGTGTGTTTCTAGTTGAAACTAATGAGCAGCAGCCTGTCTCTACACAGTGTGAGTTTGTCCAACGTCTCCTGTCTCAAAACGTAAAAACTGAGCTGAGAGATGGGACAGTGTTAGTCAGTGTTATTCATCAGACCTTTCTTTCTCGAAAGCCTGTAAGCATTGATCTCTTCCACTATACTTATGACCCAGTTGCTCTGCCATGTTTATATTTCAGAGTTAGTTAAGTGATGCAGTAAATCAAGCTCCAGGGCTGTTGTTATCTATGTTTACTTTCCTCTTATTGGTATTTCTGTTGGAGGCGGGATGCTGTGTACTCACAGAGCAGCTGCTAGAGTGGTCAAAGACACTACAAAGCCCCATGAGACCCCTCCCCTATATCTGTCTGTTTCTGCGCCCGTCTACCCACCCTACACTCACACACAGAAACACAAATGTACACACACAAACACATTCACAGTGCACACTTTTAAGATAATTGTTGTCATCATTCCTAATTCACCCCAGCGTTTAGTTACATCAACTCCTAATGAACCTTCTAATTACATAATGTGCCTTTAGCGGCACTAATTTCTTCTTTACAATTGTTTGCTTTTAGGGATAGAAACTCCTATAAAGCCCAGGAATCAGTAAGAGAGAAGAACATTTTCCATTTTTGCAACTTGTTTATATTTCTTATCTTTTCAGTACAGTAGTCATGGTTTTACATGGTTGGATTTGTAAAAACAGCGGTTTGGGTTTCAATTGTCACCTGAGAAGACTCATGAAGATTACGAAGCTCATCTTGATTGTTAAAATTGCAATTATACTATACCTGAGAGGCAGTTTGGTGAGCAATAATAATACAAATCTGATGCTTTTATTGATTTAGTGGGAAATTACTGCTTGTAACTTCTAAAGAAGGTAAAAGGTTGACTACAGAGCTGTACCCTGGGGGTGTAAGAGATTATTGTCTTGGTCCACGGCACTTCAGCAGAACTGATGCTTGAACCTGTGTCCTTCGATCCATTAAAAGACGGCTATGTCACTCCCCTGCACATTTACTTTAAAATCAGTTTGCTTGACAATGTTCACACCATTTTCTCACTGACTCTTTCCGCGATCCTGAAAAAGAAATTAATTTAAATTCAAACTATACCATTTGAGGAAAAGGCTGTAAGGATATGCCTTTTTAGATATAATAATGTTTTCTGGAAAATCAATTAAGAAACATACTATAGGCAAAACAAGCAGGTATGCCTATTTATGGTACATATAGCAAATTAAATTAATTTAAAAAAAATTACGGTATTTCTTTGATTCCCCGAAATCCAATCTTCTTGTAAAGCGGATTTTCTCTTTGATGTGCAATATCATCTGTGTAATGGCCTGATACAACCAGCAAAATCAAAAGAAATCTCTATATTTTAAGATTGGTGACTAATTTCTATTGTCTCACAGTATACATAGTCATTGTCATTGTGCTCTTACCATCAGAACATTCAGCTTGTCATTGTAGTTAAACTATTCACAATCGAATTTCTCTAATTAGGATGCTTTCCTACCTTGAGAAGCTGTAACCACATACAAGTATGAGAAAATAAAGGGAAGGTTATTTTGTGCAGTAACCGCAACACTTATTCTTCATCAGCCACTTATTCTCTATCAATTCAAATGTCACATGTTTAATAGACAAAACACTTCAGTGCTGCAAGGTCATTAATTATTAAATGTGAGGTTGCATAACACAGAAAGAAGGACCAGGACTTACAGTGACCCATTTTGTAGAACCATTATCAAGGACAGGAACAGGTAGGAGTGTGTGGAATATATAGGTTTAGTGGTACTGGATGTTCACCTGCCGGTTCTTTGCCCTGGATGATGGATCAGCTTTGAGAGAAAATAAGTGCAACTGTGATGATCATAAATGTTGAGTCTGCTCCGAGGCGGCAGGAAGGAACGACTGACCTGTTTTTAGACGGTTCAGTTTCATCTCCCTCTGTATCCTGCAGCAGAGCACATTTCAGTTCCAGCAGCTCCCAGGCACAGGCGTGGGTTAAGTGGATGCATGTTGACTCCATGATAGGCTATAGGGAAATAGATGGCACCCAATCAGACAGCAGACATGCAGGCAGAGACTAGAAAAGGGCACTGGGAGGAAATAGAACATCTGGCTTGCTCGTATAATTAAAACATTCAAGCCAAGAGTTAGTTTTGATAATGATAAGACAGTTAATCTATCTGCTATTTCTTCATTCATTTCCCTGGTGAGAGGAAACATAGATTACTGGTCAGTGAAGTGGACCCCCTCAAAGATGAGATCTGCTTTGATCTACTTAGTTAATAATAGATGTTAGTAATGTAAGCTAAGCTAATGCTAATGGTCTCACAGGGTGGATGTTCCACTCCTGGACAGGTCTTTTTCTAAAGTAACCTGTAACGGCACAGAATAATGTGGTTAGTTCATGACACGTCCCTTGTCTTTGGATATAATACAAGGCTACTGTAGGTAGTTACTATAGGTAGTAAGCTAGTTAGCCAGGCATGCTAACATTTGCAGCAGATAAAAACACAGTTTAAACCAGGTTCCAGGTTAAACATATGAAAATATCTACAGGGAGGGACACACAATTTAATAAACACCTCAGTTTGGAGAGAGTTTGGTTGTAAGGTTACTCCAATTTAATGGTGAAATACCTTAACTGCTCTTGCCAAGTGCCTCAGGACATTGACCCCAGGCCATATACATTTCAGGAAAATTAGTCAAGTTTATCAAGTCTGATGAAAACAAAAATTCTGGCTTTTTAACACATAGGAATACTGTGAACCGGATTACTGAAAGTATGCACCAGAATAATGTATAATCCAGTTGCCCAAAATGTTTTCACTGGATGACCTGCTTAGCTTCACATGCTACAGTAATTTCAAAGTAGCACTGATTACCTTAGGCTACAGCAAAACATTTTGAGCGGGTTGGAAAATGTCCTTCATCAGTTCCTGTGCTGAAAGCAAAAATATAATAGAGTGAGGTCTGACACTGTCGTGGAGTGCTGAGCAATATTCAGGTTTTCATTGCTACCAAAGATAATATGAGGTGATTTCATGATGAGCTCCTCCTCTCGGGCTGATGGTGTGTTAATCAGTAAAATCACTCGATGTAGTCTCCAGTAAAAATGAAAACCTGCAGTCCCTCCTGGCACGAGGGTTGACACCGCTTACACAGGCAGAATATGATCATTATTAGCAAGTTACTGTTTTTAACAAGGTAAATGTGACTGTCAGTAATGCACACATATATTGCTGCACATCTTCCTCACATACTGTTTTCTTTCTCTTATCTGTGACAGTATCCCTTGGAGACGTGTGTGTGTTAGTGTGAGTGTGTGCACACCTATAGTATAGTGAACTGTCTTTGTCTCGATTTCCCTGCTCATTATCCGCGCAGGTTCAAAGAGAGGGGTACTCATTTGCATAGGCAGCCCCAGGGCTGGAACCCCTGTGTGTATCAGCCAGGTGATTCATACCAGCTCCTACAGTCTTATTTTGCAGAGGATTAGATTAAAACCAATCAATCAGCCCAGATCACCCTGACCCAGAGGAAAATGAGTCAGGTGACTGCATCCAGCACATTTCTTGCCCTCTGCAAATAGCCTAGAAGAAGCCTTTTTGTCACACAGCCATGGCAACACTGCAAATCTATACATTCACTTAAATTTAGAGACTAGAGATTTATGAGAGACCGGGCAGACCAATCTGAGCATAAAAATTCAAATAAAGGGAGTTATATTGTGTAATATAAAGGGTGTGATCTATCTGTTAATATGTCTATGTGGGAAGAACCACTAGAGAGACCTAACAAAGAAAAGCGGAACACAAAAGAACTATTCAAGACTTTTATGTAGTAGCAACTTAATAAAACCTAAAACCTGTTTTCACTAATAGTGAGCATACATTTAAAAGAAGACCTTCTCACAGAGTAACTGGTATTACATTTGTTATTCTCCAAAACACTTAAAACATGTAGAACAAGATTAATATTGGCTGATAGAGGGAATTGTTTACATCAGCTGTTTACTGCTACTCACAAATGAGGATGAATCCACTTAAATTTTCTAATCCTGTGTGTGTGAGTATGAAGCAGCGGACTGAGCAGGACTTTTCAGATCAGCACAGTGCCCTGACTTTCTACTCTCAAGTTAAATCTGGGCTGTTCTTACAACTGAAGGCTAGTTGCAGTTTATAGTAACTTCCTTAACAATGTGTTTGTCACTCTCTTTCCACTCCCAGCAAGTCTTAATTATTAAAGGTTGGCGTCTTTTCGGTTAGAAGGACATGAAAAAGTTGTGTCACACAAACATCAACTGACATTCAGTCTTCAGTTCCTTCAGGGTTTTGCATTCACTACTATGAAGCACATACAGAGCAACAGTTTGGTGATACATTAAGTTATTCTGTACATTTAACTTTCCTTCTTGTCTCTGTTTCTTTCACAGGAGAGGAAACTATGCGCTTTCCCAACTATTGAGATCTGTGGTTCAGATGCCATCAACTATATGGTTCCACTGTCCCGTCAGACAGACTTCTTTGTTCCGGAGATGAAGGAGGAGGTCAAAACAGATGTGAAAGAAGAGGACTCGGATGAAGACAGAGGAACTGACATCACAGGTGAGGTTTTGTTAATGTCAACCCAACACTTTGGTTACTGTTCAGCCTCACATTTGGAAACAGTTGACAGCCTCAGCCAGAAAGCTCTGCCAAAGAACATAGTTCAAGATGCTGAAAGAAATGTCAATTTGTTTCACTTGTTTTGTCGTCTAGTTGCGGTTTAATGAAGCGTGTTGATACACAGATTTTCTTGTCTGTTAAAACCGCAGCTTGTGTGAGTGGCAGCTTTTATTGTGTCCGGCACTGCACTGACTCCCCTCCGGCCCTCGATCACTGATATATGAGACTCTGTAATTGTTCTGTCACTGCAAGTATGTTCCTTCAAGCGCAGTTTCTTCTCTGCTGCTATTACTCTTTGAAACTTGCTGGACGTGTAGGTTGGACCCATGGCAGTATTGACGTTGTCATTGTACAAATCAACAGAGAAAGTAAACGGCGCTGGGTTGATGGGACAGAGTGGGTGGAGGTGGGTTGAATAACATCAGGTGCTGTCTGCCTTGAGCTGAGAATATGTGACATTTCATGTAAACACAGCGGAGGACGAATCAGGGAGAGGGTCCTCACATGATCTGTACATGTTTCAAGGCTTTTGGCATGTTTAGATTGCCATCACCACTGAAGCAGAGTGGTGCTACCTGAGACCCGAGACAGGTAAAGGCCATTCTCCCAGGGAGACACAGCAGGATTTGTCTGCCGTAGAGCAACTGACATTCTGCTGAACTGAGAGTCGAGGCTATTCACAACTTCAAATTACTGTGTCAGCATCACCAGACCGAGACTAAGTTTAGGTTATCGCTTGCCTTGCTAACAAATTAGAAAGTTAATAACAAAGAACTAAAGTGCTAGAAAACATTTCAGTCGGATAATTCAGATAAAATGAAGTTGATCTTTTTGCATTTTGTGATGGTGCCTTCATTCCCCAGCACACACACATCCACAAAGCTTTTGTTGATTTAGGTTTCTTCTTTATTAGTCTTTATTAATCATCATTTCCTATCAGAAAGTGAAGCACCTCATGCTGAATTTCTGACTCCATACCATCTGAAATGGTTTTAAACTATAAGTTTTAATTTTCCAGAAAGGGTGTGCTCTAAAACATTGCCACTTTTGCACAGCATAAACCTAGAGTTAGCAGTGATTCGATGTTATATGAAAACCACTCTCATGCCTGTACCTGTGGAGCTACAACAGAGAGGTAATTAGCTTAGCTTAGCATAAAGACTGGAAGCAGGGGGAAGAAACTAGTATGGTCCTGTCCAAAGCTCAAAAACTCAAAAAGCTATATCGCTTATGTTTAGTACTTATACAAATAGAAACATAAAACCAACCAACAAGCTGCGGTTTTCCTGTATGTTCAGACAGACTGCAGAGTGAATTTTAGAGGGCTATTGCAGAGTCAATGTAAAGATGCAATTAGATTTGCCCAAGGGAACGCCAACCGACATAAAGATGCGTCTGCGTGAGCTGAAAATATTTCAACTTTCGAAAAAATTCTGGGGATCCCAGAGCTTTATGAATCTGCTTCATAAACATGCAGACAACTGAGGACAAAGGAGACAGATTGGAGGGAAATAGCAGTCATTGACAGCAAGACAAGTGTATTTCCCTAAATGTCAAACTATTCCTTTACTGCGGTACTCAGAATGCTGGTATATAATGGTAAAATTAAATCTGCATTCATCATCCCACAAACTGTTATTTAGCATAGTCAGTAAATGAAAATGAAGAGAGTTAGATGAATGTAGGGTTTTAGGATCACATTGCGGAGAATTAGCTACAAAAACACTTATGCTTTAAGTTAAAAGGAGTGTGAGGCTCTTTTTATGCTTCTTTTGAAACGCTTAACACCCAGGGCCTCTTCATTGTTCACAAGAGCTGAGAAGAAAACTGTTGTGTGTTTGATGGTGATAGAAACAAGATAGATATTTTTTTTTTTTATTGTGCCATGTTTTATTAGACTATAGACCTCTGTATATTCTACTTTACTAGTACTCACTAGTAAACTAATCTAGGTTGTTTCTATGTAAAGTTTTGTTGAACTATTTTAAATCTTTTTTTCTTCAGCTGAATAAACTCTTCTTGTTGAGGTGTGCATTTTCTATACTGTTAAACATTTGCACAGTCAGCACAGTTACTTTAACTTGTACAACAATAAGGCAGGTGTGAGGTTGTATAAATGTCTGCCTGTTTGTGTGCAGTTTTCCTGCACCGTACCTGGTATATCTGTGTGTTTTTGAATTATTGTTGGTCTATTAAATGAATGTTAGGGCTCAGGAACCACTGTCAAAAATAGTGTGTGTGTGTGTGTGTGTGTGTGTGTGTGTGTGTGTGTGTGTGTGTGTGTGTGTGTGTGTGTGTGTGT
>JBBMJY010000018.1:13651846-13687653 GCA_037833715.1 Toxotes lorentzi
TGTGTGTGTGTGTGTGTGTGTGTGTGTGTGTGTGTGTGTGTGTGTGTGTGTGTGTGTGTGTGTGTGTGTGTGTTCTTATGTTCCCAGCCTCAGACACAGTCGAGCTTTCTTAATGAGAGACAGATCAATCAGTGGAGCTAAGCTTTGTCTGACAAGCCAGCTGTGGAAATCCCTCCCCGGCACCTGGGAGATTGCCTTCGACTTTTTATCCTTCATCCACTGTCCACGTTATAGACTGACTTGACCATAAACTCAGACTGTGCCTGAACATTTGTGCTGATTCCCCCATCACAGCACAGAGAGAGGCAGTAAACAAACAAACTGAAAACACTTTTATGATAATCTGGTGATCACAGCAGCCACTGTTTGTGGTGAGAAACGCTTGTTAATCTTTTGAGGACACAAATCAGCCCCAGTGTAAAACAGGCCAGTGGGCTTCTTTTTTCTTTTCTTTTCTTTTTTTTCCCTTTTTTTTTAACATTTATACCAATGATTAATATTCAGAGAAAGCCACAGGGGACGTATTGGACTCAGCTAAGGTTCGGAACAACCTTACAAAACACAGCAGGCTGTTAAACTTATAAACAAAATCGAAATCGTTATTTGTACACATTTTTATTTAGTGTCTGTTACACATTACACATCATTAAGTAATTATGCTCAATAAAAGCGTGTGATAAAAGTGGGAGGTATCACTTATCAACAGAACTGGCTTAGTTTCAGCATTAAATGTGTTGCAACAAGCCCTAACCTTCCTGAGTAAGATGAGACATTGTGTACAGTTCCATTAACCTGTTTTTGTGCCTGTTTTTAATTGTGCAAAAAATGTCTAAATATCACAAAAAGGTTTTTATGCTTGGCTAACTTCACATGATGTACTGGTGTATCAGTAAAAGGAAAACACACACACACTTTTTGAATTATGTGATCTCGTGCAGCTTTCTTCTTCTACAATGGTTTAGTGGCACCCAGCTGGAGAATTAGTGCCACGTGTCAATCTCAGTGCGGCCAACTCCTACTAGTCATTTAACAGTAGTGGATGGAAACTGAAATTTATTCACATTAAGTTAAAATTTGCACTAAATTTGGCTGGAAAAATGATAACGATTATATATATATATATATATATATATACGTTAACTGTAGCCTGAGGCTATTTCCTTGTTTAGTATTTATTGTGTTTCTTTGTATTATATTAACAGTTTACTTTTAGAAACAGTTTTATAAAACATACTGCCCATTGGAGCAGTACAACAAATATGTGTTTCCGTCTGAGCATCCCCAATTAAGAACTGTCATTAAACACAACAATACATTGCATTTTTAGGACAAGAATCCTTAAATGCTCCTTCCTCCCAGCCCTCATTTGTAAACAAGAGGATTCATCTACTGTATCTCTTCTTAACTTCGGTTTATGCATTTCCTGTCACACTTTTCTCGCAATCCACTTAGACTGTGATCCTCCAAACTCTCAGCATGGCTCATCCCTGTCTGTGTCTAATTACCTCCTGAAAAAAAAAAATCCTCTCCTCTGTTTCAAATAGTTTGAAGAACAAGACCTTGATTCTCTGCTAATAATCCCAATGGGCCCAATTTAGCAACTAATTTAGGCAAATGTTATCTAAAAGACTTTCAGAGGCACAGCTGGCTTCAACCAGGGTACCAATTTCAGGACTTGCTTGCAGACGTAGAGGGCTTGAAAGTTGTCCAGTGTGTTGAGGCTCTTCCTCGGGAGGGCTGTCCGCCCAATTACCCTAAATAGGCCCATTATTTCCCGTAAAATTCCTTGTATTGTAAAATGAGTCTCCCTGGAAAAGTCCTTTTACTGCAACATGCAAATGAAATATAAATCACTACATAAACTCCATCTATATGCGTTTTAAAACAATACCTCTGTGTAACATCACATTCACACCAGACCTATTCCATTGAAGACCATTCCCAGCAGTTATGTTTGGACCTGCTAGCTAGCTAATCAACAGGCCCATAAATAGATGATATAAATAACCTTAATGGACTTCCCATACATTACATTCTTCACTGCAAACAGGATTAGATCTGCAGGATGTGATAATTAGATTTCTGAGTGATACAGATATTCGAATGAATGAAAAGAAAAGACTGACCTTAGTCAGGAGCTCAGAGACTCCCTGTTTATTGTATTTGGGTCCCAGATGACACATTTAGTGCAAACACACTTTGATGTGTGGATGAGATTTCTTTGGAGTGTGAAAGCAGCAGGAAAATGGATCTGACAATAGTGTTTCAGTGTCCTGTGGGGTAGTCAAGTAAAGTCAAGTCAGATTTTATTTGTGGAAGACATTTTATATCAGGGCCATTCATTTCAAACTAAATAAGATATATTACAAAAAAAAAATACAAGAAAAAAGAACAAGAGAGACAAAACACAGTACAATACACAGTCGTAAGTTGGACAAACTTTAACCCAGATTTTTAGAAATAATAGAGTGTTGGTTCTAAGTCTGCTTTTTACAGAAGAGATTTTGGCAGAAGATGAGTCATTCATCTCAGCTCGATCACAGCTTTAACAGTTGTTGTTATACAACACAGTCGAAAAACAAAAGATTATTTATACTTTTATACATGTGGCTTTTTACTGAATTTTTGCTCATGTGTTCTTTTCTTCCACCTCTGACGTCTCCTCTGCAAGAAGGCTCACTGAGTAATATTTGTTGGTGGGAGGTGTGAGATGCCTCTTATATATTTACCAGTCCTGGTTCTGATTTTTGTTTGGAAATTAATTTCTCTCTCGTTTTAGTTTAGTCCGTTTATGTCTTTGACCCACCTGTCACGCAGTGCTTTTCATTTTATGAACCACTGATTGTTTGACACATTTTATTTCCACCTTCCTGTAACTACTTCTTTCTTTTACCTCAGTTACTGTTTCTAATCACAGCTGTGCACATTACAGCATATATCTATATATCTATATCTATATATTTTGCATCGCTAATGCACGGACACCTAAGAGTAACAGTAGTCAGGGATGATGAATGGCAATTTGATCAGTGAGATCATGGATCAAAGGCCAATTAGAATTAGGTTTAGTCTGAAAGCATTAGCAAGCTGATCATGTGGGTGTGGAAATCTCTCCAACAATTAAGCTAATGGACGTTTTTCATGATGATTTCAGATATGTCTTATGTGCTGCAGACAGCAGCAGCAAGAACCTTTCCCTCCCTGCCATGCTATAGTTAGCTGCACAGAGCCACAATACGGGATAATTAGATGCAAGTAATATTAGTAACATGTTGGTCTGTGACTTTATAAGAAAGATCTTTTCTCCTTTTAACTATAATAGTCTGGTTTCTGTGAGCTCAGCTGTAGCATAGATTCTTGATGAGCTGTAACAACCATGTTCAAGCTGAAGGATGAGGAATTTGGTATCGTTGTTATAAAGTATTGATGTAAACTTCTCTGAGACAGATTTTGTGAATTTTAAATGACCAGAGATTTAGAAGTTTTATAAGACCAACACAGTATTTCTCATCTTTGATCAAACGATGGCAGAGGATGAATTGCATATACATGAGCTTTAATACAAAGCAAAATGTTAATGTTTCTTAATGTTGTTGCCGTATAAAAATGGTGATGTGTTTTAGTGGTGTGGCTCTTGGGAAGGCAATGTCGATAAGTCAACAATTTTGGTCTAGATTCAAATGTCTCAACAAGTGTAGACAGTCACAGTCCCCAGAGGATGGATCCTAAGGACTTTGGTGATCCCCTGACTTTTCCTCCAGCAGCACCAATAGGTCAGAGTTTTCACTTAATTGTGAAATATCTGAACATTAACTCGTTGGGTTGGCACAGAATTCATGGTCCCCAGGGGACAGATCCTAATGACTTTGATGATCCGCTTTCCTCTAGTGCTACCTGAGGTAGACATTTTGCAGTTCTGAGTAAAATATCTTGATAACCATTGGATGGTTTGTCATGTAATTTGGTACACTATGTTACATATTCATGTACACAGAGGATGAATTGTAATAACTTTGGGGATCCCTCAACTTTTCATCCAGCGCCACCATCGGGTCAAGTGTTTAGTTTGCCCATTACTTTGACTTATGATTAGATTGATTCCTGCAAATCTAATGACATTCTTATCAACCCAAAGTGTGCGTTGTGTTTGGTGGTAGTCTGCAAATGTTAGCATCCTAACACACTCAATAAGATGATGAAGCTGTTAAACACTACACTTGCTAAACATCAGCATGTTCATGTTTGTCATTGTGAGCGTGCTTGCATGCTGATGCCAGCATTTCTCACAGAGAAGGGCTGTGTGTAAGTACAGCCTCACACAGCCACAAGCGTGGCTTCCCAAATGTTACTTGATTTTGATGTGTCTTGATGCCCGTTACTAATATTATGTGCATCCTGTATCTTATGTTCAAACTAGTGTGTAATGAAGGACAAACATTTAAGGAGTGCAGTGACCATAATAGGGCGCTTTGTCTGAATTGTGGAGATATTCATGACTTCTTTACATTCCCACCCAGGGGAGATTCTGCTCTATAAGCACGACAAATTAGCTCATAATAAATCAGCTTACAGCAGTTTACTATAAATGACTTTTTCTTGTCTGTAATCATTTTATTTTATGACACAGATTCGGCAGAAAGATTACTCATGCAGTCCATTTTATCGCTGTCTTTTTCCTGTGTTGCCACAGGTGCCGATTCCCACAGTGACGTGAGCTCAGTGAGCGGCGGCGTGCCCTGGGACAGCAGAGAGACATCCCTGGCTGCCTCCACGGCTGCATCCCTGGCCTCATCCCTGCCTCTGAGGGACGTAATGGATGCAAACGAAGACATTAAGCACAGGGACCACATCGACAGAGACTCAAATGAGTCTGTGGGCAGCGGCTCGTCCTTTGAAGAGCTTGACATGGATCAGGAGGAGCGGGAGGAGGGAGAAGAAAGGGAGGAGAAGGAAGATGGGGAGGAGAAGGAGCTCCCTGAGGGTGAAGATGGAGCTAGAGAAGCAGTTGAACTGCTGGCCGAAAAGAAAGAGTCTTTGGGGGATGGAGAGGAGTAGGGAGGATGCTGAAGAGATAAGGGATGAGGCCATGTAACACTGGCATTGCTAGAGTGTCTCTCAGTTGTTGCTGTTGCTGGTTATCTGTCATGTAATCTTGTCAGAGGATCTAAAGCTGTTCACGCCATGACCAACATGCCATATTTCTGCGCCTTCTAATTCTCTTTTTGAAGCCTGTGCTTTTTGTTATACTGTAATCTGATCTTAATATTTAAACTCTGTCAGGATAGAAGCTAAATTAAAGTAAACCTAATTGTCTCTGCACATGGTGTGCATCAAATGAGAATCAAGATTCGTTTAAGTTTCAAACTGTAACTTTTTCAGCTTGAATTGCCACCTGGTCCTGGTCAGATTCGAAATGACGCTTCAGTTAAAGATCCACATCAAAGGAATGACACTGGATCATCATACAGCATGACAATTGATATTGTACCCCACTTTCAAAGGCACGTTGTGAGGAAATTTATGTCACGTGTTTGTGTGCATTACCCGACTTTAGTGTCTTGATATACAGTAATGATTGGGTTGAAAATGTGCAGGAGCTAATGCTGTAGAATCTTTTTTACTTTGGATAATATCTATCACACAGAGGAAATTTTGAAGTCTGGAGCAGAGAAAAAAAACAAAAACAAAAAACGAAAAAACTTTCATCAACCCCAGCAAAGACACCAGTGAAGTAACATCACCGAAGTCTCCAAGTCACCAGGACAAGGGTTTGTAATAGAATTTAAAAATGAAAGTGTTTTACCCTTGGATACTGTACAGAACCTTTTATTGCCACTCTGTGCTCACGTAATTGCTTTGTTTTTTTTTATTGTAATCTTCTCTTCTATAGTTGGTTTGTTACACCACTCTCCAGTTCTGTTTGTAGACGAAATTCACTCATTTCTAGAGACTAGTTGTGATGTGTTCATCGGATGAAATTGTTGGTGCTGTCAGACATTGGAAATAATGTACAGCACATTGCCATGGTTGTGTCCTTCTGTCTGTAATAAAATTTTCGAATGAACAGTCGAGTAGACAGGAGTCACTTGTGCATAGGTGGTTTTGCACAAAAAATGAAATCATTCTACATAGATGTCTGTTAAAAACAACCTCGATTTTCTGTGTTTTGTAACACAAAACTACACTGCTACTTCCGCGCTCTTTCTCCACAGACACAGAGAGATGTAACGAAGAGTGGGTGGCAGTGGGACACGTTGTTGTACAGATGTTATACATGAGGCAGCTCTCTCTTAAATGTTAACCACCTTCACGGTTTCACATTGTAATGGCTGCCAGTGCCACTGCTTGTTTGGGAAGGCACGGACACGGAATTCAAAAGCTGACTAGAAGAGAAAAGTCCAAAAACGAGCCAACAATGGCATACTGCGTTGAGAAAAGTAAGCACTGCCGTTGTAAGATTATCTTGAGGGACTAGTTTCCCTTGGCACATTTAAAATCAGCTTCATCAGTGTTGACGAGACAACACAGATTTATCTTATCTGTATCTTTGGGAATCACAAACACTTCTTAGAATATTATTACAAAATGTCCAAATTCTGTCGCCTTAGAAAGAGCTGCATTGATCTGGCCAAGCATTTGATTGAGTGGTTTGGCATTTGTGGCACAATTTACTTAATCAGCGGTGTGTACACCAGAAGAGGAAGAATCTCTCCAGCAGACTACTGATTTTTGATGGACATACGTGTTCCTTAGCCAGTGGTCCCTAATGAGCATTATGACCTATGAGTACAAATGTTTTCATTCAAATCCAGCACCATAATAGGCACAGTAATTTTACTGATTAATACACCGTCCACCAGAGAGAGAAAATGCCCTTCTTGTTCCCGGTCAGGCCGACGTAATGGTGGATTCAAGGGAGCATTATGAGAAATGTTTGTTTATGTTACGTGTTTATGCAAAAACAAAAAAAAACTAATATTGACCTATATATTGTTTATTTAAATGCTCAAATATCAAAAATTCAGTATTTGTCTGGCCATTGTGGACTCTTCCTAGGTGCAGAAGGCAATCTATGATGGCAGAAGACATGCTGTAGATGGGTGACAGATTAAAGGAAAGGCATGAATAAATCATTGGAGAAACATAACAAATGCATTTACTTCCATACAGGCCACGAGGGGTCACTGAATGAGTTAATGAGTATGAAAATGATGGGAATCATATGCTGTGGCCGAACACCTGTGGGAGATTTTGGACCGATAATATATCGACATTGCTCTTCACTACATCAACGAAACACCAAATGAGGCGATGAATGGTGATCATCCCATTCAGCGGAGTTCAGAGACTCATGGTGCCCTTACTAGGGCGTGTTATGTTGGTTATTCCTTTACTTTGTCCCCCCTCTGTCCCTTGGTCTGTTCTTGCGTGTCTACAACATAGATATGAAGCATCATATCTTATTTTGTTCACCTAGGAGAAGCACACATCCAGCCACACATCACCCCAGTTGTGAGGTGCATAGGAGAAATGACAGACTTACTTTCATCAAGCTTTCAAATATTCGACCTTTGTTTTCTGATTGGACTACGAGGTTGGTATCCAGACTGCCTTACAGAGGTGTCATCAGTCTGCAGGGACAGATGCCCTCACCACATGTCTGTTGCACTTTCAGTTTTAATCCTGGCACCCCAACCTTTGTCCAGCGGCAAAAATGAAAATCAGTCTGGAAGAGACTGCGATGACACACTGGGTCAGCAACTGATTTAATTAATTGTGAAACCCACAGGGGTGTCATGCAGCTTTGAGGGCACGGAGATTATTGCCTTCCCGTGATGTTAATTATTAATCTCATTATATTGCACGTGGAAAGAGATGGGGGGGGGGGGGGGGGGGGCCAACACACAAACTTCAATGCTGAGCGTTGCGCGTCTGAAGCTGCTTTTGGCAGGATAGAGAAAAGGGTCGCAGCACATCCGTCTCAGAGCGCATGTGCCCCTGCGCGCATCACTGTGCCATCTGGGACTGACCTCACACTCTCCCGTGCCGTGTCACAACTTGTTCGCGGCTCACAAATAAAAAAAAAAAAAAAAAGGAAAGAAAGAACGAAAAATCCCACCGCTGGAAATAAGCAGTCTCCAAAGAATCCTTATCTTGACATGCTGTAACTCCCCCACCCACCTCACCCCAAGCCCCTACCCCCCCGGACCGCGTGAACAAATAGGGGGCGACTCTTAAAGCTTCTCCTGCATTGATATTCACATCCAATCCGACAGCTGTCAAACCAGAACAAAGCGGCTAAAAGAAACCGCGTAGTCTTCCCCGTTATGCTGTGAATTAAACAACGTTAATTTCGTGTACAGTTGCGATGAGCATCTCCACAAACTGCTCTTGCGTGGAGCAGCTGCGCCTTTGTTCAACTGTTCAAACCTTCTGAGAGTTGAGGCTCTCTCAGGTTGGTGCGCTTATCCGCAGCGAGCGCTTTTGTCAGCTGATACATACATTTGAAAAATTCTGTTGCCATACTGAAGATTTTTTTTTTTTTTTTTTTTTGCAAAGCCCACTCGAGTAACAGGTAGCGTTTAAACTTTGTGTCTAATTATTTTCTTTCTTGCGCGCTGAAGCAGAGAATCCGGCATCCGATCAGACTCGTTACCGAGACGCTTTTCCTCCAGACCGGGCGGTTAAATTTATGACATTTCGTTTATACACTTTAAAGTAAAACGCCCCTCTTTTCATCAGAAAACACAAGTGGGGCGTCAGTTGCGTTTCGTCTTAAGCGTGTTTTGGGGAATCTGACTTTTTGAACCTCCAGGATCCAGCGGCTCGTCGTGTGATTGTGGGGTTTTGGGGTGGGTTTTTTTTTTTTTTTTTTTTTTAGCACCTCGGACAGCTCCTGGTACGCGACAAACTTCAGGCAGCGACACTCGCCTCCTTCATTCATTCGTCCAGCTCGAGCGCGGTTCGTATCCACACTGATTTTAGGCTTAAAAAAGAAAAAAGGAAAAGGAAAAAAAAAAGAAAAAAAAAAGCACTCAACACTGCTGCAAAAGGATGCTGCTGCACTGGGTTAACACTGTCCATTCATCGAACGGCAGCGCTGGAAACTGAGGAACCCTGCACAGGTAAGAGATGTTGTGTTGTTTTGTTTATTCTCGACTGATTTGTGCCTGAACGTCCATGTTTTTGTGAACTTCTCACAGTACGCGCTGGTTTGTTGAGAAGGTAAAGTAAGTCAGTTTATTCGGGTTTGGATATGTTGAAGAGTTGGCCTCACCTTAAGGAAATCTTTGTAGTAGATGAAGGAACCAGTTATTGCGTAATTTCTAATTTCCCGGCAATATCATTATTCCTTTTTTCCGTATTGGAAATTGTTTGATGATCACATTTTGCCTCCTTTTTTTTTTTTTTTTTGTTTGTTTGTTTACCACCACATCTCTGGCTACAGCCATGTCTACTTGCTGCACAACCTTCCACATGTGCGAGGCTGCTGGAAAAACTACTAAACGGGCGCTGCGGTGCAAACCAACCGCCATATCTCCAGTCTCACTCATTTAGGAAATCACTTTTTTTGTAAGAAAGGAAAAAAGTGCGAAACGCAGCCGAGAAAGTCGATTAAAAATAAAAAAACAAAAACAAAAACAAAAACAAAAACTTGAGAATTTGTTCGAGTGCCACAGAGTGTTGGAGAGAAGAAGATGTTCTACACATAACCACGGTACATCTTTTCGACTGGTTTCTATTTTCGGGGGAAGGCATTTCTTTAGAGTTCTATTCTCCTACCTCAGGAAATGCATCGTTATCTATCATTACCTTCGTTCCTTCCCCGTATTAAAACGAACACATTAATAATCCGAATTGTTAGAAACAGATCAGTGCAGATTAACATCACAGTGTTGTAAATTAGCGTGAGAACAGAGAAATACTGTGTGTGGGGCTACGGAGAGAGTGACGGACTCTGTGCTATTCTTCGATGATCAGATCATCAGGAGTTTAAAATACATTTTTAAACACACGAGGAATATAAATGAACGTCCCAAGGCGCAAATATCAAGATGCTGCGTCCTTAATACTGGACAAAGTCATTAAGGGAAGCAAAATGTACTGTGGATGCTTCCTCCAGTCCCAGGGGCGTCTGTGCTGCATGTTCAGCAGATAAAACACAATGGAAGCCCTATAACAATAACTGTTTAACTGATCATTAGTATATCAGAGGCATGTTTCTGAATTTCTTACATAACAGAATAAAGAGCTTTAGTGGATCGCCCTCCTCTTGTAAGACTAAGAATCAGGCATGTTGTGATGTGTGAGCCCAGTATTCACAGCTGAAGATGTTGATTACTGTAAATTATTCAGGTCATGGCTGACTGAAGAAGCGCATACTCCACAGCACATCATCTGAATCCAGAAACAGAGAAACAAGTAGCAGGAGGAGGTGAGGCTGTCTGACCTGTGGTCCCTCCACAGTTCAGTCCTGTAGGGAATATCCCTCACCTGATGCTTTTGACTTGATGCTTGCAGGGGGACACACTTGTTAGTGTTGAGGACAAGGAACGTTGTTAATTGCATTGAGCGTGGGACAACCACAGCTGGGCAGCAAGATGTAATCGTTTTGGAACAATTCAAAAATAACTCCTTATTTGCAAAGAAAAACCAAAAGAGCAAAACCTCTTTCTCAATGATTTTCAAAAAATGATTGAGAAAGTTTCAAAATCATTGCTTTTGACAGAGCTAAACTTTGTGGTTGTAAGTTTAAGAGACATCTGCTTTTGCAGAGACACAATTGTATGCTTCTTAAGGTGAAGGCAAAGTGACCATGAAAGATAAACAAACAAAAAAAAAACAACAACAACTGAAAACAGTGTCCTGACACTAATTTCAGACAGAATGAATGGAATGATTTCAATGTGTATGGACAATGGGTACATTGTGTATAAATTGAAAGTCAGCCCCTCATTCACTGACAACGCAGTTGATGATAAAATCATGGTTAAATAACATTAAACTAAGAAAACGCACACTACCCTCAGCAGATATCTACTCAAGTAGAACGATTTAAACACGGCCTTACTCGAGTGAAAGCATAGAGAAGCTTCCTATTAATTAATGATGTGTGCATGACTCTCAGATTAACTGCTGCACTGCAAATGACTCATTCCTGTTTTACATTCTTGTGTACGTGTGAGAGGCTCCTAGGTGAGTCCTGGGTCAGCTGCATCAATGATTTTTACCAGGAGCAATAGTGAACTTTGATTCCTTCTGATTCCAGCTCTGGCTAACGTGGATTCTGACTTCGGTACTGCTAAAGGGATTATGAGCACTCGAAAGAGTAGAATTAATAGAAATTATTCCAGCACAATAAACAAAGCCTTTTCATATCTGTGGATCTACTGAAGAGGCCAGATTTTCTACCCCTGTCCAAGAGATATTCATGTTTGCAAAGGCTTAGCACAAAGTGTCCAAAAGAATTAAATCAGCTGGTAAATCAGCTGAGGTTTGCCCCTAATTTAGGGGATTTGGGCTGTAAAGACAGATAGTGTGTTTACAGAGATGGATTTCGTGATAATAATATGCATGTCAAGTCAGTGGAGGATAAGGATCAGGCAAACTGAACTCTCTTTATGTCTCATGCAGCTGATGTTCTGTTAAAAGAATGTATCAAGAAACAGAGCATTTCAGCAGTCCTATAGTTATAAGCTGTGAGTGTTTTGAGATCCAGTAGCATAGCAGCTCAAGTGTAGTGATTTTCCCCTCTCGGATTATTTAATTTTAATCATTTTCAGGGGCCTGGAAGTGTAAAACTACAGTATTACAGAGAAAAGTCTGAAATATGAACATAATTTTATGTATCAGCACTTTATTCTGAAAACCTGTCTTGGCAATCATCTTGTAACCCAGTAGATTAACTCCATGACCCCTTGTAGATTCCTTGACCCCCAGGTTGGGAATCTCTGCATTAAAGTACCGGACCTCAGACAGATAAAACTGATCACTCCTTACCTAAAATCAAGTGAAAAAAGTAAAAAAAAAAAACATACAAAAAAACAAACAGCTTTTGCACCAATTGTGGGTGGATTTATTACGCTTTTATGTGTAAATGTCAAAGATAGATAAATGTGGTAAAATATCCTTTTATTTCCTGGTTTAATTGCCATTAAAATGTGCAAATATTTATCCTAAAGAAGAAAACATTCTTGTTAAGGCCACATTTGTATGCTTTATTTCATGACGTTAATCTGCAGCTCCAACCTTAAATGAACTTGTTCTGTCATGAACAGACTGATGTTTCATACCTAATTCACAGGGACAAGTACATGTGATATATGCTATAAATGAAGCACAGGTTTGGCATTATAACCATAGGTACTGTCCCTCCAACCTTTTTACATTTTTAGTGTCCAGGCAGTGACGATGATATTTAGGATAGAAGAGGTCCCAAAAACCTATTTTCTCAATCAAATTCTTACTATGAGTGACGAGGACACACAATTTTTTGCCAAAGTTGGAACAGTTTGGTTGTTTCACTTGTACACGTCTGCATTTGTGCTTTTGTCTGTGATCGTCTCACTGATTTTAAGTGGTTTGAAGGGACAGGGGCTCAAAAAAAAAAGAAGTGATTTCATGTACTCCAGTGCATCAATCTGGATTTAGCAACATTTGAATCAAAATGTGATGACATTTGCGAGTTGCTAGCTCATGTTTTCAGGGCACTGTCACTTGTAGCGGATGACATTGCGCCCACACAGTCCTGATGAAGCAATTTAGCAAACATGAATGCTGATTGTTGTTATATTCATTTAATCCAATGTTTTAGAGAAATAAGTTGGATTTCAAACCTTTTTCTTTTTTTTTAAAAGCAGTTTTACAGAATATGCTCGGGTGCACTTTGTTTGCGAAAGTCTCTCAGTCCAATCAGGAGAAATACTGAGGCACAAGTTCCCAGATTATTTTAAGTGTTGCTGAATGGCTGAGTTAAAGTAGAAAAAAAAAAAGGAACACAATGATCCTCTGAAATAAAGATGGAAATAATACTGTACCCCCCAAAATATCACAACTTACTCTGAATGCAATGAAACTTTCATTTTGCCAAGGCAAGAACTAAATTAAGAGAGGTTGAAGCAGCTATTTAAAAACAGTTCTGATTGCTCTGGGATATAGTTTTTTTTTTTTTTTTAATTATAAAAGTGATACTTTATTTTAAAAACACAGAGGAACAGAATGTGAGCTCTCGTTGTGTCGAATATTAAACAATATAACTTAAATACCCTCACTGATACTAATTGTTAGTCCAGGAACAGCATTTCTAATGATTTCCAAAAAATGATGGTGTTTCACGCCACTTTCTTTTAACAGTGTGGTGCTGTGATGATGAATAATGCAGAGATACAATAAAAATCTCTAAAACAAAAGTGCCGTACATCCATCACGGTGTTTGAGCCACTCATAGGCCTGGCAGTAATGATCTCTGAGAGACAAAGAGAGAGAGGATGAATGTTTGATGAGGATGGCAGAACGGGGCTCCTGGGAGGCGAAGGGACCGTTGAACACATGCAAGGGATTCCCCCTTTACAGGTAGAGAGAGAGGAGGAGATGGATGAGGGGGAGGTGCAGTATAGTCTGCTTTGAAAGATGGGGCAAGCTGTTTGTAAAACAGAGGCATGCATACTGTAGAACGAGGTGGACTGTATGATAATCAGACACTTATATGATATTGGTTTTCTATTTTCTGACTGTCTAAAATGAAGGTAAGCACACTTCTGTGACAGAAAATAGTTCCAGTGATGCAGTGAGCCTCTGAATTGATTCACGTCTTCTTAATTGCAGTAGCTGTTACTCAGAAAATGCCTTGAAATTCAAGCTTCAAGGACCTCTTCAATCTCTAATTGCTAATTGTACAAATGACCTTATCCGAAAAGGTCAGTGGTTGTGTTTTTGGGAGACATTTCATTGTTTTACTGATGTAACTGCAGGGTTATCATCGATCCCGTCAATCTTCCTTGCAACATTAACTGAACTGGATTCAAATGCGCAGTTGCTTTGGATATAATCCGTTTAAGATTTCCATAGATCTTGTTGGCAGCCATCTGTTTCTTAAAATGTAAGAGTAAGTCAGAAGCACTTCACCGTGCTCCTGTAAGGTAGCCTACCTGTAGGTAGCCATTCATTTTAAGCTGGAATTATTCTTCTGCAACGATGAATGGAAACAGCTCTGCAAACCTATAACCTAAGGGTGTTATGGTTAACTGTTGGCCGTGGAGGCTTGCAGAAAAGCTTAAGCAAATACCTCCCAAATCTCAAGAACGCATCCTATGGGAATGCATGTTGGGAATTCATGCTGATTGCCTGATCCAAATCCAGTTGAGAGGCAGGTTAAAAGCCAAAGAAACTTCTCTAACCGAAAACCGTTCACTTTCACCAACATCCTGCCCAGAGAAGCACATTTTATTTTAAAGAGTTTATTAAACAAAAATGCCAAAAGAAATCGCTGCTTCCAGCTTCTCAGATGTGAAGACTGTCAGCTTTCTCTGTTTCATATCATGAAATAATCTCTAATTGCAGTCATAAACTCTTCACATGGAAAAAAGTTGGGCAAGATATAAAAAAATAATTAAAAATCTTTTATAGACAATGCTAGAGCTCAGACAGACTTTTTTTTTTAATGGTTTTTTGTAAGTTATTTTCTATTATTCTGGGGAGTGGTGTGTACTATGGGGAGGGGGGATAGGATTCTGTTCACAGTTGAGCTCAGTAAATTCCTAAACCAGCAGGTCACTAGGTTTTTGAGCAAATGTTACTCAAACAGACGTAAACAGTGCATTTGCTGGGCACTATTTTTCACTGCAGATTAATAGATGCACATTTTGGTGCTCTAGTGAATATTTATCAGGCAGCATTTTTGGAATCAACTCAAAACAGACAGTGTGCATGTTTATTGTAAAGAGGGAACGTGTAACCAAGTGCATTGGTGTGGCTCCTTAGTGTGTTTTTAATAGTTTTTGGAATAAATGAGGTCTATGGTTATGGTCTTTTCACATGTTGACTGCAAGGGATATTGGTAACCTTATCCTTTAATGTGTGTAAACTATTAAAGAGTTTCATTTGTCACAGGTTCTCCCAGGATTGGAGCTTCATGCATTGTTTGTGTCTGGTAATGTGTGTGTGCATGTGTGTGCATGTGTGTGTGTGTGTGTGTGTGTGTGTGTGTGTGACCACTCTTGAGCCTTCTTTCCCATTAGCAGACCCATCTTCAGTCTTCCCCCACCCAGGACCATTCTCTTTGTCAGCTGGAAATGTGATTTTAGGGAAGCCTGACTCCCATTACTTTTGCTTCCTCTTAGCCAGGCTTGAAGTCATTCCACTGGGATCTCCAACCTGCTCATCCAGGTATACAGTAGATGACCTCCGCTCTTCAACACTTGTTATTGCCGGGGGGATTACCATATTAATGCTGCACCCAACTCCTGGGGACAAATGAATGCCATAAAAAAAAAAAATCACCCTGGATACCATCTTTCTCAAACCCCACCCTTACGCCTCGTACACTGCTGCCCACACTGCCTCTCCTTTTCTGTTTTTTCTGCCCTCTCGCATCTGCTATCTTTTCTTGGATTTTTTCGGCCCTCATCCACTCCTCCCATTCCTTCACACAGTCTGGTTTGAAGTGTCTAAGAGGCTGGCAGGCTTTACGCTCTTGAATTAAAAAGGCCATCTGGTGAAGAGGGAAACAGAGCTGGCTGTATAGGAGGAGAGAGCAAAAATGAGAGGCATGGTTTTTCTTTGAACTTAACATGTAGACAGAATCCTGGGTGGGATATTACATCAAAAGTGTAAATATTGCTCCAATCATCTGTCATTTATCCATACGTACAGCATTTTGGAATTGCATCACTCATTTGGTGTATGTTATAAACAGAGCAGCACTCAACAGCTATGTCAAGAATTTTCATGGGTCGACCCCACAGCCATAAAGTATTTTCACCATTCTTATGCCTAAATACATATTTATCAAAGGAATTGTTTGACATGTTAGGAAATACTCTTAGTTGCTGTTTTGCCGAGAGTTAGATGAATGGAATGATATCACCCTCATGTCTGTATGCTAAATATGAAGCTAGTATCAGCAGCTGGTTAGCTTAGCTTAGCGAAAAGACAGGAAACAGCAAGCCTGCTCTGTTTGAGGGTAACAAAATCCACCAGCAGCTCTAAAGACTGTGATGACTTGTTATAGTTCATTTGTTTAATCCACACAAAAGCTGAAGTGTAGAGACAACATGATGGTTTTATGAGGAGGTTGTGTGCTCGGGCTGTTTCTTGGTTAGCAACAGGATTTCGGAATGGGGATTGACCACATCTGCTAAGCTAAGTTAGCCGGCCACTTACATTACCTTCATATTCGGTATACAAACATGAGAGCTGTGCCATGTAGAGGAGATGTGGAGATTACCAACTTTTACTGCTCATGACTTTGTTTAAAAGTATGTTTTCCAGAAGCTGTCATAATCGGCTGGATGCTGAAGTGTAGCAAGCAAAGACAAGAAGTCCACTGGTGAGATGGAGACCCCCTGTGGGAATGCAGGATCAGGGAGGAGACTGACAATGTGTCAGCCAGAAACCCTTTTGTCACCATTCTCTCTCGAGGCTGTGTGCTTAAGTGCTTTACCAGTGTTACTACCTGCATTTTTTTTTTAATTTTTCACTGCAGAATTCTATTCAAAATAAACAAATTTAGTCAGTTTACAGCCCAGACTTTTAGTTTCCTTCGCCATTTGCGTATTTATGATGGCAATGTTTCACACGCTGCAGAGCTACGCTACAGCCAGAATACACTCCCCAAACGCTAAAACGGTCTTGTTGTACACGGTTGTATTCTTTCGCTTGTCTGGGGTTGCCTTTGTATGCCAGGCAAGTAATAGTGACTTGGCCCATCTGTGCAGGCTGTTGCAATGGATTTTCACTTGTTGACAAGCTGCTGAGGGAGCAAATGGAAAGTCTGACTTGCCCCACACTTATTTTTGTGTGAAAGAAAAAGGGCCTTTTAAGTTCCGCTGACAGTTCATCAGATGTAATGCAACATGTCACATCTCATTTCTTATTAAGAGACTGTAGTGTTTGCACCAAAAGCATCTCTAAGGCTGTAATTCTTTATCAACCAACTGCTCGACAACTAAGAATACTGATGTACCAAAGATGAGATATTAATGCAGTGTTTTAGTGATGTGAAACAGAGGCTTGTACCATTCTGTTGTTGTTTTATTTGTCTGTTGTTGCTGTTTAAAAGGCAGAACATGAAAAGATCTGACTGAAGTCTGATCAGTTAGGTTGGTTCACAGTGCAGGCTTCCCAGCTCTCCCACAGGACCTAGCACCATGCATGGTCAGACTGGCCTGCTTGTCCTGGTCTGTCTTCCACTTCCTCTTCACCCTCTCCATCTACTGGCAAGTTTCCATGGAAACAAGAGGGAGGGAGAGAGAGAGAGAGAGACAGAGGGAGGATAGAGAGAGAAAAAGACACAGAGAAACAGAGAAAAATCCCAAAGAATGGGGTCTGCAGTCTGACTCCTGTTGAGAGCTTTGTGTTGTTTTAATAGGTAAGCCAGTATTTCAAAACAGAAAGAAAAAAAATGTGAGTATTAATATCCCACTGCTCTGTTTTCATCATCTCACATCAATACAGTTAATTACTGCCTGTCAGCCTTCTTGACTTGTTGAGACAATGGATATGAGACAGATCACTCTGGTGCAATAATTTACTCCGATAAACTTCTTCCACACTCAACACACTGCTTAATTAAGCCTCTGGGATTTGTGGAGAACTGACACCAGGACTGAACAATGACCCCGTGCCTCTTCTGTCACAACTCTATACATGAACTGGATCAGCTTTAGCTCCTTACGTGGAAGTGTCACATTAAATCAGGACGCGTTTCAGCACACATCTGAGTAACTGAGAAAAATATTTTATTTTTATACTGATCTATAATTTTACTGTTTCAGGCAAAAGTTAAGAAAAACAGCTGGACCACTTCACGTTTTATTGAGGGTGTAAAGAAATTTAACTTGATGGAACTGTTCAACGTTTTGGGAAATTTGCTCTCATGCCCTGAGTTAGATGAGAAGATCAATACCACCTTCATGCCTGTCCATTATACAGTGGCTTAAGAAAGTGTTCAGACCTATTCACTGTTTGCACACTCTGTTTGTAGATTTAATTTCAAATGGATAAAATAATCCCAATTTGTTCAAACTACATTCAGTAACCGATGCTGACAGTGAAAACTTGTTTTTAGAAATGTTTGCAAATTTATTAAAAATCAAAAACTGAAATCTCTCCGTATTGAGATACTTAATTCTCTACTTTGTAGAAGTATTTTGCCACCAATCAGCTTCGAGTCTTCTTGGGTAAGTTTCTACAAGCTTTGCACACCTGGATTTGGGCAGTTTATCCCATTCTTCCTGGCAGATTTTCTCAAGCTCCGTCAGACTGGACAGGAAGCATCTGTGAACTGCCATCTTCAGTTCTCTCCACAGAATTTCTGTGGGGTTTAAGTATGGGCTTTGGCCGGGCTTCTCAAGAACAGTCAGAGACTTTGTCCTGAAGTCGCTCCAGCTTTGTCTTGACTGTGTTCTTTGGGTCATTTGCTGAAAGGTGAATCGCTGCCCCAGTCTCAGCTAGGATGATGGGCAAAAATTATCATTTTAGCTGTTTGAAATTGAATCTATGACACAATAAAGTGGGAAAAAAGTGAAGTGGTCTAAAGCCCCCTGTTCCTAGTCTTTATGCTAAGCTATTCTAAGCTAAGCTAATTATCACTACATGCTGTAGCCTCACATTAAATGAATGGATATGAGGTTGGTATCGATCTTGTCATCTAACTCTTTGCAAGGAAGAGAAAAAACAAATTTTAGACAACACCTTTAACAAATTGCTAGTACTACAGAATAAATTCACTGCTCCCCAAAGTATAGTCTGTTGTCAACTGCGTTTTCCAGTAACTTGGTTGCCCAGAACACATTACACACACTGTAAACGAAGCCTCTCACAATGACAGATTGACTGTGTGCTGCTTGCAAACACGAGAAAACAATTTGGATGTTTGTGTTGTCCTCTGACCCGGCAGGTCAATTGTGTATTATGATTAGCTGAAATTGACATATATAGTAAATGCCTTCATATTTCAAGGACAGAGCTTAACTTCAGCATTGAAGTTGCAGTGTTTTTCCAGCAACACTGAAGCCCCGAATGAACTCTTTGCCTTAGTATGAGTCACATTAGTCTCACTAACATGTTTTTTTTTAGCTGGGAAAGAGAACTGCTCACATTAGTTAGGAGTTGCATCTCGCTTTGTATTGGAAATAAATAATGTACCACATGACAGACTGCAGAGCAAATGAATACGTTTATGTGGCTCTAGATAAAATCGCATCACACTAATTCAGTATGTTGGCAACAAAATTCATTTGTATGCTTGAAATAGATTTCAATACTTTATCTCCTTTTATTTGTTTTTGGCTTTTGCTTTTGTTGCTCATGCATCATGTTTTTGTTGACAAGATTTGTTGTCTCCGTAGACTTTCAGCGTACAGGAACATGTGCACAGCTGATTATAGAGTTGTACGATCATCTGCCTCAGGAGTGAAGTAACATGAGGTCATACAGACAATGAGAGGAGAGGACAAGGGGAGGAGAGGAGAAAAGGAGTTTGAAAATAGAACACACACACACACACACACACACACACACACACTCTCTCTCTCTCTCTCTCTCTCTCTCTCTCTCTCTCTCTCTCTCTCTAAATGAAGCCTCTCACAATGACAGATTGATTGTGTGCTGCTTGAAAGCACGAGAAAACTATTTGGAGGATGTTTGTGTTGTCCTAAGTGAACTCTGTCTTCAAGCTTCAGGCAACACTTTATTAGCAGATTATCTCCACAGTATACAGTACACACTTCTTTTAATATTCCCATCTGAATAACCAAACCATGTCAAATGATAATTGTCCTTATAATTTGTGTAAAAGCAAACAAGGTAGATTCATCTTGTTGATTAGTTGCTGAGTAATAGCTTGTGTGGTGGCTGCCACTGTAACAAATGAACAGTCTTTATTTTATTCAGCCCTACTTATCACAACCATCATCAATAAACATCAAAGGATACAAATATTCACATCAGATGATGTCAAATATTTCTATGGGACGAGTCAGTCCCTGGCAGACACGATGTCTGTGAGACAAAGGGATCATTGTACTCCAGCTCAAAGACTGTGTCTGAATTTCTCTCTGTTTGATCTGCAGGCTGTAATCTACCAAAACTCTGAAGAAGAGAAGGACGGGGAGGATGGCACTGATCCTGTAAATGGCCTCTGTCAGAATAAAAACACTAGTGCTTTGAGATCTGGTGCTGCTGCGCCTTACTCTTCTTCTCTTCAGTGCCACCGTCATCAAAAAGCTGACCAGACACCCTGACCAGGAACCACAGGCAGGACAGTGACCTTGTTTTGCCCAGGGATATGTCATTGGGGAAATCCCCTGTGTTGGGGGTGCACCCTGTGCCCCGACCACTCTGGCTGTCCCACCTCAGCCTGCTGTGCTTATGTGTGTCTCTCTTTGCCCAGGCTCCCCAGGGTTTGCCTGTGGTAGGTTATAACACTGACTCCAAGAGGGAGATCACACTGGAAGGGGATTTGATGATTGGTGGCCTGTTCCCTGTGCACCAGAAGGGTGAGGGGGCAGAGGACTGTGGGAAGATCAATGCTCAGAGAGGGATCCAGAGACTGGAGGCCATGCTGCTGGCACTAGATGAAATCAACAAGGATGAGCGCATCCTGCCTGGAATCAGACTGGGAGCTCATATACTGGACACTTGCTCTAAGGACACCTATGCTCTAGAGCAGTCTCTGGAGTTTGTCAGGGCCTCGCTCACAAAAGTGGATGACAGTGAGTACACGTGCCCGGATGGGTCCTATGCCATCCATGATGACGTCCCTCTGGCTATATCTGGGGTCATAGGAGGCTCCTACAGTGATGTCTCCATTCAGGTAGGAACTTATGAACACACACATTGCGCATTGCATCTGTAATACAGTGATTCATTTTCAGTTTGCTATTGAAGATCTATTTATCCATTTGAAATGAAATCTACCACATAATAAAGTGTGAAAAAAGTTCATACTTTTTCAAAACTTAAAAGTTAATCATTTCAACACTTTCTGAGGCCACTGTATATAAAGCCACATCCAGCAGATGGTAAGCTTAGCTTAGATCTTTGTTTCATAACCACAAAATGAGTTGGTCAAAAGCAACATTAATTTCGTCAGACTGTGGAATTACAAAAGGTACATTTAACAATCGGAAGCTTATGCTGGCTTGTGAGAGAGAGAAACAGAAAGAGGAGGGAGTACAAGCACAAGAGCGAGGGTGATGGATGGTCACATAACTGCCCATTTAGACTTAAGTACCGTGTGCAATTACCCTTTGCGAGATGTTAACACAGGGACTTAATGAGTATTGGTTCCGCAAGGAGGATCTGTTTACCTGTATGCCCATATGCTTGACTGATCTAATTTAGAAGATCTCTTTCTCTTTCCCGGTAATTCACACTTCACCAGCAGTTCTGTCAGAGGCAGACATGCTACAGATGTTGCGCTCAGGACGGGCTGACAGGATGACTAGTGACGGCATGATTACTCTCAGCAGCAGTGCTCCTTTTGGCTCAGTCAAGCTGATGCGATGAAAGCTCTGCTAATTGGCTCTCCAAATCTTCAGCTGTAATATGGCTGCCACATCAGTGTAATTTCAAGTCATTGTGAGAAGAGATAGTGTGTCACGTGGAACTGAGATTTGTAAATATCCAAAAATATACATGCCCTAAAGCATTAACTTAAACTCATCATCCTGGCTCAGTCAGCCAGAGGACCGTGTCTTGCTGTCTTGGCTGAAGAACACGGTTCAATGCACTTGAGACACGCAGCCTCATGTTCCAGATTTCTGCTTATCTGAAGGAAGGGTTGTACTTCTGCCCATCCAGAAATAATAATTGGCTTCAGATAATTGATAAACCATAGATACTGTAGGAACCTGTGCCAATAAGAGTCTGCTTTCCCCAGTGGGTACTTCAGTGCGATAGGCTGGTGGTGGCACCCTTCCATTCTTTTTCTGTAATGATTTGTATACAGCCGAGGCCATCGGTAGACAAGTCAGCACTGATATTGCAACAATAAACTGACCACGGTAAAGATGTTTTCTCAAGTGGGCATGTGAAAACCCTGCCCATATGTTTATAACAGTGTGTTGAAAATAAAGTGATGCATCAACTTTTATTTGAATGACAACATACTAACAGTAAAAGTATGATAGATTTTATATTCCCTGATTGTATCCTGTAAACATCTCTGTTTTTTTACAGTTCCAAAGAAAATGTTGTGGTTTTCCTGCTGACAAAACACACTGCCATACATACAGTAACAGTGCAGTGATACATTATACAGGTAGGGAGCCCCTGGGAAATGATGCAAGAGGAGGATCCAGAGCACCTATAAAAAGGGATTCCTGGTGAAAAGGACAGTTTGGAAATAAAGGGTTTGATAAACGAGCTGTAATTTTAGTGAAACCCTGCATCTGCAGCTCCTTAGAGAGCGCCCTTGTCTTGTGGTAATTTATGGATGTACTATTACAAGCCTGAGGTCTGAGGTCTGCCCTAGCTTCTCACTGAATCTTCCTCATCAGTAGGAGTTCATCAAAGGACACAGTTGCATTTCTCACCATGAATAACCCCCTATATTGTATTACAGTTCAGTCATGAGGTGTGCTAGCTCTTGGTGAGCATCTAATCATGGCAGACAACTATGCACACAGCCTCTGGAACTGTAAATCTGCTCATACCTTCATTTCTTACCCACTTGCAGCATTCTTTTTTTTTTTTTGATCACATGATTATGTCCTCGCCCAAACATAACACTGACACCTAATTTAATTATTCTGATGTTTTAAAGATTTTCCGTGTGAGATGTGCCCTTTGAAAGTGAAGGGTGAATTTGTTTACACATGCTACTGTCCTGTTATTTTTGGGGACAATGTTATTACACAGAGATATGCATGTGGGGCATGTGAATATGTGGCATTTCTGTGCTGCCTCTGGTTGTTTCTCTGCAGATGCTATCTCCACATAATGTCTCTGTCCTTTGTAGTTGCCTGGTTTGTGCATAATCTATAGCCACTCAGACCTTTGAGGGAACCAGCCTGGCTGTGAGGCAGACAGTTAAGTCAGATGTGTGTATTTCACCCCAAAGGCAAGACACTTACAGGACAACTGACAATATTAGTTTAAAGACCCCGATCGCCATGGCGACATGGTGGAACATGGTGAACTGACAGGTGGTGAGAACACTGAGTGCTGTCTAAATCTGTCACAATGAAGGAGCGTGTTGCTGTGCTGCTGGTGTTGTGGTGTGACAATCGCAGATATGGGGGTGGATCTGGCTTCAGGCCTAGCCATGCTGGCGTTGCATGGGCACAGATTGAGTTAAGTGTGGAGGCGAAGTTCTATGACGGTCTCTGTCCTGTCTTCCCCATCTGTGGTTGCAGCCGGGCTGTCTGGTGGTTTGGCAGAGGTGTGCCCGCACACAGAGGATGAAGAGGGATCAAATGAGAGATCGTGTTTCACAGAAACACTGAGACAGTGACAGGCAGATATGATTGTGGAGGGAAGGGGATAGAGTGAGTCACATGGCATCATATGGCGTCAAACCGTTTGACAATTGACGCCTGTATCTTAAACAGTCACTGGGAAGTCTGTGATGCCATCTGGACAGTTTGAATGAATCTACTTGTGGAAATATTTATGTGATTCAGGTGTTTAGCCTTGAACATCTTCCCTGTGGTCTATCTAAACAGCAGGTTACCAGCGCAAGGTGAGTAATGACCTTGTGATGACATGTTCAGTGCATTCAGCATCTTTATTCATGCATGAAGAGCTGGAGCACCGACAAGGTGCACATTTTGCCTACAAAATATTCAGTAGTATTGTTGCATACTGAAAGCAGAAATGCTTTAATCATAAAGGATCTCCAAAATGCTGTCAGCCTGCATCCGGTGTAGGAACTTTTGGGTTGGGTATGGATGCTTTATAGAGGGAACATTAGCCTTATTACTCTGTAGTGTCCTAAAGGCGTGGGCTAATCAGAGATGTATTATATTCTACAATTACAGTCCAGGAACATGTAGCCTTGGGCTGGCTTCTGATTAATACGTGGAAGGGACACTTTTGTTACCCCGACAGCAGTATGTCCTGCTAAATATGAGTCACTGGTAAGAGAGCATCCCCCAGGCAAAACATCATAATCACCAGGGTGCATTAGAACAACACCTCTGGAATGTCAAATACTCAAACGCTCACTAAAGTTCAATTCACAGGCATGAAACATAGACAGAGACAAGACTTTTGTGGAGCCAATCTGCAAACAATGTAAAATAACCGACTCTGATCTTTCACAGAGGTGCACAGAAATTGCTGTCTGGAGGCAGAAACCTGGCTTGCTCCAGGGTATTTTGATGAAAGCTCTTATTGTGTAACATAGCACCTGTGTGAATTAATTGGAATATTTTAGCACACAGTCTGAGATGTGGTCATTTTTACTGATTAATGAGACAGGAGAAGACACACTCACAAGGGTGCGTGCTGGAATTTAAAGATATAGATCCTGATATTTGCAGACTAAACTGTGTGAGCAGAATAATAAGATAAATTTATGAGCTCATGTCTTTTTTTTTTTTTTTTTTTCATCCACAAACACCCCTATTTATAGAATTGCGGGTAGACAGTGCCAATCTCTGGAGCATACATGAATTATACAAGGGATTTAAACATGAATACACACATGACAGAATTCATGCCAGAGAGAACAATGATGATGAAACGTATCAGTAAAACCATGCAGTGAAAGTGCATAATGCAAGGGTAAAAGTTAAAAACGTACTCCTGAAATTGTCAATGCTTCACATGTGATTGGATTATTCAGTGGCTTGGCAGAACCCACTATCTGTACAGATATCATGTCCACTGCACAACGCAATGAATATTTCCTGATGTCAGCTATGAATGACAGGATGGACAGATGGCAGAAGTCAGCTGAACCCCAGTTTGGTTTGTTAGGTACGTTGTGGATTGTTAGTTGACCTTAGACTTAACTTTCCCTCTAGCTTGCACTGAGCGGGTCTGTGATGTCTGTATGACAGAACAGAACCGATATAGAAATGATAATACACTGAGTCGTAGAGGCATAAAATGAAACGAATGGAAGCAAGCACACATCAAAGCTGACTTATTGACATTAGAAATGAATGGAAGCTCAGCAATAGCGTAACATGCGGTGTAGTCTCAGTGGTTGCATGACTCAGGGGGGATTTGAAAATCTACTGCAGCATAAAGGAGATTCATATTATACAGCAGGATGAGGGGCAGGACCTGATCACAAAACATCCTTGCTCTAAGTATCTAACAGCTCGTATTTCCACCTTGTTAAAGCTGTTGCCTGTTGCCAGGCAACTAAATCTTAAGAAATAAACTAATAATGATCCAGTGCATTCTCTAACTATATTCTGTGCGTGTGCTCCTCATGTATGTGTTTGCATGTGTGTTTCAGAGCTCTGCAGTGGGCTGTATATGTGTGATACTGAGTGGAGCTAAGGACTGTTGCTTTGGGAATACGGTGTTATTGCTGTAGAAGCACACTGAGACAGTCTTCTGGGAAGAGCAGATGGGCTTTTCATGTAGAAAAAAATCATGACATCTCTACAAAGTAGGCCTGATATTTCCTGGACCATTGGACTATTGCCCCAACTGTGTCTCTTCTCCTCACATTCCTTACTTTTTTCTTTTGATTCTTTCTCATTAATGCCTCTCATCCATTCAACAGTGTGTTAAGCAGACACAAATCAAAATATATGCATGAAATATGCTGGAGATGTGCTGCATCTCCAAAGCATCAAAGCATATATTTAAGAAAGAAAATCCATTTCTATTGAATTTTTCATCAACCATATCAGTAAATTCTAGACTTCTAGCGTTTGTACAGGCAGCATATTTCTACAAACTAAAACACTGTGTTGTGTTGTATGTCTCTTTGAGACATATACATAGGGATATTTGGACTTGTGTCAAGTTTATGTCATGAATAAATAGTTTTTGCTGTGTTATACAACTGTATTTTGACATTTCAAATGGGTATTCTGAATTACTTTAGCTCGTGGTGTTCACTGGTGCCTTAGGGGTATCTGTACGGAAACAGTACACCACAGCTGAAAAGAACAATCCTGTTACTCGGTGTCTCTATGTCAAATGCAGCTACCAGGTCCTGTATGCTCTCTTTGCTTGGGCAGAAACCACTTTCACAGTAATCTGCTCAGCACCAAAGCCTGCAGTGCAAAGCCACACTGGGCCACTTCTTAATTTTCTAAATTAAATAAGATGCTGTCTGATGCAGGATGATCCCTGTAACTGAATGTGTGAGACTGTAAGCCATACACTGCGGCCTCTATAAAAACCTCAGGCAGTCAAAAAATGATGGAAACTATTTAATACATGGTTGAGGTTTAGTCCAGACAGGTCTGCTTTACATGTAAAGCAGTAGTTTTTGCAGGGTGGAATGAGATTTTGGGAGTATGTCAGGGGTCCCCTTGTGTGCAAACTTTGTATTTCTATAATTGTAAGGCTCCTCCTGTCCTTTCTTACATCTAAATATAAAGGAGAAAAACAAAAGGCCATTTATTTTCTTTTTACTAAATCATATGATCTTACTGAACAAATAGAATGAGAATGATCAAACTATAGAATACAATCCTTATGACACTGACTGGCAGTGAGTGAAATAACTAAATTTACCACAAATTACTAAATTAACTACATAATTAAACTAAGTAAAAGCTGTCCTCTTTAATTTTCACTTGTATAATTACATGAATTTACTGTACAGCAGTAGAGACAATGATGCATACGCAGGTGGACATGTTGCTGTGCACACGTACTGAAATGTATTGCAATGATTAAGATTTCCAAATCAAAAAACACATTCTCACGGCCTCTTTACAACCTACAGCTCAAGGCAGGAAGACACAACACCCTCCAAGTGCAAACTGCTGAACCACAATGTCTGCAGGATATAAACTCGCCCTGGAACCCTTTAATGCATTGCACAGTTCGCCCTCTTTTGGCTCAGCTTTTCTGGTGTCATGCAGCTTATTCCTCAAGCTCTTCTTGTCCTCTACTATCTTAAGCTCTGGGACCCCTGTGCTCCTTTGAACCCATTACAGTTGAGAAAGGTGCATCACTGCATTCAACGTAATTAGTCTATAAAAAAGATCATTAATGATCATAGATGATTGAGAAGAAGACTCACAGTGTCAGTCAGGCTTTGAAAGACACAGTGGTCTGCTTTTTCATTCAAGCCATATGAGCATCTATATAATGATTTCCAATAAGCCCATTGTATCAGAGACACGTCTGGCACTGTGATTTACAACCTTCCATAAGCCACATGTAAGTGGATTACTAAACTGGCATAGAGCTCCTCTTAATGCCCTGCAGAAAAATTACTCATTCACTACTGTGAGCATAGCCAAATTTCAGAAGAATGCGTGAATAATGCTGCGTTTCTTTTTACTTTTGTACCTGTGCAGACAAAATTATGGCATAAACACAGCTACTACCGACAATCGGCACACAATGCAAATACACTCTATTGATGTTATAGGTTAAATATTACCTAAGAAATCAAGACAGTGACTTCACATGATGGAAGACCAGCACAGTCTCTAAGACTTAAACCACACTGAGCTGGTTTGGGATGAACTGGACAGAAGGGGAAAGCAAAGCAACCTGCAAGTGCAACATTAAAACATGTGATTTAATTTCAGAAACACAGAGAATTATATAAATTTAAATAACAGCAGGAAAAATTGAGGTTTTCTAAAACTTTGGACTGTTTCTGTACGTTCACAAATCTGCTGACATGGAAATGTGTCCACATGTGTTATGTTTCTTCTTTGCCTAAATAGGCTCCCATGTTGCTCAGAGATGGTTTAGACTCTCGGCATAACAACTTCATTTAGTCTCACTGCCATGGGTTCAGATCGCACCAGAACCTTCTGTATCTCCCCTACAGGGGTCCTCTCAGCCTTTCCGCCTGCTTATGTGTGAAACGGTGCCAAGAAAAACCAGAATTTTCCCCATACTCCTTAAAATGAACAAAAATGTCACACACAGAATTTTTATGAGAAGGCATTCACTTATTTAAAAACTCTCACTGCTCAGACATACTGCTTCTTATTGTCTCGAAACATGTTGAAAAAACCCAAGAAAAAGAGTACATGCTGATTTTGGGAAAAGTAACCTGGTAATATAATAATAATATTCATGACTATACACCGTAGCCAGGGATTTACTTTCTTCACACAGAAACATCAGAGAAAATGTATTAGCCATGCGTTTAGAGTCTGGATTCAAAACACTTTCTGTCAATAAACAGAAATAACTTTCTCATTCATTCTTCTGTTACAGTTCATGTGTGGAGGGAGCTCATGGTTCAGCATCATAGTGAAGTCTTCTTGTGCTCTGGAAATACAGCTGGGAGCTTCTGAATGCTTTGTTACATGATATATTTTTGAGTTTGAAAGTGGAGACTGCCTGACTTCATTCAAAGTTCACATAATCAAACCCAAGAAGTGGATTTAACCAAATTGCACATCTTTTGTCATGAACAGTATTCATATGCAGTTAAGAGAGAATTATGGAAAAGACCCCTCTGAGAACTTCTATATAATAATAATAATGGAATCTTTGCATTTTTAAATTAAAAGAACAGAGTGATGTGAAAATGATTAATCAGATAGTGTTTGTGTGTCACTTGCCACTTTAGATCGTACTCTGATTTCTTCCTAAGAGAGCAAGCACACTGCTGCCAGCTGTTTCACCACATGTTGAGAAGGACTGTCAGAAGGGTTTAGGGAGAGAGATGCTTTTATGGAGAAATGTGTTTATTAGCCTGTCTCCATAATCAGTGTTTCTACAGCTGACCTGACACTCTCAGTGGAAACCAACCTTTGAACTGATCTGAGATGCTCACTCATGTGTTTCAACAATCTAGATTTTCGTTTTTTAGGTGCTATCACACAGATGAGTCAGAAATAGCTGTAACGTCTAACTGGTAAATTAGTTCAGCGTTGCCTCCATGTGACATTGTTTGGTTAATCAAGCCCAGTCTCTCTTGATTGTGCGGTTACTTTTCATGTTTGTGTGAGACGTTCTCTCATTAATTCCAATAAATCTAGCGGTCCGGAAATCACTGACACTGGCTCATTTAATCTTCATCTCTCTGATCCCACATAATAGCAAAGACCCCATGATTAAAATCCATTGAGGCGCATCACACACAATTTTACGGTAATGTTTCACTGTATTGCCCTGTTTATCAGTGAGGATATGTTCTAATCAATAAAGCCTCTGTCTCTTGTTTGTTCTTTTGTACTAGTGTATTTGGCTTCTGTTTGATATATGCTGATTGCTATGTACAGTTTGTGACCAATACACCTGCAGCTTTCAAACTGGCTGCACTAAGGAGCTCTTTAAATTGCCTCATACTGGCCACTTGCTTTTTATTTAATGTCTGTCTGTACTGAGTAGGTGCCTTTTAGTTGCTATTTACTTACTTCAAAGGAAAGTTTTATTTTGTCTTCCTCCCAAAACAAATTTAAAGTATAGTTGTGCAGATTTTTCCCTAATTACATCCATGATGTGGATGTAATTAACCCCAGTGCACAGTGTTCATGCATGTAAAGAATTGCATTTACTCTTTATTCATTTGACAGCGCTATAAATTAGGGACCATCCAAGCAACAGTCTCATGCTGCATGACATGGTGATCACCTGTGTTCCATCAATATTTCATGACATTTCTTTCTTGAGATGGCAAAGTTACACTGCAGCCAAAAATGCAGCTATTTGTAGACATTGCTGGCCAATTAACAAGATTTTTGTTCATTAAAGATACATCAAAGATGGTGGGCCTTGTAATATTTTCTGGGAAGGGTTGGGGCTACTTGCAAATGTTCACATAGGCAATCTTCTCTAACAACAGCATCAGCATAATTTGAAGCAATCCTTAGCGATAACAGCGTGAAATTTATTCAGGTCACTTGACAAAAGACCGAGATGGAATTGCACCATATTCCTCTGTCATACATATAAAACTATTGTTTTGGTGAAAGTACTCTGTTCTGAACTATTTGTAATGTGCTGCGGATCACTTTTACTTACAGCTACAATATGACAATATAGAAATGATATATTAAACTCAGAGTGGATGCATTTGAATATGAATTTCCTCTCTGACTTTCTGAGGAATGACTCATTGGCATTCAAGATGCTGTGCCATGAGTGTGCTGGTGTGAAAGCCGGCATTAAAGTCAACCAGATTTAGGTTGGCATTCTTGTGACTGATCAGACTGGCTTCCCTTAGGCTTCCACAGAAGTGCCTGGAGCAAAAGCTAGTCAGTTGCTGCTTCTGCACACTCCGTGCAGTGTCACGACGCTGACAAAGCCTACTCAACAGAAGCGCAAAAGTTTCAAGATACTTTGACTCCCTTTCAAATCCCCAGTACCTGTCCTCAATCTCTCTGCGTCTCTCCCTGTCCACTTCTCTCTTCTTTCCAAAGCAGAGAAAAAACTTTCTGAAAATGTGTTCACTTTTGTAATGCAGTGAACTGTAACATCTGTAGCCAACCAGTCCTCCATACAGTACATATTTCTGATCAGTTTTGTTGACAGCATAAAAGATCAGAGAAGACGAGGTAAATGGGCAATCGCCACAACTGTTAAATGCAGGATCTCAGCACTCAGTCAGCAGGAGAGTTAAGTTGTGAAAGGCACAGCAGGGATCCTGTGAAGAAATGAGAGACTGGAAACGGTGAGACTAATTGCGTCTCTGCAGGGGAATAAACATGTAGTGTAGCCAATTTCATTAATTCATTTAATGATGAGCAATTAAAACAATTCCCACAGTTGGCAGGTGTGTGTTTTCCGTGTGAACTGTAATAAGTTAATTACCAGTTTTCCAGCTAATATATTGTAATAGTTATGCATGTGTGTATATACAGTACCTTTAATGAAGGTTTGCTGATATTATGTGAACAAACATAATTATTCTGGTGTCTTTCCCATTTCAGGTGGCCAACCTGCTGCGACTCTTCCAAATCCCTCAGATCAGCTATGCTTCCACCAGTGCCAAGCTCAGCGACAAGACCCGCTATGACTACTTTGCCCGCACCGTGCCCCCTGACTTCTATCAGGCCAAGGCAATGGCAGAGATCCTGCGTTACTTCAACTGGACATACGTATCTACAGTGGCATCAGAAGGTGACTATGGTGAGACTGGGATTGATGCCTTCCAGCAAGAGGCTCGAGCCCGCCAGATCTGCATTGCTACTTCAGCTAAGGTGAGCCGCTCCATGAGCCGCTGGAGTTATGAGAACGTGATCCGCTCCCTGCAGCAGAAATCCAACGCCAAGGTGGTCATCCTGTTCACACGCAGCGAAGATGCTCGTGAGCTGCTGGTGGCAGCCAACCGCATGAACGTCACCTTCACCTGGGTGGCCAGTGATGGCTGGGGAGCTCAGGAGAGTGTGGTGAGGGGAAGTGAAGCTGTGGCAGACGGGGCGTTCACCATTGAACTGGCTTCCTATCAAATCCCCCAGTTTAACGAGTACTTCACTGCCCTGCACCCCTACAACAACACCAGGAATCCCTGGTTCAGAGAGTTTTGGGAAAACCAGTTCCAGTGCAGCCTCCACGATCTGGGCTGTGGAAAGCACTCACTCCGGGAGGTTCCATTTCAGCCAGAATCCAAAATCATGTTTGTGGTGAATGCTGTCTATGCAATGGCTGCTGCCTTACATAACATGAGGCAGGCCTTATGTCCCAACTCCACCAGGGTGTGTGATGCTCTTAAACCTGGCAACGGACGGAAGTTTTACAGGGACTACATTCTCAAGGTCAAGTTTGAAGGTGAGTAAAAACTTGATGAACTTTTATTATTGCAGTGTTGCTTAACAGATATTTGAATTTTCAGGATGCAAAACTGCTTTCTTTTTCTCATTATTCCCTCATCTGCATAAAAGTCCCAGTTTAATCTCCACAAGTGCACTCTGCATGTAGTGTATGCTGCCAGATTGGGTTATATCAATTTAGATTCATTGTACCATTTCATATAAAGTGTTGAATTAGCGCAAGAGTAATTCTACGTCTTTATACACTGCAGCTTTAGATAAAATCTGTAATGATTCAATTTGCAAAGATGAAACTATTTCCACACCCTCATGCTTTGAGGCTCCTTCCTTCATGCATTTAGACTTGAGCATGAATAGAGAGAGGCTCCTTCAGCTCCAACACCGCAGATACACATAAACATCATTTCTTCTTTCTGATGCAGAGAGAATATTTGTTTTCTGCTTGTGTACACAAGGCTGAAACACAAAATGTCTAACAGTATTTGCATAAACCCATTCACACATCACAAATGATGGACCCACGAATTCAAATACTTTCACTTTCATAAATGAGCTGTATTGTCTTATCCTTCAGTTTTTCTGGAAATGCTGACATTGTCATTGACAGGAGATACAGGTAGATCACCGTGCTCTTTCCCAGCCATGGCTTTCTGCTGTTTACGATTTAAATAAAAAAAGCAAAAAACCCAAAGGATTTTACTGTCCAGAGACTTCCAGAGAATCAAAATTGGATTGCAGGCCTTAAATTAGCCAGTCCCTGCAGACATTACAACACCCTAAGGAGAAAACACACACAGCAGATGGACTTCTAAATGCTCTATACGTTTTAAAATCATTTGGTATAATAGATTAGATGACGAAAGTGCTGCATAATAAAGTTTCATTTTATTTATATAAAATAAAGACAGTTTATGCAAGTAACTTTAAAGGGCAACAATTTTAATAATAGATTTATTTGCTTAAGCAGTTGAGGGAAAATACATTTTGTTGGATTCATCCTCCCAAAATGTGAGGATTTTATATCATAGTAGATTAAATCTCTTTGTGTTTTGGACTGTGTGCTGTATAAAACACGTGTTTCTGAATATGTCACCTGGACCCTGAGAAATTATAATGAATTTTTACCATTTTCCATAATCGTATGGCAAATATGATAAGTCACACAATTGAGAAAATGACTATTAAATACAATCAGCATGCATTGCAGCCCTCAGTACTCAATTTCATGACCACGTATACAGAATGTTAATACAATCAGGATAACGACAGGCGACTGAAATTTTTAATTGGTGCTTTATTTCAACCTAGACTTTCATGAGCAGACCGATCACTATTTTATATAATGTGCCATCTGTCTGGAATTCCCATTCCAGTGTTCAGTCCATGAACTGACTCAAACTGTAGCTTTCATCATGTAAATTGACAACTAGCACCTGTGTCCTGTCACAGTCAGTGTCTAATATGAGACAAATAAAATGTCAGCAGAGACACATAAATAAGCAAAGAGGTAAATTTAATATTAGACTGTCCTTCCACAAAAAAAGGTTGTTCTCAAAAACAAGTGTACTAGTGTCACAAACCTAAAAAACAAATGATGATATATGATAATGATTGATATTTTGCTTTTCTTTCACTTTGAGTGTTTTTAACCTCAGTTTGACCTGCCCTATATTGACGCCCATCAACTGCTATTTTCTAACACTCTTTTTTTTTCCCCTTTCACCTTCAGCACCATTTCGCCCACCAGACACAGAGAATGTAGTCCGCTTTGATGCCTTCGGAGACAGCCTCGGCCGTTACAACATTTTCCACTATCACAAAGAGGGCGAACGCTACGTATACCGTAAGGTTGGCTACTGGGCTCAGAGCCTGACCCTGAACACCAGCCTGATCCCCTGGGCTGGACAGGTTGCCCCCACCTCCCAGTGTAGTGACCCCTGCAGGAAGAACGAGGTAAAGAGTATGCAGCCTGGAGATGTGTGCTGCTGGATCTGTATCCCCTGTCAGCCCTACCAGTATTTGCAGGATGAGTTCACCTGTGCTGACTGCAGTTTTGGACAGTGGCCCCTGGCCAACCTGACAGGCTGTTACGACCTGCCTGAGGAATACATCCGCTGGGAAGATGCTTGGGCCATTGGACCCGTCACCATTTCCTGTCTAGGGATGATGTGTACGCTCTTTGTCATAGGCCTCTTCCTTAAACACAATGAGACACCCGTGGTGAAGGCCAGTGGACGTGAGCTCTCATACATTCTTCTGCTGGGAGTGCTGATGTGTTATAGCATGACCTTCATCTACATTGCCAAACCTTCTACAGCAGTGTGTACACTGCGCCGGCTAGGCTTAGGCACTTCCTTTGCTGTGTGCTACTCAGCCCTCCTTACCAAGACCAATCGCATCGCTCGGATCTTCAGTGGGGTGAAGGACGGAGCCCAGCGGCCTCGATTTATCAGCCCGGCCTCCCAGGTTGCCATCTGTGGTGCTCTGATCTCCTGCCAGCTGGTAGTGGTAGTGGTCTGGCTGCTGGTGGAGGCCCCGGGGGTGAGAAAGGAAGTGAGCCCTGAGAGGAGAGATGTGGTAACCCTAAAGTGTAACAGCAAGGACTCCAGTATGCTCGTGTCTCTTACCTACAACTGCATCCTCATTATCCTCTGCACGGTCTATGCCTTCAAGACCCGCAAATGCCCCGAAAATTTCAATGAGGCCAAGTTCATTGGGTTCACCATGTACACCACCTGCATCATCTGGCTGGCTTTCCAGCCCATTTTCTACGTTACTGCCAGTGACTATAGGGTAAGTTAAGTTAGGCTTAATCTGATCTTACTGGAAGGTAACCATTGTACTTTACAAGTGTTACTTTACTCTTCTCTAAATGACATACATGCTGTGGTAACTATTCCTAGTAATTTATTTGTTCAGATGGCTGTAGGTTCTCATAACCTGAGCAGAATACATCTTAATAGATAATGACTTCTTCTGGGGTTGAATTTGGATTTTATATGCATGATGTCATGAACTAATGTCAGCTAAAACTGATATAACTGTCAACCATGTCTGTGTTGCCTGTGGCTCTTAGGAATATATATTCATTATTGCTGCATAGATTTAATTCTTCATAATTAGCTGCACACTTTAGCTTGTCATGTACTTTGACTACTTTATTTTAACTTTAAAGTTTAAATATTGATGAAGTGAAAGTAAATTATAAAATATGGATGCTCAGGTCATGGAGAAGTGTGACAGCACACTAAATATCTGTGTTACCACAACAAAACCCCCAGTTCTAGTAGTGGTACAACTAATGCAGCATTTCGTCATGGTATTCTAGGTCTTCTATAACCAAAGACAAAAAAATAACTTGATGGTTGAAAAACACAGCAGCTCCTTCACAGTTCCCCCAAATTAAAAGCTTGTCCCAGGAATTAATTTTGAAATTTATGCTAACAAAGTACATATCCCTCCAATCACAGCGTTTCCTAAATGAAATCCCAGAGGAAAAAAAAAAGTTTTAAACTATTCCATTTAAAAATGGTAAATCCTCCCCTCCCAGTGAAAATCCACTGTGGACACTGATTCAGTCACCTTACCTCAGTACCGTCAGTACCCATGAGGCATAAAACATGAGCATCTCTGACACTGGTATATCTTTTGTCCCAAACCAGCATACCAACATGAAACAAGACAGACAGACAGACAGACAGACAGACAGACAGACAGACAGACAGACAGACAGACAGACAGACAGACAGACAGATA
>JBBMJY010000018.1:13687753-13725406 GCA_037833715.1 Toxotes lorentzi
AGATAGATAGATAGATAGATAGATAGATAGATAGATAGATAGATAGATAGATAGATAGATAGATGGATGGATGGATAGGTAGATAGATGTGTGAAACATGATTAACAAAGCAAAATGAGAACTGACAAGATAAATAGTGTTCAGTTTCTGACAGTGCATCCTGAATGGATGCTGACGGTCATCTGTAGACACGAGAACATACACTGACTTGATAGTACTTCGGAGAAAAGGGTGGCCTCAGTCGTGGGGGTTTATCCCTCTGGGGTCTGAACAGCGTGCAGTGACACAGAGGCAGAAGGGAGAAATAGACAGAGGAATCCCCTGACACAGCGGCCTCTGCAGAAACATGGAGAAGGCAGGCCAGACCATGAGCGCTGAAAGGGAACTGAACGTCCCTGTGTGTCCCTGTGCGTAGCTGTGTGGAATGGAGTGTGAAAGACTAGGATGCTGAGTCCCAGCTGTGCCCTCTGTCCTGGGACTGTACTGAGGCTCAGAGGAACCCTCCCTCCAGGCGCTCCAGGCAATGCGGGCAATTCACAGCCAGAACAGGCTCATCAGATAGATGCAAAACTCCCCTCTGACCAATGAATAATTACTGAAGCAACTGAGTTGGCACGGCGTCTCGAGTTTTTCACAGGCAGGGACATATTACTAATGTTCTTCTAGTTTTACACCACTTCTCAAATTGTTGTCACAGCCTGATGCAAATATCCAGCTGAATAACAAATACAGATTTGATTGTCGTCTGTCATAAAATCTTAAAGTAAACTAAATACAGTCCACTGAGCCATGAATAACACATTTGATTATCACATGAAATATTGAAGATGTTCTCCACAGAGGACTCGCCTGATATGCCAGTGCTGGTCATCTCATCTCAGCAGGAAACACAACTGATTAAACAGCCACTGCAGTCAAAAGTCACAACACTTCCATGAAAACACTGAAGGCTACTGACTGTAATGAAAGACAGAAAATGATTTCCTGTGATCTTTACAGCTGCTGCCGGTTATGATATCTCCTATATCCTTGATCTGTCTTAAAATGGACCTTTCCTAGTCTGTCAGTTAAGCTTGTATGACACTGGCATTAAACTTCAGCACCATAATGTTCTGCATCTCATAATACCATGATCAGACGCAGCGAAAGAGCTGAACCAGGAAGTGCCTAAATACAGAATGTATAGCCCTTTGAGGAAATACCGGAATAAATTCAGCAACGCAGCATTAGTGGAGGAAATACAATGGCAGCATTTCTCTATCTGAAACAGCTGATGAAGCCAGTGGAGATCAGTATGGCATCCTTTTTATACCATACATATATTTTATTATATTTTAACATTATATTATATTTTATTTTAATATATATTATTTTATTTTTTATTTAAACTCATGTCTAATTACACTGGGTAAAAAAAAAAAAAAACTCACTTGTGAGATCTCAAATCACACACTGGTCGCCATCAGTGAGTTACTGGTGGGTTTTGTCTATTCAAGGTCCATGCCGGCCTCATCATCCAATAAAGCTTTTCAATAAACGTACAGCGCGAAGCCCAATAAAACGAGGAATCTCATCTCCGCTGTGAGGTTCTCTGGAGGAATAAAGCTACCTGAACACAGCAGACATTATTTATATCTGAAGCAGCAATGCCGTATTCGCGAAATAAAACAATACCTTCAAAGGCCAAACACAGTAAAAAAAAAAACAAAACAACAGTGAGCGAAGACAAGTGCAGAAACTGCAAAAGCCATGCTCTACATCCTGTTCTCCACACTTGAGCAGAAGACCCCTGGAAAAATATTACTGCAAAGGCAGATTCCTTGTCCTCTGCTCTTCCAAAGCAACATCTTGTGAATTATTAAAACCACTTAACAGGTCATTCCTATGCAGTACTGTCTGCACTTTTATTCAAAACAATTTCTGAATTAAGTAGAGGATATATAGCCTCTGTTCCCTTTAGTGTTTCTCAGATTATTAACCATAAACTATCCCTTTGCCTCTGTGTGTTACCCATAGTGCATGTATCCATATATGCAGAACAGATTTACATTAAAGAAAACTGGTAATGGTAAATCTCACCCTAGGACCTGAGTGCATCAGTGTGTGTACTGTACATCTGTACTTGATGGCATGAGGTCAAACTTAATTTTGAATTCACTGCACGTAGAAATCTACAATGCATCTCATGATGCAGAGGTTTCGTGGTGTAGTTGTTGTAATGTAGTTCACATCACGTGGTAAACAATGGTCTTTAGTCATTCACATATACGGTACATGTCAACTATATATTACTATGAAATCTTTTTTCATTAATATTTTCTCAAGTAGTCCCTACCATCATATAATGTATTATAAGTTGACAAATATTGTTGCAATAATTACTCATTATTTACTGTAAGAGAGGAAGAAATTGATAAAAATGTATACAAGATGATTAAATATTGTTCTGTTCTAAATACTGGGTAGATTTTGTGTCACTTACATCCGTGCTTCAACTAATGGATGCTGTTTATTTGCTATTATAACGTTATCTTTGTTGGAGAACAGTTTGTGCACAATACGTGGTGCCTGCATCATTTCAGTACCAACATTAGCATTCAGGGTGATGGCAGACACCTGCTGTGCCTTGTGAAAATGAAATGCACCTGCCACACACCACGCGATGCCGGACTGTATCCCGTTATCCAGGAAAAGAAAAAAAGAACGCTGCGACAAGGTTGGAATTGAAGGCGCAGATTGATGGCACATAGCAAGATGTAGGCAGGGTGGGGGAAAAGGGGAGAGAGTGTTAAACAGTTGATTGACAAGCAAATAAACAGATCGCTTAACACCTCTCTTTAGCAATCCCGGCTGATGGCGCCCTCCTTCCTCTTAAGTTGCTGCGGTCTTTGATTCTGAATTGTAAAATAAGTCCTTATTGTTTCGTTTCTGATTCCTGAGCCCTGTTCTTATTAAAATTTATATTCTTGAACAACAAAATGTTCCTCAACACTGCTTATAGGATTATTCATAAGCAGAGGCACTTTCTGGTAGTTCTGTACCTTCCCTTCAGAGCCACATCAGCTCTGAGGTTTAAATAAACATTTAAATACCCCCAAAAAAAAAAAAAAGTCACTGAAAATATCAACACTAATTAAATGTGAATTTCACACCTCTCTTTCCTCCTCCAGGTGCAGACCACTACCATGTGCATCTCCGTCAGTCTGAGTGGGTCTGTGGTGCTGGGCTGCCTCTTCGCTCCTAAGGTCCACATCATCCTGTTCCAGCCACAGAAGAATGTCAGCACCCTCAGGGTGGCTACCACTCGCTTCAGCGTCACCACCGGCCCAGGCTCCAGTTTCTCTCAAGGTAGCACCTGACACACAAAAATACAAACTAAATATATTGACTGAAAACAGTAATACATTACTCGCAACAGAAATTAAATAGGGTGTTTTCTGGGTAATTTATTGAGAATGTGATATTGACACACATTAACATACTAATTTCATATAATTCATTACTTGATTATTATACAGCAAATTCATCTGTAAGCACATGGTCTTCTGGGCTGTTTACAGTACACTAACTCAGTAGTAAAATCTGTAGCAGGGGCATGTGGTGTATCTGTATTGTTTCTGTAACCCAAAAAAACATTAAAAAAAAAAAAAATGTTTTGCAGCATCAGCCTCCAATGTTGTTCCAACAGTGTGTAATGGACGAGAGGTGGTGGACTCCACAACGTCCTCCTTGTGAAGATCGGTGAAGTTCCTTTGCCAAGCATTGTAAACAGAGTTATATAACCACTAGTCCTGAATCAGGTGTCTCAGATATTAAAGAGGTCACACAGACAATTGTCCTGACTTAGTTGTCCTCAAAGTGCTGTGAGTACAATGTCCCAATTATTTTATTTTGTTCTTTGACTTGTAGCGATTTTAAATGAGATGCCAATAAAGTCGCATATAGCCCTTGTTTTTATTGAAGATTCTACTTGCAACAATGGAGTAAATTATAGTAAATCTGTTAAATGTAATATATACAAGACGTTTTTAATGTAGATTTTGGTGAACCAGTTTGTGCTTTCTTGTAATTTATGTAAATAAAATGTGTTTTTTATTAATATCAAAATGACTAATAGTCGGTTTCTTTGCACATGTTCATGATATGCATATTCCAGAGGACAATATGTGCAAAAATGCTTTGAGAATAATCATTGCTAGTCTAAGTCACCTGCACAAATCTACCAAAAATGCAGCAATTTCGGGTTCAGTGTCATGTGGACAGAAGGAGCTAGGGATCAAACCATCAACCCTATAAATAAAGGTAAGTCCTATTCTACTTCCTAAGCCACAGCCCAAAAAAAGAAAGCAATGTATAAAGATATGACTTTTATGAAAGAAGTGAAATTCATGTAGTCAAGTAGCTTAACTATTTAAAATACAGAATTAAATGTATTTAAATTTGGGTTTAAAATTTGAGCTGTCTAATATTTATCAGCTTCAATCTACTCCATCTGCCAAGACCAAACAGTCTCTAAATGAAAATTACCAGCACAAATATCATCATCTGCTGATATGGGATAAAATCCACCAAAGCTGTCATAGTAATTCACACAGCATTCAGTACCCCTGTGTACATGAAGCAGAGGCTTTGGAAAATAGGCCCTCAGTATCCCTGATTCAACACTGCCATCTTGTGTCTACACTGATCTAATCTTGCACTCTGCAACATGTAGGCAGCCCTGGGGCTTTCTGTAAATAGACTCTTTGCATATGGAGGAAGTGGGACTGATAATCGGAGCACTGTTTTACTTCATTAGATCTGCTCAGTGGTCATTATCAAAATACAGTGATTATATAAGCCAGGTACAGCATGCACTGCAACAACTCCTACATGTGATAGTAAGAGCAGGAATGTTAACTTGTGTGTAAAGGTTAAATAAAGAGCAGCACCATATTAAACTAAGACATAATTATGAGAACATTCAGAATTATCTTTGGGCAAACTTTATGAGCAGCATGCTTTATTTTGCGCACTGCAGTCGATAACAGCAGTTAGAGTTCACACACACAGGACACAGCAATGGGAACTGTTGCCAACAACACCACCTATGACAACACAGTCTAATATGTGTATAACAATACATTAGTCTTTGTCGTGTTAAGTCTTAAACTGAAACTTTTAATTTAACAGCTAAAGATACACTTCAAACACACACACACACACACACACTCGCACACACACACACACACACACACACACACACACACACTTGCACACACATACACACACACTATCATTTATGCAGTTATTGTGCTGTCACACTTCTGATTTGCCTCCTCTGTTTTTGTGAATGTAGCAGAAAAAAATGGCACAAATTAAGTTTATTATTAGAGAAGAGGTACCTTATAGGAAACTTACACTGGAATTAAAAGTGACTTTACTATGAAAGTAGAAAGAGGCACAGAGCACATATCCTTTTCCTTTTTTCCTTTTGGGACTTATATACTTACACACACTTGTATTCATATATTTTATACACATACAATATGAACAGTAGGGTACAATATGTCCAAACTGTTCCACAAAGGGCCCTGTGGCTGCAGGTTTTCATTCCAACCAATCAGCAGCACACCAGACTTGACTCATTTAATCAACTGATCTCAGTCTTCAGACAGCTGATTGGTCAAACTGTGTGTTCTTGACTGGTTGGAATGAAAACCTGCAGCCACACGGCCCTTTGTGGAACAGTTTGGACACCACTGTCCTAGATAAAGCCAGCTCTTTACTCTCCACAGAGTTTACAGTTACATTTTAAATAAAAATTGTGAACTGGACCAGGACAAGTAAACCCTGGCCACCCTAAATCAGAGTTTGGAGAAATAATGTGAGTTATTTTAAAACTATTCATCCTTTAAATTACCAAAACATAAAATGTGAATCTGTAAAAGTGAGATGCTTGTGAAGCTACAAATGTTTTAAGATGTCAGCTTAACAGAGGATAGTGCATGTTGTGGATCATAGACAAGATCAGACTTCTGTGCACTATAAGAACATCTGGTGTCTAAACCCATAGAGATATCTGTATTACACCTTTATTAGTGAGGGGACATTAGTGAGCCACATTAATAGGTCTATATAATTTGCCCTGGTTCTCCTTACTTAAGTTGTGAAGGTTTCGGGAGGCAGAGAACATTACATACAGGTGTGGTGTCGCAGTCCGTTTCCCCGTCGATAAGTAACCTCCGCGGGACCGGGGTGGGGGACCTACGGGAAACGTGAGTAACGGGAAGAGAACACTATCTAAGGGACACATAACCGGGATATGGTAGGTGGCAGTATTAAGCTGTGCAGCTCCATGGATCCAATACGTCTGAGCTCCGCCTCTTCCTCTCTCTTCCTCAAGTGATTGTAAACTTCCCGAAACCAGTCGAGTCCGTGTCAGGTTCCTGCAGCATCAGCGAAGAGACTCTGTGTTCCTGTGCGCATTCCTCTGTTTCTCTCACTCTCATCATTTAAAGTTAAAAAGGTGAGTACTCACTGCTGCTGCTGCTGCGGCTGCTAACGCAAATTCAGTTCGTCCTCTGGATGAGGGCGGGGACTCACTGGTGGCCTTGTTCTAAAAAAAATATTTAGAAAAAAACTACTGTTGCATAGGGGTAAATTGTTGTTACTTACGGCTTTATTACAGTATCTGACTATTAAATGACTGTTATGACTCAGTGAGTGCACATATGTTCTGATGAACAGCCAGAGAGAGATGGCTAGCTGGCAAATGTGGGCAAGTCTGAGCTTGTCCAGGGATTATTCCCAGTAACCAGCATGACAGGTTTTCATTACAGGAGGCATGGCACCAAAGAGAAGGGCTGCGTCTGCTGCCAAGGCAGGTGGCAAAAAGGGCAAGAAGGAGCCTGAGACACCAAAGCCCAAGGATGCCTTCACCTGTGCTAAGGAGGCCCTCCTGGGTGCAGGGCCACAGGTGAAAGGCAGGAAGAGGGTGGATGAGCACTGCGAACTGTCAAGCTCTGGAGAGGTAGGAAGGATGCTGCTTAACGTTAGAGATCCTCAAAGTACCCATTCATGTATATCAAGGCAAATGACTTACAATTATATTTAAAGATGCTGAAAAATGTTCTGTGTTGTCTCCACCAGGTATATGAGGACTATGACTGCATGCTCAATCAGACAAACATCGGACATAACAATAATAAGTTTTATGTCATTCAAGTTATTGAAGCAAACAACAAATACTATTCGTGGAATAGATGGGGTAGAGTGGTAAGTTTGTCCCACATCAGATTCCTTCTAAGCTACCTTATCTACTTTATTTGGTTTTGCTGTTTTATCGCTTTAAATTCTTGAAAATGTTAGAAAATCTTGCACCTTTCCTGTGGAATGAAAACATCTGTTGGGGACAGTTTGCATGTTCCAAATGGCTTGTTTGAACAAATGTCCTCAGTCAATCCTTAATGAGTTCAAAGTACACTGTTGCCCATGAAGTTGGAATAATTTCCATTCCTCTTTTTATTCTTATGTATGCACATCATTAATCACATTGGAAGAGACTGATCAATAAAGTTTTGAGAAGATATACACTAAATAATAAATAAATCACATTGTCACAATCATTTCATGAGAAGAGGTAAAATATATTTTATTCCAACTTTATGGGCAACATGTTTAATGAGAAAATATTCTTGGATGTAGTCAGGTGAAGACAGGCTTTTTGAGCTTTTTAAATTTTAGGGAACTGCTGCTGCTGAGCACAGGCCACACAAATTTAACAGTTAAGCAGGTATTGTACTTGAGTACAATTTTGAGGTACTTGCACTTTACCTTAGTATTTGCATCTAATACTACATTTCAGAGGCAAATATACTTTTTACTCCAGATTAAGATTTGCTGCACTTCAACCAGCAACATCAGTGAGGTGCTGCTTATTGTTGCTTCGCGTTAGAGTTGTAGTCAAATTCAGGTTTAATCTGTGAAATTCTAATGACATAAAGTTATGTTTTGGTCTTTTTCTTTATATAGGAGAATTACTAATTTATGATCAAAACTTTAACTAAGGTTTAAATATTTTTTGTAGTCATTGCCATCTGATTAAAGAATTCTGTTCAGCTATTTTTAAATTAACCAGATGCAGTTCGGAAACACAGACTCCGAATGCTTTTACTTACAATGGAGTATTTTTGAAATGATTTGATTTCACATAAAGTAAGGGATGAAAGTGAGCCTTCGACCACTGAAACACTAATAGCTGGAACTATATTGTAGTGCATTTAAGTTTTGTGTCTACAATAGTCTACCTGTTATTGCTGCCAGTGAAAAAGTTCTGTTCTCCAGCAATGTTATGTTGCCTCTGATTTCAATAAATTATACAAAGCTATGTGGTAAATGTGAGTTTCCCCTTTAAACTGATGGCTATTAGGACCCAGGGAAGACTGGACTCTGGAGGGGGACAGTGGAGTATGTGTCCATTTGAAAAGAAAAAAAAAAGCCACACACAAACACAATCACACACCATACAATGTGTGACAGTCACTGCCATACACAGCACAGGACAGGGATGAGAGCGTTTCTGGAGGAGGGGTGATGAGAGAGAGGACGCATCATCTCCCATCTAAAATCATCATGGAGTCAGTGATCAGCATTTCTTTAATTATAGATACATATGAGTGATGAGACTGGACCTCTGGAGCCTCTCTAGAGACAACCAAACAACCAAACTTCATACACTGAGATGACTGGATTTAATAACAAAAAAAAAAAAAAAAAATCAAATGAAACTGGGCTTAATGTGATTTGGGCTTATAAACGTTGGATTTCCACAGAAGCTTTGTCAAGTCAGACACTTGGTTCACCTGTTTGGGCTGAACTGTGCCACACAAACAGAGAGTGGATTATGGGTAAGAATTTTATGTATAATCTGTTTTTTTGTTTTTGTTTTTTTTTATTAATTACGTTTATTTTAAAATTTTGATGATGCAAATCTAAATGGACTGTTATTTATGTTTGTTATGCTTTACCAAAAAAAAAAAAAAAATTTAAAGCACTGATATTTTCTAAATATGTTTTGCTTGTATCTCATCAGTGCACTATTGCATATAATGAAGGCATATCACAGAGGCTTCGATAAAAAAAAAAAAGAAAATTCATTCCTTTTTCATTGTAGACTTTTGGGGGCAGAAATTTAATAATCTAACCTTGCTTATTTATTCCCTGAAACACAGTCCAAAGTGAATCTATACAAATCTTGGTCTAGAAACTGCTGTGATTGCCTTGTCGGCGCTTGGCACTCTGATAGAAAGCACACGCTTGTCTCTTTCCAGCATTAATGGATTTATGATATCACAATTACCTTTTTGTCCATTTGTCCAAAAATACCTCACTCACATGCACATTTGCTTTTATTTACTCAGAAAATCTGTCCTTTGGCTGTCTGGTATATCAGATCAGTTTGTTACTCCTTTTTCATTGAGCTTCTCATTTCTTAGATGAAATTCAAGTCTTAAAAAAGAGTGTCATGCAAATATATTGGAGGGCAGTTAGACAAAAAAAAAAACAAAAGCACTAACCGAGATCACTCGGAGCGAAAAGCTCAGACTACTGAAGCAGGTCATTGCTTATTCTCCTCACAACTCTTCAACAATAGCTTAGAATGGCCCTTAATGGGGACTAATTCTGATTTTACATAAAAGCTATTCTTCTGTGTTTTTCTGTAAACAGCTTTTAGTCCACCCACAAGTTTATCTGTTTATACTTAAAATGTTCAAACCATTGACTAAATTTACATCTGAAATGTGTACGTCATTTCAATTAGAAATCAGCAGTGAGCTTAAATCTAATTGATATATATTATATATATATATATATATCCTATATGGGTAAATGCTTTTTTTAGATTCACAGATTCAGAGTGAACCTAAAATGTCTGTGCCGCCTTAAAATTTTTCCATTTATGGATTGTTTCCCTCTTTTTCAACACAGGACGTCCAGACATGAAGACATCTGAGAAGCAAATGGGGGAAGTTGTGAACGAATAATGGCCGACAAGACTGGTCCAATGCTAGCCTCTGTGCCAAATCAATCACTTCCGGATCCCACCACTGCCCTATGGCAGCCCAATCCTACCGTGCCTGTCGATGTTAGCGTTGTCACAAGCTCCCAGTCACAGATCAAAGACCTTTTTGGGTTGTTCTGCATGGTGACCCTTAATCTCATTGCTTTGTTGGCCAACACTGGTGTGATGGTGGCCATTGCTCGTGCGCCTCACCTCAAGAGGTTTGCTTTTGTGTGTCATCTCTGTGCAGTGGACCTACTGTGTGCCATCCTCCTCATGCCTTTGGGGATCATATCCAGCTCACCATTCTTTGGCACTGTGGTGTTTACTGTTCTGGAGTGTCAGGTTTACATCTTTCTCAATGTTTTCCTCATCTGTCTGTCTATTCTCACCATCACAGCCATCAGTGTGGAGCGTTACTTCTATATAGTGCACCCAATGCGTTATGAAGTCAAGATGACCATCAACCTCGCTATTGGCGTCATGCTCCTAATCTGGGTTAAATCAGTCCTCTTGGCTTTGGTCACGCTGTTTGGGTGGCCAGCTTATGGACATCAGAGCTCCATTGCTGCAGCTCATTGTTCCCTTCACGCAAGCCACAGTCGTCTGAGAAGAGTATTTGCTGTGCTCTTCAGTGTGGTTTGTTTCCTGGTTCCTGCAGTGGTTATCTTTGCTGTTTACTGTGCAGTTTACAAGGTAGCTCGTTCTGCTGCCCTGCAACAAGTCCCTGCTGTGCCACCATGGGCAAATGCGAGCCCTGCTAAGGATCGCTCTGACTCCATCAACAGCCAGACCACCATGATCACCACCACCTGCACTCTGCCCCAAAGACTATCTCCAGAGAGGGCCTTCAGTGGAGGCAAGGCTGCTCTTACTTTGGTATTCATTGTGGGCCAGTTCTTGGTTTGTTGGTTGCCGTACTTTATCTTTCACCTGCAGATGTCTCTGACTGGCTCCATGCAGAGCCCAGGTGACTTAGAGGAGGCAGTCACCTGGCTCGCTTACTCCTCCTTTGCAGTTAATCCATTCTTCTACGGCCTGTTGAACAGACAGATCAGAGAGGAGCTGGTGAAGTTTCGACGCTGTTGCTTGACCCAGCCTGTGGAGTTTGGGGCATCCAGCCATGAGGGCTCCTTTCAGGAGAACATCCTCCAGTTCATCCAGAGAACCAGCAGCACTGCTGAAACCCGCTCGAGCTGTGCCAACTCCAGTCCCAGAAACACTATAGACCAGGGCATAAAGATTCCTGGACAAATACCTGAGGAACATGCCTAAACATTGACCAACATGAGCTATGGATTACAGTGCAAATATATAGGCCAGGTCAGTTTTTTCTTTGTGCACCGGTTTTCCTTAATGGATAAGTTCACATTTCAACTTGATCTTTAAAACAATACTGACAACCCCATAGTTATATTGACAGGATAATTGGTGTTTGTAATTCATTAACCAACAACCTTAAAATGCACACACAGCCATGTCAGTATTGTTTTAAGACAGACATGAAAAAAATGTGAACCTATCCTTTAACTACATAAATGTCCAGTGCTTTTTACAGTAGTTTTTTTTTCATGATAGGTCAAAGTGCTACAGCTGTACTGTAACATGAAATATTGAAATAGTGATAAATGTTCCCTTGTGTGTATTTTTACAGAATATTACAATTGGCTTGGTTTAATGATGTTTGTAAAAATGTTTTATATGTTGATAAATCTGGAGTGTAACTACAATAACAAGGTCATGATTGGATGGATATTGAAATATTGTATTGTTGTATTTGACTGAGGAATAACTTGATAGACAGCAGCATAGTGTGAGTCCCACACATCACTATATCATCCCTTCAGAGCACTAACATGGTGGGCTCTGCAGTGTGAGGAGCTCTCGTGAATCTGACTATACCTCAGAGTTCCTGTGCGCAGCAGATTTGCCAATAGACTGCCCCTGTCGTCGTCATGGAAATTGAGTGAGCCTGTGACTCACATAGCAACGAGGGCCTTTCGACTGGATGTATGCATAAGCTTTAGATTCTGATTGGTGTCTACTAATTCTGGCTCATGCCTGCTTTTCACAAACAAAGTACACAAGGTCTATAAGTTCAGATGGAGGCTCATTAACACATGAATGGTGGCTGAGGATAGGTAGCAAAATTCCCTGCATATATGGAGTGCTATAATAGTGACATGGGTATGGTGAGGCTGAGATAGAACATTTACAATGGAAATCATTACTGGACATTGATAAGGCTCTGAGTGTGGTAACAAAGTGCTATTTTATGGCCCCTACTGTTTGTATTAATCTTTCACAAACAGAGGAAAAGACAGAATAGTGTGGTTACAGCAAGTAACAGCAAACACCATTTTGCTGTTACTAACTGGGATATACACAACTCTTACATAAATGTGTTATGTGAGTTGAATTCTGCATTAGCTTTCTTACCAGAAGGATCTGTGTGCTGCATAAATACACACCTGCAGATCCTGAATGAAAAATGTTGTGAGACACATTCATGGATGTAAAACCAAGATTTGAACACTGTATTTGTTAAGCTAAATATCAAATAATAATAATAATACAAATACGTTCTAGATCACTTTAGTTATCCAGCTAAAGAACCTTTGAATGACTGCAGTTCAAAATTGACAGTGTTCCAGATATAAACTGGATAGGCAGGTGTGACTGTCAGAGCTCAGCGCTTTGATTTCTCTGCTCAACTTTGACCAAGCTGTATGTTGGTAAGTTAAAAATGGCAGCACATATCTATTTTTCAGTGGCTCCTGCTAGTTTAACCCAAGGATTTACCTGGTTTTTTTTGCTGACAACTGTATGAGTGACTTTTACTGTTTCGGTCTGAAAATGTAAGTCCAGATGGGTATAAACCACAGTCAGATGCTTAAGCCCTCAATGTTGTTTACACACAGTATGGATCACAGAAGACAAGATGAGCAAAGATCAGTGACATTTCTGGCTCTTCCACAAGTATCCTAATCTCATCAAGCTGCAAAGAGCACTCACTCCAAAGTCAAAAAGTGTCAAATAAACTGATGGAAGACAACATAGACAAGATATGTGTGCACGCACTCTTTGATTCCTCTTGCAGTTGGCAAAAAAATAAAAATCAAGTCATGAAGTCTTGGGGTGTAGCCTGTCAGTAAATGCCTGTCTGTTTAAAATATAGTCAGGAATGATGTTCTTCAAGGAACATTACATGGAAAAGAGGCAAGCCATTTTTAATGTTAGTCAGGTAGATACTTAATTATAGATACTTAAAATAACCACCGTTCTCTTCACCTGTACCTGTGACCTACAGACTATGGACAATTTCCAACACATCTATCAATCTCTTACTGATGTTTAAAACACTTGGTGTAGCATGCCACCCAACAAGAAATTATTACTGGTTTTACCTGATAGTAAAGTAAATGTCAGTAGTGATAAAACAAAGTTGTGTGGAACAGCAAATGTATCACTTTAAAAAGAAAAGAATTTTTTTATTGCATCAAACCACAAGTACAAACTCTGCAAACTGTTTTCAGAAGATGGCAAATTAACTTTTAGGAGACGAGTTCTTCTGCTTATGGTCTACTGGTTTAAAAAGCTCCGCATTCACGCATTTACAGAAATTAATCTGGATGAATCTGGATGAATTTTTGGTAGGGTAATTTTGTGTTGCCTTTATTGCCCAATTTTTTAAATTAGCAGCATGAGTTGTTTTACAGTGATCTTTCTCTTTCATTCAAGTCATGATATAATCTTTGATTAAAATTAATTATTGTTTTACAAACCAGGAGATGTACCAGATGTAAGTAAATTAGCTCCTGTTCAGAAGAGGATCTACAGGCCTCAGACACGATTACAAGACAATCTGTGGGGTTGTTCATCACTATGGTTTCCACACACGCCGCTAATCATCAGCTAATCAGACACTGCCACTGATCCAAGACCCCTGAAGTACTGCTCCTACAACTGGGAACTCAAATTCCCAGTTTACTGCAAACACTGGGAGAAAGTGAGGTATTTGGGCACGTGTGAATAGAAACTGCAGCTGATTTAACCATCAGGGACAAATGATGAGGATTTATTTAAGGAAAAAAAAAGTAGACAAACCAAGGCCAACAGAGTGCGCTAGATACCAGTGAATTCCCCTCTCTCCTCTTTGTTTGAACATTCTCTGACAAGAAGGATTCAACAAACAGTGAGATACATGTTATCTGCTAAGTGTCTGGTGATGTTATTTTCAAAATGTGAATGATGTCTCAAGTTTCATAAGATATTGGAGTCTGGCTGAGGTATGTCTGTGGAATGTTTAATGGCCAGCTTTGGCCTCGGGAACAGTGTAAACACACAGGCGAGAGCGAAACACAGATGCATGAAAAATGCCAGTGTGTGCGGACAGATGCATTTTACTAACCCAGCCTATGCAGGAATATGCAAAGGTTCAGCAGCTGATTTGCTAAGAAGGTAAAGCAGATGTTATTGACGGATGAGGGCAGAATGTTTGCTGTGTGATTGTGTGGCGGCTTTGTGAATGAGTGATTAAAGTGATGAAAGCATTCTCACTGTTCTTTCCAGCACCATTTCCACCAGCAGCAGCAGCCAGTTGTTTTAAAAATCCACTGTACACTAGCTGCACAACACCACACAGCAGACAAAGTTAGCAACTAAGTGGTGAACACAGTGGAGCATTCCGCAGCTAAAAAGCCAGACATGTCCCTGAGGAAATATCTGACTTTTTAGCAGAGCTACAAGAGCTAAAAGGAGAGAGAATATTGGACTTGAAGTCCACTGTGTACATACAGAGCAAAACATACTGAGAGTAGGAGGAAAGGGGGATCAACAGAGTCAAACGAAGCCATGAGTGCATGGCTGCATTAACCTGCCGTAACATTTATGCTTACCTGCACTAGGTGCATATCGACAATTTGGTATTTCAACTTCCACAGCAGTATACTGAGAGGTACTCACCGTATATTGAGTTGTTTGCATGAAATGAGTTTTATCTAGGTTGAGTTTTGCTCTAGATTGAAAGGTTATAAAAACCTTAAAATCCTAAACTGCAGTACATAATGGCTTGAAAGTGTGCACATATCACACACAGGCATTGTGAGTAGTGCCACAGTGGACAGTAACACAATAGAGTGAATACAATAGTGAGTTTTTGGGGCAGAGACTGTGTCTGTGAAGGAGTACAGTTACAGCTAGTATGGACAATTAGGAGGACAGCTCTTGGCAAGAGGCTGTTGAAGCTGTGAGAAGTTCTTAATGGACCCAGCACTGCCAACACTACTTTCATGATGAGTGGACTGCATAATACTCCCACTGATCATCATTATTCCTCCAATTTTTAAGGAGGAAGCAGGGGCTGATTTTTTAACTATTAGCAATGGCCATTGGACATTTCTCATATAGGTGTAAATGAGACTTTCCTTGTAGTGTGTCACATGGAAAATGCTATTAAAGACAGGCCTGTAAAAGCCAATAAAGGCATTCCTCAATGAGAGGCAAGGCAGTCAGCAGTCCACTATGTTCCACCTGGGTGTCAGTGTCAAGCCTGCAGAGGCTAAAGTGGTAAGCTATCCTCCAGCTACACCCTGCTCATTCCCCATGTTTCCAATGACATGACCACAGCAGTCAGCCAAGCAGAGGCACAGCTCAACCTAGTGGAAATGGATGACCAGAGATTAAAAGATAGGAGACCAGCAGGGAACTTATGGAAGTGAACGTATAGTCTGAAGACGTGGATCCCAGTCGCTGACATGAGGCGTCTGATTCATCACAGGGATCCCAGAAGTGTCAACAAAAGTCTTAAGGTAACTAATGTGACCCGTCACCAGGATTTAACCACCATAAAATACACATAAACCTTAAGAGATCACACAGCACAGGCCACAAGCTGAGGTGTAATATATCATTTCCGTCTGGAGACATGAAGAACTTGACAGATCATTAAAATAATTAAACCTGCTGCACATGCTCTGCATACTGCACCTCCTGTGTCTGTTGAACCATATGGACTGAAGAAAAGATCTGCAATTACACCCATGCACTGACTTTTTCGAGATGATTTTATGATGATGAGGATGAATAAAATTTAAAGTTAGCAAATAAAACTTAATCTGTAAAAGCATCTCACTTAAAACAAGACTGGAAACTAGATGTGGCGGCGTTAATGAAATATTCATGTGTTGCACAATACTGACCTCAAGTGGACATAATCATATACACAGTGCCATTTTTGTTAATTTCCATAAGATCCTATAGTAAATAGCACATCAAACAACGTCAAAAATAACATTGAGTGTGATCAAAATCTCTTCGGTGCAGTACTTTCATGTCCTACCCCTCACTCTCATTCTGTCAAGATTTTGTAACACAGAACTTCCGCTCCTACATTTTCAAGCCCCAAGATCTCCGTGTTATATTCAACAAACTTAGGAAAAACTAAGTTTGTTGAATCACAGCGTCTCTGTGTCTGTCTTGAGGTCATGTTTGAGGATGTGATTGCAGAGCCTCCCTCAGTGCGGAGCTTTGATAAAGTGTGGCTGTGGAGTCACGCCCTGTTTGAGGCGTCCAGACTAGAGCTACTGATTCACCTCCCTCCTGCTGGCAGAAGTGGTTTCACTGGCAGCAGGGCTTCTCTTCGCTTTGCTCAGCTTCCTTCACATCTGGTAGGACTGTTATTACACTGAGCTGAGGTGGAGTTACAGGCAAGGATGAACAACTAAACTTTTTTTTTTTTCTGGTAAATAAGGACAATTTAGTAGATAGTTTAATTCAAAATGATGGATCTAATTAGAACTATCTTTTTCTCTAATACAGTTTCTCCCCATTTTTTTTAGGAGTCTAGAAGAATTTCTGTTTTTTATTGATGATATGAGTTTATGTGTTATCCACTTCCCTGTATCTCTCCAGGCTGATCATGCCCTGTGTGCAGCTCCACCTCATCAACATGCAGTCCAGAGAGAGTGTGGGGCAGCATACTGAACATTCTCATCAGCCCCTTCTTTACCAGCAATGGAAAGTGCTGTGGTAGTATCACCATCCATCTGCCAAAAGATGAAAGCAGATTTTTAAAAAAAAAAATTGTCATAACAGACTGCATTCTAATTAAATTACGATCAGTTTCATCATTTTCTGTGATTATTTAGTGTTTTTGCCTTGTTGACATGGATTTCTTTGTAAAGATGTTGGTGCATGATTTATAGAGTAAACACTAAGCCAGGACCTGATAACTGCAACACAAGAAGTGTGGCTTGTGGAGATTGAATATGTGAGATGAATAGCATTAAAACTGTTCCAATAATCTACACATGAAACAAGAATTTTTGATCTGACTGTAAAGCAGAAGAACCTAACAGGCTTTAGGAGATGCTGGTTCAGTCCCCTGGACGGAGTATCTGTAAGAAAAGCAAAATTAGTGGTGTAATTAATGTTGATACTGAAATAAAAACATTGCAAGTATGTCAGATAAAAATAATAGTGAATTTCAAGAAATGTTTGTCTGTCACTGAATGTGATATACCACTGCTCTACATTGTATTATAATGAAGACTGAAATAAAATCATCATGATCAAATAATTATTATGCTGCAGGTGATAAAACAACAATCACTGCAGTATATTTATTTTTTTCTTTTTTAAAATGTGGTTTAACTGTTACTTTAAAATTATAAACAAAAACCTTTATCTTAAGGAGACCTAATGCACGTATCTCCAAATGATGCAGCAGGTCTACGAGTTTTTATTTAGACTAGGTTGCTCTATGAGTTATAAAATCATTACAGGTGAAAATGAAATAGCCCGTCCTCTGTCAAATAGAGTTCTTTTCAAGGATGATTGATTTTTGGAAGATTTATATGGACCTACCTTGGACACTACAAATTTATTACAGGAGCCTGCATTACAAACAGGGGTGGTGGAATTTGAAAGAAATGGGTGTTTTCCAGTCAGTGAGGCTGACAACAAAAGACACTATGGAGTTGCATTGTGGGCTGTGTAAAATCCAGACGTTTCCAAACAATTTCCTCCCCCTAGGATTAAACCGGTAAAAGAAAAAAAAACTTATATAAGCAATGTTTTATATATGTATCAAGAAAAACACACAACAATGTTCATTGCAAAGGAAGTGCCACCCATATTGTAAACTAGCCCGAGTTACTGATATCCACTCTCACCAGTGAATTCTACTGTATATGACTCTAAATATAGGTGTGAGAGCACTGCATGTCTGTCTACATTAAATGGAAGATAGGAGAGAGAGAGCAGAGGTATGCCCACCGTGACTCTTTGCTGAGCTATTTCTGTCCTTCTGCCTCAACGCCTAACTGGCCTCTACTCTCTCCACAACCACACCAAGAATACTCCTCTAATTGGGTTGGCTCCCAACATGTGCTCTGATCCCATTGCACCCCTCCCTTCCTCACCCCTGTCTCTGCCACCAGGGAATTGGGGGCAAGGAATGCCAAGTCCGCGCTCTGAAGTCACTCTTGTCACTCTTGTACTGTTCTTACACCCCACTGATTGAGATAAATAGCAACAGAGAGCTGGGGGTGTTATGAGCCCTTGTGCCACTTTCCATATGGGCCTCCTCCTCTTCCCCCTCTTTTTGGCAGCACCACACTGTGTGAGTTTGTTTATGAAACATGCTGATATAGAAAGCTATGAGTGATAGCAACAACTGCCCAGCTTAAGGAAGACTGAACCAGAGTTTTATTTTGGGGAACTATTGAATTTTATGGATTGGTGCTTGCTAGAATGAGAAATATATGAGGAGGCTCAGGATCTGCCTTGCGTAAACTCTTTTTATTGTGCACTATTAAGAATATGAGCTGAATGACTGAGTCACTTTGAGTCTCAGTCACAGATTGAGATTAAGAAAATGAACATGTTGATAAGAGTAACATAGCAAATCCTATATTTCAATTTTCCTCCCTCTGAGTCCCTGTGACTGAACAGCATTTTCTTTCATGCCCACTCAGCTCTTTTACATGTTTTTTGGCATTGTTTCTGCAGGGAAAGATTAGCACTTGCAAATAAATTTAGCATGCAAAATAGGTAAATCCCTCCTAATGTCCTAAAGTCCTCCACTAAATTGGAGAAGCTCAGTTTTGCTCAGTATAAGCTGATGAATAGAACCAAACCAGCATAAAACTGTTGGTTTACAGGGAAAGTAATGGTATTTTGCATTATAGCACAAAGAAACAACTAATAATAATAATGTAAAATATAATTAGATTTTACAGCATCAAACATTAAGAAAGAGTTGATTTACATTGTAAGACCTTACAATGCAAACTATCATCCTGTTTAATCCACATTATTTAGTCTAATGCTCAGGAGTATAGATGTAACAGTGTAAACCTTGTACTCATGGTGACAATGGCTTTTTTTCATACACTGCACTTTTTTAAGATCTTTTTTACAGTTCAGTATTAGGGCTCACACAGTGTCTCAGCTAGAGCCAGAGCAGGAGGGTATGTTTGTGCTTACGGCCTCACTCTGTGGTGGAAGTTCGTGCCACTGTGCAAACTCTGCCCAGTTAGCCCCACAACCCTATGTGAAATGTGACACAACCTTGGGTTCTCCTTTAAGGCATGCCTTTTCTGTCTGTGTGCACTACATTGTGTGTGTATGTGTGTGTATATACACTTTCAGTGTGTGTGCAGGGTGGGGGGTCAGGCCACCATTTTTACCAGGACTTGAGCAGCAGCTGTCCACTGGCATGTCAGTGGGAGCGTCACAGTGGTGATACAGGGGTTCAGAAGTGAATCGAGGCGGTTGCGCGCAGTTTGATCCGGGAAGGTTTACCCTCACTGTCTCTGGCCCGTTCAGGACCTGCAGCCCCACCATGGCGGATCAGTACCAGTACAACACCAACGAGGAGAAGATTGTGAAGGACAGCCACACCAAGGAGATCGACCTAATTAACAGAGACCCCAAGCAGATCAATGAGGACGTGGTGAAGGTTTGTGCAGCATGGAGACAACACCCTGTCACAGAAAAGATTAAGAATGTAAACCCTGTTTTAGCATGTGTGGAAGCATGTGGAGAAAACACATTAAGTGGTTACTAGGAACAAAGACAGGAGAACAGGTTATTATATTGTCTGGAACGCCCCTAAATAGACCATGAGTTATTCCTGTTGCCTGTGCCGAACATGAAGTTTATTTTGGGAATGGGGTAGAAGAGAGTGAAACTGATACACTGTGCCCCCATGTTTTATTTAGGTTTGACTACTGTTTATCCTGTGATTGTTGCCATGATATTACCACAGAACATTTTCTATAAAGACAGAGCTTAATAGCCATTTAGATTAGATTTTGTTTAACTGACTTAACTTGTCCATGCAAACATGTTCAGTGAGGATGGTAATATCAGTTGAGCATGTGTTTAGAGTCCGCCTGGCTCAGTTTGGAACAATCTACAGACCCGGCCATGTCTGTTTTCACAAAACTGCCAAGACACTGATAAAGATTAATGATAATAAATGTTTTAAATGAGATAATAAGATTTGTTAAGACCACTCCTAATAGTCTGTGAATTACATTAAGCAACAAGTTAGCACTGACAGTTCTAATTTGTGCAATAATGTTCTGATAACACTTCCAATTTTTCTTTTTCTTTGCTAAACCCTCAAAATAAAGTGGATCGAGTATATCTATTGAACGAGTGCCCCAAAGTAGTTGAGCGTCAGATTTACCAGCTTTGGACTGCATCTCTCAGATCAACAGAACATTGACTGTTCTTTTGCAGAATTTGACTCTCGCAGTTCTCTAAGAGCTGAAAGAGGCCAAACCTCACAGAGAAAATATAAAACAGCAGTGCATGTCCAGCCATTCATTCAGTGGATGATCTCAGGCTTCTATCTCCACAGGAAACGGACAGCAAGTCGTTACTTCCCATTCTGATCCTATCCAGTGGTCTGGAAGAAAAGAAAGGGTTTTAGATGTGCCGTGCGTCTGCCTGCCTTGATTACTGACAAATTACTTCACATTTTGTGGCTAAGTCTCCACTGAGAATGCGACAGCGCTACCCAAAAAGACCAGGTGGCGTGTACGGGTGGCGAGGACTGAAAACAAATTGGACCACTGTACAGTTGCTCTCATGCATTATACATGAGGTGAACTCCGATTACTGAAAAAGTGTTGGAGTAGAGCTTTTTAGAATGATTTGGACCCAGCATTAAAAGCCACTTTGTAACTTTGTCTGTGTGCCACTACATTTTTTTATTCTATGAAGTGCAACAGATAATTGGTTTCTCTGCATAAATTGGATTCTTACACTCTGCAGCTTTCACAGGCATAACCTTCACACTTAACACTGACATGTGCATATTGCTTGGAGCCCACAGAGGTCTGGTGGAGGGAGATGGATAAAAGCAATGTTCCCTCACGGATGTGTAATAATGAAAGTCTCTTAAATTTCTTATTAGGTGGAGTTTGAGGATGTCATTGCTGAGCCTGATGGTACACACAGCCTGGATGGAGTATGGAAGCTCAGCTACACCACCTTCACTGTGTCCAAATACTGGTGTTACCGCATCTTGTCTGCTGTCTTCGGTATCCCTGTCGCTCTGCTCTGGGGCTTCCTGTTTGCCTGCATCTCCTTCTGCCACATCTGGGCCGTGGTTCCCTGCATCAAGAGCTGTCTGATTGAGTCACAGTGCGTCAGTCGCATCTACTCTCTCTGCATCCAGACCTTCTGTGATCCCTTCTTCGAAGCCCTGGGCAAGATCTTCAGCAGTGTGCGCGTAGCACTGCGCAAAGAAGTCTAAGAACTCACACAGTAGTGTTTATAGTATGATTGGATGAAGTGTGGTATCTTTTTATACACCAGAAGATCAGTCCTGGCATCTTGCTTACTCCCTGATACTCCTCCTTCTCCCTTCCATAACATGCTGCTCTCCACCCTCCCATCCTCAAGCCCTCAGCTGTGAGTCCTGACATGCCCGGTGTGCCTTTTGCCACCAGAAGCTCTGTGACAGCTGCAGCAGGCGGCGTGGTTCTGTGACAGCTCTGGCACTCCTGAAGGGCTCCATGCTCCTCACTAAGGGAGAAGAGGGCCGCCTGCCATGAGGAGAATCTGTCTGCCCTCATTTACTTGTATCACAAAAAGCTCAGATAGCGGCTATTCATTCACAACAAATGAAATTAACTCCCCAACACTGCTGCACCTGTGGACAGTGCTGCCTGTATGCATTACATTTACCTATTCTTCAAAGTTATATTGATGCTGTATGTTGCTGTGTCCATTACTGTTTTACTTCTTATTGACTGAATTTGACACTTATATATATATATATATATGTGTGGTGTACACCTCACATTATTAGAAAAAAACCCTAACAGAATGAAAGGAATTGAAAATGTTTTCTTAATGGAATTACTTTCTCCAGAATTGTCTGATTTCTCTATGTATTCAAAAATTATATTCTGATAGGTTTCCCTCTTAATTTGTGATGACTCCACAGTAACTAGGAGACTTTTTGGAGACTTGCAGATGTACAAGATATTTCTGGAAACAGCCATGCAGATAATCTATTTCCTTTTATCAAAGTGTGATGAGTGCAATGTTAAATCTACTGGTTTGCATATTTCAATCAAGTATGTGTAAACAAGTATGGACCTAACTATTGATGGCGCAAAGTAAAGACCTCTCTGTGAGACTTTAATGTTCCGCTATGTCTTTTTGGTTTGGAAGAAAAGTATAATACCTTTGCTGCTATTGTGTGCCTGCGGTGTATAAAGGAAAATTATTCATAAAAATTAATTTTTAATTTAAGGCCACTTTACAATTGCTGAAACTGTCCCTGTGATAAGTATATTGCACCACTGGTTCAGTGTTTGATTGAAAGTACATTATGTGTGTTATTTCAAATCTTTCTGAGAGGCTTGAGAAAAACATTTTTAAGATTCATCAAACATCTTCCCTCAGTCAACCTTGTGGCACTGACCAGGGAACTGTGACCCACTAGAGGTTGCTGTTGTATATCTTTCACATGCTTCCCTGTTGTGTCTGAGATGCATTATTGATGATTCAGTTTCACCACACCCTTCTTTGTTTATAACCTCAGTGTGATTCTTTCTGGTCGATTCCTTTTAGTCCTTTATTGCACTAAAAGTGATATAAAATGTACAGTCAGAGTTTATATGTGTAGAAATAGCACATCCGCTTCAAGCATAATTCTGATTAATGAACTGTATTAAACAGTGTAATTAGTGTGCAAGAGCGATTCAATTCGCAGGTTATGTGGTCAAATTTCATTAAAAAATAACATTAAGCTCTTCAATCACTTTCATTTCAGCACAATGTGGGCAATAATAACTAGATGATCAATTAATATGAAATAACATTCTCTCCACAGACTACATATTTTATTTAAATGACTAAGACATACAGTACATGTGTATCTCAAAATTCAGAACCATATATGTCGGCAGGTTAGAAATGCACATTGATAAGAAATCAAACATTTTATCCTCAAAAGGAAGTTTTCCTAAACAAACTGAGCTCAGAATCTACAATACAGAGAAGGTGAATGTATAGAATTAACGTATCTGGTGTAAGTAAAGTACAGCAAATTTACCACAAATACAGATCTCACGATTTTATTTAATTACTGTCTTCTTTTCCCTTTCCTTTGCGTTGTACAGTAACAGACACATAAATTGCCCCTCCACAGTTATTGGCATCTTACTCATATTCTTTGAGCATGAAATTCATAGCAACGGTCTTGTTGCCTTTGAAAGATTTATTGAACATAATTTCTCCTGATATAGTGTTTTCCACTGAAATACGATTGTCTTCTGATAGGTCACAGTGTTAAGGCTGTAAAGGAAGTAAACTCTCCCTGAATAGTAAAAAGTCTGAAATAAAAACTATAGTGTGGCAGCACAGTTGTTATTATCAAATAAAGGATAATTTTTGGCACCTTGTTAAAAAAACCTGTGATCCACATAATAATAATAATAATAATAATAATAATAATAATAATAATAATAATAATAATAATAATAATAATAATAATAATGCAGTTGAATATTCCTTCAATATCTAACCTGTAGCTTATAATAATGAAGCTTATAATAATCTTCCTATAAAAGTATCTGGAGCTGTAGCTTGTGGTGTAGTTGAAGTTTTATAGTGCAAGGTGGGAGAGAGACAAAATATCAGGATGAGCTGAATAACTGAGCTTGAAAGCTGAATCAACACCTGTCTCACAGCGTTTCAACTAAAACTGATTGTGAACTTCACAGAGATAATATTTATTACAGCATATTGTGTTTGTTTACAATGAATGTTAAAACAACTGAGTGAACAACAGCCTCAAACTTTGTTTTGCAACAGGGAACGCTAACAGTGAATCCATTGCCACCGATAACCTTTATTGTCACGTCCTGCAGGATAATGTGCCATGTCAGGCAGCAATTGTTGCCTCAACAAACCTCCAGAAACATGACTCACTTTAGTTCACTTCAGTGATCTGCACAGTCTCCAGATCTCAACCCAGTAAATGCGTTTTAGGGCTGAGGCTGAACAGAACGTCCAAAGTTTCAATGTATCATCAAACATCCCCCGGGATTACTTCCAGTAACCCTGCCAAGAATTTCTTCAGTTCAGGAGGCAAAAGGAGCTCTAATGAGTATCAGCTAGGTGTGTATAATAATGTTGTCAGAGCATTTTTGCTTCTTTCACATTTTATTTGTTTTTGTTTTGTTTGTTTTACTTTTTAGAAATCTTTACCAGTGACAGCCATGACATCTCACATCAAACGAAAGCTCAAGTAACAGTTTACGTGTATGCAATCCATTGCAAATAAGTGAACAACATGGTACACACTGGTTATTACAGGTGAGCAGTTTCATCCTAACACAGACAAACAGGATCTGTAAGCTTTGCTTGTGACAATGACTAAATCAATAGTTTAGCTGGCCAATGTTTACAGGGCTTAAAACATCATTCAAGCATGTTTTTCTTTTTTTTTCTTTCTCTGCTCTTCAAATATGTAAATATATACTGTACATCTAAAGCAAGAAACATATAAAAACAAACAAATAAACAAAAAATTCTATGGATTGCGCAGCTTGGTCCATGATTATCTTGGTCCATGATTATCTTGTAAGCTTTTATTAACAAAATATCGCCCCTCAATTATAGTCTGTACAACACTTTTCAATTTCACAATTCCATTTAGACTTTATACTGTAAATTACTGAAAATAAAAGAATTAAGACTTTTGTTGTTATTCCCCTTCTGCTTGAAGGGGCGGGGGGTGAGAGAGGGAAGGCAGGGCCAGTGCTTATGTGGTTGAAGTCTGTGTGAGGCTCCTCTGACTACTAGTGCTCTTTATAGCAAAAGTTGAGGAGTTGCTCTTGTGACTTGAGTCAAAGTCATGCTCACAGCGGCACTGGGATGACTTGAGGTAGCGAGTAGAACAGCACAGAAAGTTCTGCCTAAGATCCTGGAACAGATGTCCCGCAAAGCACATGTAGATCCAGGGGTTACAGCAGCTGTTGAGGCTGGCCAGCAGCATGGAGATGATGAAGGGCATGGCTGCAGGAGAGGACAGGGAGGGAAAAGTTACTGTGCTGTGACAACAAAATCCAAAGATTTATACCAGGTCTGAGTCAAACCAGGAGACTATTTTCTCTGTGAATTCCAACAAATAAAGGTGTTAGTGGCTGGCTGACAGTTTACCTGCAGGAACAGTGACAACATGTGTCAATGTAATTCATGAGTTTGTGCACAAACATTTTGTTTTACTTGTGAGGATTACTAATGTTTTTAGCCATACCAGTAGTGTAGCTGTAGGTATGGAAATGGTTGGTCCACCATTTTAATCCAGACTGATTTTTTTTTTTTAAAGTACTGGATGGATTGCCATGAAATTTGATATGGAAATTCACGTTCTGCAAAGAATGAATTGTAACAACATTGGTGATCCCTCACTTTCAACTAGCAAAATATTCACGACCAATTTTTCCATTTTTCCTCTCTACTTTGTCTTTAGAGCTAACTAGCAAATTGTATCATGTTAACACACTAAACTAAGAAGGCAAGCATGGCTAACATCACCTGCTTAACATCAGCATGTTTGCATCATCATTGTGAGCATGTTAGCATGCTGCTGTACAGCCCCATTGATGTGTTATCATTGCTGTAGACTCGTACAGTCTTATTTCCTTTCACCAATTTGTTACCATTTACTGGGCTGTAATGATTGTTAGTGTACAATCATTTCAATTACAAGTTTCAATCAGACAACTATATGATTGTATTATGATAGATGCGGAGATTCTCAATCCTCGAACTCACAGCCAGTATTAAAAGAGGTAAAAGGGATCAGGTCAGCAACATCATACCTGCGATAAAACTCTTTGCGTCAATGCATTTCCGAGACCTTTGAGGAAGGAGACGGTTTCATAATACTTGCAGCACCAGACTGAGACATAAACACAAAAGAACTGAAATGGTGACCTGTTTGAACAAACAATAAAAGCACTGATTTTCTCAAACGAATGACGGGACAAGCAGAAATGTTCCTCACACGCTGTGATGATACATCATAGCAAGTAACTTGCGGTGGCACGTTGGATGACATTTAGGCTACGTCACCTCCACCATCCAACTGACATTTTGGCAAATGAGTTTCGGATTCACATAATTGGTTCCTATCCTGTATTTAACCTCTTCTTGCTGGTTGCTAATCTTTCTCTCAGCCTGCCTGCACTCCTGTTATTCTCATGTTGTCTCTAATGATGGTTCCTGAGCTCCAACGAAAATTGTTCCTCGTAAAATGATGTCTGGAAAGGCATAAAAGTCACACCCATGATTAATAAGAACGGATCATCAGGTATTAAGGGTTTGATTTATGAGAGTAAAACATGAGTTCAACTGAGTGTAGATCATTCAATTACCCTTTTACTACAGTGTCAGAGGTTTTCTAATCTACTTTTGAGTGACTGCTGCAATTGTAATTTTTCAAATGAACCAATATTCTGATCTGAACAAGGAAATTAAAAATTTATGAATGTTCAACAAAAGGGCAAGCAAAAACTGTGTGAATTTACACAAACCTTCAGCCATGCATCAGTTTGCTCGAATATAGACCGAGCTATAGCGCTGCTGGAGGGAGTAATACACTTCACTGAAGACAGTGCAAAAGACCGACTGGTGGTCATCAAGAATTCTTCTCAGGCTGGGTGAGAGCACAGCCTGGATCTAATCTGAGTAACAGGGGAACTATCATGAAAAAGTCTTTACTGAATTAGCTCACGGTGTCTTTCACAAGGGAATGATAAATCACACAGCAAATGAACAGGCAGAATAATCATCCCCTGGGTGGTACATCTGTCTGACTGTCAGAGCTGATACTGGCTGGCCAAAAAGACTCTTCAGCAATTCATTAATGAGGACACTAAATGCTGATTCTTGTTCCCCGAGGGTAAACAAGCATTAGCAGTAATATCATTCAGATTTTTACATTCAGTGACATCTAAAAGTAAAACTGCTTTGTGAGGTCTGTCAGTCGCCGTTTTGCTTTTCTCACTGCTTGTAAGGATGTTATATGGAAACTGACCTTTAAAAAAAAAAAAATTAACACTTTGAGATTGAACACTGGGCTTTGTGTCTATCAAGCATTTAATGCAAATCAATAGTACTCTGTGTGTGAGTCGGCGTCTGAGGGCAGTAAGCTCAGCAGGGGAAGATGTTTGTGTTCACAGATTTTTTTTTTTTGGGAAAGCTAGTCTCTGAGTCAGGGTTTAACCTTCAGGTGTTTTTGTCCTCTACATAATGAAATCTGTCTGGCTGTTAAATGTGAAATCACAGACACCACTTATGTCCCCCTGACAAAGCTTAAAGAAATGGGCTATTTTACCATCTTCTGACATTTCCAAAATTTGTACTGATAAGCTAAGTGGGGTGCTAAAAACGGTACACTTCCCACTTCCCATTTTTGAAAGCCTTCACAGTAAATCCAAGTCGCAAGATGTAATAAATCAGATATCTCAGTCGTTTTGGAGGAACTTGGAGGGATGATGCAATTTGGCTCTTTATTCATGCATTTTACTTATAGCATCAGAAAACGTTACTCAGGCTGGCTTAATTGATGAATAAATTGATGAGAGACAGACAGACATGAGAAGAATGGCACCATTCTCATGTCTGTACCATAAATGAAGCTACAGGTAGTGTCCAATTAGCTTAGCTTAGCCTAAAAACCAGAAACAGCTAGCCTGGCTCTATTTACAGGTCACAAAATCCACATACCAGCACTTCTAAAGCTCACAAAGCCAGAAACTTCTTTGACCGGAGCCAGGCTAGGTGTTTCCCCCTGTTTAATATCTTTATGCTAAACTAAGAAAACTAGCTGCTGGCTGTACCTTCATATGTACAGTACAGACGTGAGAGTTGTATCAATCTTCTCATCTGACACCCAAGATAGTGAGTAAGCATATTTCCAAAAATGTCAAACGATGAACTTGAACAAATTATGCATCTGGTTGTTGACTGTCTCAGGGGATTTCTGAGTCATTCACAGCAGAAGACATGATTACTTTACTAATGAGCCAGACAGAGTCTGCTTGTGGAATCAGGCAAGAAACTGGTGCCTGCACATTGCACCTCTACTAAGAGTGGCCTTTTAAAGACAGACAGCAACCTTTATGTGGTAAACCTCCATTTATGTTGAAGCATCAGCTTGATTGATGTTAAAAGCAGAAGAAAAGAATGTCTTTATTAGGTGAATCTCAGAGGAAGCCACAGTAATAATGTTCCATGATGGTGCCAATCACTCAGAAACATGCTGCACCATAGAAAAAAAGATTAAGACATAAAAATAAATAAATGTATAAATACATTTTAATGACTAATATTCTAATAAACTTTTGTTTTTCGGAAGTCTCACATAAAATATTACAGATGTATTCCATGGAAAAATGAAAAAAAAAAAGTTAATTATATAAAATGGGCAATGAAGTATACTAATCTGAGGCCTGATAAGTCTGCTGGTTATGTGTCATAGGCAATACCCTCATCAACACGGCTCCCCACCCCCTTCCCTCCCACACAGCACGGATCCTCATTTCTCCACAAATAGACTCTATGTTACATTAACATAATTCTCAGCTCTGTATGCGTTATATTAATGCTCTTACACACTTACATACTTTGCAACATTGCACATTATTTGTACAGATTGTCCTTCTCTTAGTGCTTTCTTTCTTTCTTTCTTTCTTTTTATTTAGTATGTTTTGCTGCGTGTGTTATGGGACTTGTCGGTCCAAGTTTTCTGTTTGCACCAACAACACCATGCCAAATTCCTTGTATGTGTAACACACCTGGCAATAAAGTGTTTCTGATTCTGATTCTGATATTAAGCATTATTACTCCGTTTTACTGTTTATGGTCCTCACTTAAACAGTACAAACCGTTTTAAAGGCACAATCTATGATTTCAGTCGCCCCAAAACAAATGATTAAAACCTGTTATCACTTCCAGACTGACAACTACAACAACAGAATCTATCTTATTAATCTTAAGTTTTCTGAAATTGTTTGGTTTTTTTTTTTTTTTTTGCAATCTATACCAATAGCTTCCTGCTCTAAGGTGTCTGGTCTGGGCTCACTTGGCTGAGTATGACTCTAATGGACACTTTATCTCCACATACACAGGTGACACTCCAGTCTATCTTTTGTACACAAACACTGGCACGTGTCCCTGCCAATTCTTTGCCTTACTGAGTGCTGTTCACGTGGAGGAAAACCACCAGACATCTGCACGTAGCCAGGCTCTGCAACAAAATGAATTAATGACTTTCCTTTCCATTCACAGGCTGAAGTGGCTTTGCTGCTCTTTTCTGGCTACTGTAATTTTGGATATTCGTAAAATACAGCATCAGAGCCAAATGCTGTCAACTCCTCAGTGCATCAAGCAATATGCCTCCTCAGTGCTGAAGAACTGGCTGACAGCTAAGTGTATTGTGCAACTGTTTAGCTCCAAAGTGTAGATAGCTGGTGTGAACAATGCAGCTTGAGGAGAATGACAGCTACACACAACCAGTCAGCTGGAACCATTTCCACAGACCTGCAGAAGCAAAAGAAAAGAACCGAGGCCTACAACACCAAAGTCTGTTTACTCTCTTCTCGTCAGGAAACTTCCTGACATTATTGTCTTATTTTCAGCATGTGTACTGTTTGCTTTATTTTAGTCTCTTTTTATTGAAAATGTTTTTACTTTCCGTCTGAGGAACTACCATTTACATCACAGTTATAAGTGACGGAAACTGTTTGGAAAACAAGTTTTGTATTGTCTTAGGAGGAATAGTTCCTTCTTACCCAGAAGGAGATACAGAGTTCTGCAAAATCCTTAAATAAATGGCTCTAATTAGATTTACCTTTTCCAATAAAACAAAGGTCTTCCTGACAAACGGACAAATTATAGCTCGCAAATTAAACACGTTTACTTTTCACAAGGGTGATGCATTTATTTGCCTTTTTCTTGGTTCTCCGTTCACTCTCTCAAATGTGCAAATACATAGTTAAGTCAAATTGGCAGATTTAGTCTTCTGTTGTTACATGGGTGTGGCCATGGCCCAGCAGGTCGAAAATATAGGAAGCACATACAATAGATGGCGGCTTAGTGGCCTATTGTGGTTAAATGTCAACGACGCACTCCAACGTGCCTCACAGGTACAAATAGAGGCTGCTTGGCGCGCGGTGGCGCACACTAATTTGATTAATGATTAGCCGTCAGTTCGTCTCTGCAGCGCGAGGAAGGTCAGGGGAAACTTGGAAATCTGGAACTTGGAATCCCGCATGCTGCTTCTTTTTTTTTTTTTTTTTTTGCACTTTAAATCAAGCGTTTGTTTCTTAACACACAGCAGAGCGTATTATGTATACTGTAAGACTCTGACACATGAAAAACAGAACACTGGGCCGTTTTTCCTGCCGTATTTCAGTCATTACTGACGTAAACAACAAATAGCGTCAGAAAACGTTAGATTAATGAACTAGTTGTATAATGTAAGACCTGTCAATCAATTTTGAAACGATAGCATGTTATAATAATGGGCATCAAACATTGGTGCTGAGGTGACATGGATTAGGGACTGGGCCCTTAAAATGTGGAAAGATTTTTTTTTATGTTAAAATTGCCAAATGTCAGAAAACACTTAAATGTCACATTCGGGAGTGTATATGCAATTCCAAGCACTTCTATTTATAGCAGACAGATGAAATAGCCGAAAATGTATTCTACGTGCTTGTTTTAGCTGTTTTCCTGTCATTTTGTTAATGTCATACCTCCTCTGCACTGTGATGGGTCAGAGCTTCAGCTCTGAAACTCTGTCACCCACACCGCACCCTGGCTAGTTATTTACCCAGACACTAAAACAGCAAAACCTGGTTCTCCTTGAGTCAGCTACAAAACCCAGCGCCTGACCCATACAAATGAAAACAACAACAACAACAAAAAACAAACAAACGTGTTTTTGCTGCCTCCGTTTGCTCTAAATGGGTGATCAAACGCTCGCATCCTCGCGCGTAAAAAGCACTGATGCGCACAGGAGGAAAAATGAGACATACATTTGAAAATCTCCAAAGGTTTCCGCCCATCAATACTGTCATGAAAACGCAATGTGCAAGAATGTGGTCTTAAAAATATAAGTGTAAAATATGTGAATTATTACGAATACATTATGAGCACATTAGCCTTTGCGCATTGGTGCGCACATTGTATCATATTAAACTTTGAAAATCGACTTACCCTCACGAGGCGCTGCTGGATCCCACGCAGACCACATCTGAACAGAGAAAAAGGGGGTCCAGCAGACGATATAAGCCAGGACGATTACAAAAGTCATTTTAACTGTGGTTATCTTCGCCTTGGAGATGAGCTTAACGCTGCTCACACGGGCCAGTGTGTTGCCTTTGGAGGTTTTGGGCGTCAGGCTTATACACTGCTCCCGCCTGGTTTTCAGTTTAAAGTTTTGCCATATTTTGAAGCTTATCAAACCATAGCAAATGCTCAATATGGCCACGGGAATGATATATATGGTGAGGCTGATCCATGTGATATAAGCTTTGGCTCCCCAGGGCTTCACGAAGTCGCCCCAGCAGTCATACACTCCTGATCCGACCGAACCAACCTCCCTCAGGGAAAAGATAAACATCTGCGGGATACTGAAGAGCAGGCTCAGGACCCAGGAAAATATGACATAGAAACGGTCTTTTCTCCTGTGCAAAGAACGAAGAGGCTGACAAATTGCCAAACACCTGTCTACGGACATCAGAACTAACATGTAAGTGGAAGCGAACATCCCAACGACCTGTAGGTATTTTACCAATCTGCACAAAATGTCCGGTCCATAGAAACGAAATGTAATGTCCCAGATAAGTTGAGGCAGAACTTGAAATATCGCTACAACTAGATCGGCGATGCTCAGGTGCTTCATGAAGTAATACATACGTGACTGGCTGTGCTTGGTGGTGTGGATGGCCAGCAGGACGCACAGGTTCCCCGCCAGCGCCAGAAACAGCACCAAGGCGAGCACAGTCACCTCCACCTTCGCCACCTCCTCATTCCGCTTCAAAGGATTCGTCTGATTCAACCCACCGGTACCGTTATGGAGACTTGAGTTCTTCCAAGATTCGTTAAACTGCCAAAAGTCACTTTCATTTGAGATACTTTCCATTGCCGCAGTCTTGTCCTCTGCAGATGCGTCAGGGTTGTGCAGTCATGCAATGGCTGGAACAGGCACCTGGAGGGTCCTAAGTGATAAAATCTTCCTTGTGTCCTCAAAGGTGACAAGACAAAGGGTGAGATGTGATGAGGCTCAAAACATGTTTCTTAAGTGATAAAAAAAAGGATTCACTTTTGCTGTTGAACCTCAATCACCCATGCTTTCAAAAAACAGATGACCCAGCGAGGAGAAGAAGATTTTTTTTTTCCCAGTAATCTAAGCAATATGAAGCAAATGTGGACATCAAAAGAAAGTAAACATAAGGTGCAGAAGGCTACCGTGTATAGCAACAAAACAGCAAAACTAGGGTCTGAAATACGCGAGTACTCGGCAGCAGCTCACTGGTCAAAGGTAATTCCCAAAAACCTAAATCATAGTCTGAGTAAAGACAAAGAATTGGCAGGGTTATGGTCGAGCAATATAAATATATTTGCCCTCAAAATCAAAATTGAAATCTGAAAATGAAAATATCAAAACGAGAAGGAAATGCTGCAGAGATTAAAAGCCCCATCATCATCTCTGGTAAGAGTCGGAATGGCCAGCCACAGCACAGAAGTCTGCTGTATCTGTCCCCAGTTCAGCAAGAACAGTAAATAGTCTTGCCCATCACCGCCACTAGGTGGCGACGTGAGCTATTCGTCAATAAGCCCTCTTTCCTGCTCTGCAGCTCAGAGCCTCCAAGCCCTCTTCAGAGCACGAACCCCCAGATCTGCGGTGCATCAGGGATTTCATTGTTATAACCAACCAACCAACCTCATCTGAGAAGATTTTTGTTGTTGTTAATACTGTGTGACAGAGTGTAGAATTACAAAGCTGTCCACAGTGATGCTGGGGAGATGACAGCAGCTGCACAGTGAAGCCTGTGGCAAAACATCCTTGACAATCTAATATCTATTGTGTTCAAATCTGGGGAGCAAATAAGACTGAACATTTTCTGGGGACTTAAAGAAGTTCTGGAGGTTTGTTTTGAACAAGTGGCTGGTAAGCAAACAGCTGTTTAATAAACAAATGCTCATCCTTAACCTCACAAACCACTGAGGGGCAAAATATGACTTAAAAACAATTAGATGTGAAAGGGAAGATGTGTTTGTTGGCACATAAAGCATTTGAACCGTAAGTGTTTTCAGGAAAGCCATGAAGACCAGTGAAAGACAAGTATATGTTCCTAGAAAATCAGCCTAGGTGCTGTCAGCATGTTTTATTTATTTATTTATTTATTTATTTATTTATTTATTTATTTATTTATTTATTTATTTATTTATTTTTATTGTCCGTGTTAAATGAAGAGAAAGCTTCTCTGTATTATTATCCTGGATATACAGACGGGTGACAAATTGCAGGAAAAACCTGAATAAATGAGTGGAGAAACATAATGAAAGCAGATGCTTTCACACAGGTGCACAGCATGATACAGTGAAACATCCCATCATGCTCTGTGGTATGTATAAAAAATGCTGGGGCATGGGTGGCAGGAGCTTCACTTATAAAGACTGCTCAGTTAGTGTTTCAATAGGAGCAGTGACTAAAGTGACGTCTGTATATAGAGCTGTGGGACAGATAAGTAAGAGTAAATAAGGTTGGAAAATGTGGGGTGCATTAGTGCGATATATAAGGAAAAGCAGAAGAGCAGCTCTTCCTGACAAAATGTCAAGGCAGGACGTGATCAGACTGTGTCAGCAAGAACAGTCCATCAACAATGGATGCAGTGCATACACCCATCATTAGAAAAATGAATGCGCATTTGAGAGTTCAGTGGTGAAAAAAAAAGCATAGACACTGGTCTACAGTGATGAGGAAAACAGTGATATGATCAGATGTGTCATCCTTCACCATATTCTCAACAAGTGGACGAGTGCATGTGGCGTGCACCAACAGAATGGTACAGGCCTGAATGCTTGACCCCTACAGTGAGGGGATCTGGTGGCTCTGTTATGCTGTTTAATTTGAAGGTGTTTTGTTGGCATGGTTGGGGTCCACTTGTCCCCTTAGAGCGAAGGATCACTGCAAATCAATACGAAGTTGTTGCTGAGTGATAGTTCTATGCTGATGGGTGTGGTCTCTTCCAGGATGACAATGCCCCCATCCGTGGGGCACAAGGAGTCACTGAACGGTTTGATGAAAATGAAAATGATGTGAATCATATGCTATGGCCTTCACAGTCACCACCCGACTAAACACCTATCGGAGACTTTGGACAGACGAATTGGACAGCACCTTCCACCAGAATCATCACAACACCATATGAGGGAATGTCTTTTGGGAGAATGGTGTTCAGTAGAGTTCTAGAGACTTGTAGAACCAATAAACTACATCAAACGTCATCTGTCTGTATACTATATTGTGCAAATGGTCATTGGGTTATAACACACAACAAGTGACAATGATTACCTGTTACCTTCCTACTCAAGGGAAAAAAAACAAACATCCATATGAAGCTGAACTTTTATTGGCAGTGGTGTGTGATGCCCATGTTATATCATTTGTGTTGTGAAAGTGCAGAGCTGCACTGGAGTTCAGGGACTAAAATAACAATGGTAATTACTATCATTTAATTTTTTTTTTTATGAGGGTGATGGTGTAACACATTATAAACATTTAACCACATGACACGTGATACATGACTGCAGAAAGCATAATGCAGAAGTTCTGATTAAAAGGCTCCATGTAAAACAACTGCTTGTCAGTTCTGCTGCTTCAGATCTGTTTTAGTACCCAAATACTTTGTAGATGATGGCCGTTTATAAGTACTAAGACTAAACACACTCACTTTTTCTTGTCTGGAAATAGTAGTTAGAAACACTGAAAAGTGGGATTTGTCTGCTACCGTGCGGCTCTTTCAATTTCCAGCAACACACAGCTCGCAGCTACAAACCCTGTGGGAAAAGGCCTCCGGTCCTATCTACACCAGAGAGTCACTGCCCCTATTTGTGGCTTTTGGTTTGGAAAATGTTTGATCCACTGGAATTTCAGTAACATGAGGACTGCCGATGATTTAGCACTGACTGGAAATTAAGAAGACAAGGAAAGAGAAGAGTAATGATACATAGCTAATACAAGCTAATGATGTGACCCATGAAAACTTGTGAAACGACATTTTTGTTGAGCCACATAAAATGAGTGAGCAATGTGAGTGATGAAACTGGATATACACTGTTGCCCATAAAGTTGGAATAATTTCAGACACATTCCTCTTTTTATTCCTATTTATACACATCAGTAATCACATTGGAAGAGACTGATCAATAAAGTTTTGAGAAGATTTACACTTTATCTATCAAGAATAAATCACATTGTCACAATAATTTCATGACAAGAGGTAAAATATATTTTATTCCAACTTCATGGGCAACAGTGTAGTTCGAAAACTATAATAACAAAATAACAAGTGCAATTGTCCCAACAAAGACATCAGTGAAAAGTGGGGCGTTTGATACATTTAGAACGTGGCTGAAGCTCAGCACAAAGTAATTAGTGGAATGGTGAGTGGTCACCGTTTCATGGAAGTCACAGGCGTGGAATAAAGTGATTGGTTTTTTAAATGGTTTTATGACCATGAAAGAGAAAAGAGTCAGTCATTGCTGCAAAGCTTTAAGCGGAGGGGGGTGTGGGTTGCCAGAGAAGGTTTACTGTGTCTGTTTGATTACACAAAGTCATCTTTGTGTCAGGATTTTTGGTCTTCTGAGTAACTGTTGCAGGTTACAGTTAGCCATCCAGTCTGTTCGCCTTCCTGTCAAGTGACTCAGATGTGACAGTAAACAATCCTCTGAAGTTTGGGTGAGACTCAAATTATATAACATAGTCTATAGATATTACAGTAAGAGTTAGGGAGAATTAGGCTTACGGTTAGTGTTATTGCTAGAAATAATCTGTGTCCCCATTTCAGGGGGTAAGATCCTCTGAAGTCAGCATTTCTAGACTAAATATGTTGGCATGGTCTGTCCCATTTCAAATCCACAGGGTGCAGCTAAGTTGTTGAATGGTGCATTCAGGCATCCCTCCTGAAGTCATAAAGTCTAGCACGATCATTTGTCTACTTAATATTTACCAGGTATTCAAGCTCACCGTTGTCACCAGTCACTGGTAAATGCATATTTTAACAATGGTAATGATCAATGAAAAAGCCACTGCAGTGTGTAAACAACGCCAGGCAGATACTCACAATGTGTTGACAGAGACATTTGTTAAACTGATATATTTACTGTGATTCTTCTACACTGTGCACTAATTGTCCATCATGTGTTGAAGTTAAATGGTGGAACTCGTAAACTCGTTTTAGTATCTTTACAATGTTTAGAGTTTACCAGTGATTCTTATCATTATGTCTGTAGTTTGAAGCCGACTTCCTGGTGATAATCGGCTGATAAACTGTCTTTAGGAGTTGATCAGGAGCACCTGAACGCACCATCATAATGTTAAACCTTTATATTTGTGGAAGAAGTGGGGGTTTTGATGCTTCGGTCCTCCGAAGGGCACACCTTCATCTTCTGCATCTTCTGAAAGCTACAGCCCTTGAATTATCATACATGTGTAGTGTCAGACTGGGACGTGTCTTGTACGGTGCATTTAATTATGGCTCAGCATTTAATCTGTGTAGAATTGGTCAGCTTTAGATGAGGACAAGGACTGAATTGTCCAAACTGTGTTGCTGATGGATGTGGGTACTCGTGGAGAATTGTTAATTCAGGTGAACGGGTAAACAGCATAAGGTTTGGCTTGCAGTCTCTGTTGATGGATTAAAGGGGTAGAAAGCTGTGACAGTGGAAGCTTAGAAGTCTTGAATGCTCAAGCAGCGAGGAGATAGATAGATAGATAGATAGATAGATAGATAGATAGATAGATAGATAGATAGATAGATAGATAGATAGATAGA
>JBBMJY010000018.1:13725506-13756353 GCA_037833715.1 Toxotes lorentzi
GATGGTCTCGACTTCTTGGGGACTGGAACCAAGCAGGACGTCTTCCACAGCATAGGGACTTTCTCCTGACTCAGACTAAGGTTGTACAGATGTCCCAGTACAGGAGACAGCTGGCTGGCACAGGTCATCAGGATCCTAGGTGTGATGCCGTCAAGGCCTGCAGCCTTTCGCTGGTGTAGTCTTTCCAGCTGCCTTTTTACCTGGCCTGTAGTCACCGTTGGGCGGGGGTTGATGCGCATGTCTTCAGTGGAGGAGGAGGAGGGGGGGGGGGAGCAGATGGAGAGGTGTTGTGCAGGAGAATGCTGGGGGGTGGGTCGAGCCATTTGGGACAATGTGAGCATGGAAGAGAGGAAATTAGGATGACAAGGCTGAGGGAAGTCCAGGTTCCTTGCAGTGAGCATAAACCATCATGGAAATACTGCACTGCATATATACAGTGTATGGCATTAAATACTTTGCTAACTTTATATTTATATTTATATTTATATTTATATTTATATTTATATTTATATTTATATTTATATTTATATATGGTTGTGCACATAGGACATTGGACATACAGTAAACACCGGCAAAACGCGTGTCTTAAACGCCGATAAATTTGCTGTGCTTTGTGATCACATCCACCATTATTAAAAATAATTAATTTGCTCTTCACTTCTTCATTTGCTGAAACCTGTGCAGCACATGTAACTTATCCCCTCAAATGATTCCAGTGGCTCAGCAGTTCTCTGTACCGTTCCCACAGATATTGGGCTTTGAGTTGACAGATCTAATTAGAGACAAGGTTCAGGCCCAAGCCCCTGATGAAGTAAGATACAAAGGATCTGCACGTTAATACTTTTGGCTCCTGCTGCTTATGTAATCACTCAGTACATGAAGTTCTCAGCCTACCATTTTCCTCTGGGTGATCTTGTGTCATGAGGTGCATGTAAAAAGTAGCCCAGAGCACTGTGAGGGTGCAGAGGGATGCTGTCACTCCTGGCTCTGTAGGTTCATGGTATATTCTGAATAGATATGTACGCTTGAAACCATTAGCTTCACAGAGGAGATGGTGCTGGTGCTTTCTGACATTATAGTAACGCGCTTCAGGGGTTTGCAGGCTTTAACTTGTAAAAGCAGCTTCAAAGGTTGGTGAAGCTTCTTGTTACAAATAAGTTGAACTCAGAAGCAGTGAAATGCACCCTTGCTTATTGCAACACACTCAGGGGTTTGGCTATTACAGCCTTACTTGGCCTGGTATGACAAGTAGTTTGTGATGGATAACTTTAGCTAATGTTAGCAAACTTTAGATAAATATTACTGCATAACAGACATGAGTGAGTCGGTTTGCTTGTGCTATTGTAAAGCTTTTAGCATTTCCATTTCAGCACTGTCCCATTATTGTGACTTGTGACCGAAGTGGCTGCTGTTCAGCAAAACTTAGATAGTCCTGCTTTAAAGATTTAAGTGAGTGTGAACAAGTGAAGGTAAGTCATACATCACACCAGCTCGAGACATATCTCACTCAAGCATGGCGTTACAGGAGTTATAACTTGCAAATGTGTTCGACAATATTGACTTCAGAGCACTTCAGGCGGGCCTCACTTCTGAGAGAATGCCCTGCTTCATTACAGGATCTTCCTGAGTTTCTGCCTGGGCTTTTTCTAAAGTCGGGATCTAAGACATCTGCTTCCAAAACAATAACAGGATAAGGCCTCCTGTGGTGCGTCTAGAAAAGTCGCTTATATGTGGATTTGCCCACTCAGAGGGGCATTTACAGGAAGTGGCAGTGGATCTTGAATGAAAATAAAGCAAACAACTCAACAATACCCAAATACCTAATGTCCGTTTTATGTTTGTGGACAGAACACACATTGTTTGAGCCAGTGGGGCAACCCATAAATCATATTTGGTCTGCTGAAATAAAACTGATAATACATGGATGGCTACAGATGACTCATGCCACAAAGGGGTGAAAATTGGAAACCTGGAAGAACACAGTGATTAGAGAAGTGTTATTGTGAATCACTTTTCATTACAAGCTATGATGATATCAGATAAACGTAATTGGGTTTTCCACATCCACAATACCAGAGTTTCTAAAAGCAGGTACATTGGGCTTATCACACTTTTTGACCCGTAAACAATATTCCTCTTCCCGTTGCTTTTGTTGGTGTGATGACTGCTGAAGGCTGTCATCACTATGAATGATACTTCATCTATAATATTCCCCTTTCCAATTTATTAACATAAAAAAATAAAATAAATCATACTGATACAAGTACTACTCAATACTAGATGAGTGTCTGACCTTTTTTTTTTTTGCGTTTTGTGTCTATGTGAATATACACATGAATGAAAGTTTACAAGAAGAGATTTCCAGTTGCTGGAAATGTTATTGTAAGCTGTTATTGTAAGCAGAGACAAGTGGTTATTGGATTGGATTATTATTATTATTTTTTGTTTCAGATAGTGACATCATGTGATAATTAAACCTCACTTACAGTATTTGTATCATTACTTTGACTAATACTGTAGTAAGCATAGATAATACATTCAATACTTTTCTTCCAAAGTACTCAATAAAAAAATACAATGCGGCAAATAAAGACTGAATGATTGACAGAGCACATTCATTACAATTTCGATCTTGAGACCTTGAAACGAGAGGAAATTCAAGGCCATGATGGGAGTACAGAGAGAGAAAGAAAAATGTTGTGTGAGACTGGCTAATAGCAGATGTATGTTTGGATAGTTGAAATGGGGGAAACAGCACCACATCCAAGGACAACACTGATAGAGTGTTAGAGTGGTGGACACATTGACAATATATCAGAGCCTCGGTGTGACTTTGTTTTGAGACTCTTAGGGGCATGTGGAGCAAGGAGCAGAATGAGACTCACGCCTCGCACACATCCTGACCTCACACATGCACCTGCCACTCCAACAGTAAACATGTGTGCCTCACAAATTGCCTCCTTGCTCACATTGCAGTGCACCGTGGTGCTCGGGAGCTTGTACTGCACAAATGGAGAAGCAGTTTAGCATACACCAAGCAAACAAAATAACTGCTGGACACAGGTGTGAAACTGATATGAATAATTCTTACACTACTGGATAAGATTAGGTTGAAACAGATGAGATAATATAAAAGTTTCATCTGGGACAGAAACAACTGAATTGACATCCAGAAAAATAGAAAATAGGTGCAGGCCAGAAAAAAACTGGCCTCACACACTCTGTATTCATAGTATGGCACATTTCTGTTAAATCCTTTAAAAATAAGACCTTTCCGACGTATTTGTGCAACAAAGATAGGAATTTGACTTAACAAAGAATTCACCTGCTGTGTGTTGATAATGGCAGAAAAAGTAATGACCTGAAAATAAAAATTCTGTGTGCAGGATGTGAATAAACTGTTTGGAAAGTGTCTGTGTTTGCTACTTTGACTGTGATGTGCTTCAAAACTGAAGAAGATGACTTGTACGAGCTTGAAGTGAAGTAAGTGTTTCTTTGAAAGTCTTCATACTACCTCAGACGCAGAATGATAACAGATACTCGGTTATTGGACTTTAAATTTTATCAAGACAAGCAGACTTGGCACAGAGCTGTACATGAAGGAGGATAATCAGAGCTCTTTCAAATGCCGGTAGCCCCCCTCACTCGGACCATTAACTCCAAACACACCAGTGAGCTGCTGGCCATTGGACTGTTTGTTATCCTGTGTGTGTGTGTGTATCTGGTGTGTGCTGTGGGAGGTGAGCTCTGTGGTTTTTGGATTTTATGGCACCATTACATACACCTGAAAAGCTGCATCCCTTGCTCTAATATGTGTCCAGCAGTAAGCCTGTGGCTCTTATTTCAAATGTAATTCATGTCAGATTAATTCTGCCACCAGCCACTAAAACCACTTGCTGCCACTAGTAAACCCAGTGTGCTCATGGCTGGAGAATGTGCCTGTGCATTTTAAAGCTTTTAAGTTAAGTGTTGGGTTTGAGCTACTTATTTCCAAAATGGTAAATGGTTAAAAGGTTCAAGCTCATTGGTATCTTGAATAATAATTTACACCCATATCTTCCTACAAAAATACAAAAACAAAATTCACAAAAACAGAGGTAAATGTATAGCAAAGCACCAAAGCATGCAAATAGAAGGAAATCTGCAACCTTGTTCTGGTCGTAGGGTCATCTGAGTTCTAAAAATTAATTTCCCAATATTTAACTTTATACGCCTGCAACGTCTCTAATGATTTGCTCTAATGCTTTCAGTTACAGCCTGCAACAGACAGCCTAAATCTTCCCAAATTACAGTATAATTCTTTGTGTTATAAGAAAAATTAAAACATATTTACAGTATAAGCTCCTTCCAAATGCAAGATTGATTCTCAATGGGTCATACTGTATAGTGTAATAAAAAAAATAGGCCCCCTACAGTATGAATTATTTTATTGCACCTACATGTATGTATGAGCTGGTACACTGTAATATAAAGCAATACCTATTATTTCTTTTTCTCTGATTCTTTCCATTTGTGCACGTTACAAGCCAATCAATTTTTATATTACAGACTTATATGTTTTTAAGATTTTGCTCTGAGAGTAAAAGGCTGATAACAAGCTGAAACAAATAAACAAACAAACATATATGCTGTGAAATATCAGGGAAACTGAGTGGTCTAACTAGTCAAATACGGAGCTAAGATAATGATTTCACTCCATGCCCATCTCTGATTTGGAGTCACACCAACAAGAGGATCCACGAACAGCTGGTTATTTCAAGAATAATTTTCTGCAGTGAGTTGGGTCTCAGCGGCTCAAACATCCACTCACAAACAGACACCGTTTGTCAGACACAAAACGATTTCCTCCCAAAACATTTCCTGTGCTGCACACCTCTTTGTGAAACATAGCGAGGAATGTTTTATGTTTATTTTATGACAAAAAAATATGGTGTGGTGCACGGCTAGTTGCCAGTTATTGTTGCAAGCTGTATGTCTGCTGGTTTATGTGTGTATTTAATACTACAAACCATATAAAATCACATAATGAAATAGAGATAGTGAATGCCCAAGATAGGAACAACAACTGTTTAAATATGCCAGATAAGAGATAGGATGGTTTATAGTCCAGTATATATATTGCATGCATGTTGTATTGCACAATTCAAAAATAGGTCGCAATAAAATGAAGTGTATTCACAAATTCCCTTGTAGAACTCTGAAAATCCAGTGGACTACTGACTTGAGATTTAGGAGGAAATAAGGGGGTTTTACTTGTATTAGATTTATGTTGATGGTTATGTAACTGTCCTACAAAGAGTTTGTTACTGCCCCTACTATTCATCCAGGTTTGCAAATTCATACTTCAACAGTCATCTGAGTATAATGAAGTTATTGTTAGACAGTGGGTGACAATCATGAAAGTGAACTTCTGCTCATGATCCTGCCCAACACCAAAGAGTATGGAATCAGTGGTTACAAATCCCATTTAGTTGAAACAAAACATAATCCTCTTAGCAAGTGAAACTTAGCTTATTAGTCAGTCCTCTATCACCCCATTAAGAGGAAGACTGAGGATTATTCTCACTCTGCATTAGTGTCAAGCTTTCCATTTAGTCCAAATAGCCAAGGGTCCATTGTGTCTGTGATGAATTTCACGTCATTTTCTCTTCATTATCTTCTATTGCAGATGAGAAAATACAAAGCACAAATGGGCTCAAACTAATTCCAACTCAAATATCAGTAGAATACCTTGAGCCAACTCAGAGGTTCAAAAGGGTGATTGGTTGTTTTTGTATGGGATAAATAAAAATGTCATCATTCACTTTGTATGCTCGACAACTTGGCCTTTTTTAAGAAGCAAAACATCGAGGTTTTGGGATCAAGCATCAAAATGTTCCACATTTCGAGTTGTTAGCATGTCCATACCAAAACCCTGTGATTGACTGCTCTCTCACTCTCATTCACTCTTTATGTATGTAGAATCCGGTCACTTGCAGGAAAGTAACAACATTTTTGCTTAGTTTAATTGGAAACAGTACTTAAAAGGTATGTTCCTGATCTTAATGAAATGATTCGGGAAGACTCTTCTTGCTGTTGACAGCAGCAGGAAAAAAAAAAAACCAACCCGGATCTTTACCATTTGTAGGATTATTAATAGGCAGATCTTATTGTCAATTTATGTCATTTCTTGAGTGAGGATGATTAGCAGGCTCATCTCCTTCTGGCTAGCTGAGAACTACTTCAGTGCTGAATCCAACGTTTTCTTGCCCATTTAAATGGACACTTTCAATAATTTGAGGCCATTTTGCACTCAACAGCAACTGACCTTTCACTAAACAGCACCCCCCCCCATCAGTGTATCCACAGGTCACTTACTAAAAGCCTAGTTCGTTTCCTGTCCTCAGTTGTCTGATAGAATTCAGCTGGCCCAATCCCCACTGGCAGTTCACATAGCAACCAAGTGTGTGGCACAGGCCTTATGCATGTAGTAGAGGATATGATAAGCTAAGCCTCTGGTGGAGGAGATTACAGCCATAACAAACTACTTGTGTCTCAGTGTCTCAAGGTGAATTAGTTACATAGGTCTAAGTAGAACTGCTATACAGCGTAATTTCAAAAGTTTAATGTTTAGTACCCAATAGGATCTTCACATATGTATGGATGTAACACAGGTCCATGAAGAATAACCTAATTTGGACATGTAGTAAATATGATGTAGTCTGAAATACAGTTTACTAGGAAAGAATCCTACGGGGTGGAAGTGGATGCTCTTCCTCATAGCTGAAGCAAAATACGCTGTAATATATAATGTCATCAAACAAATAACATGCACACAAAAGCAGCATTAACAGAGTTAAAACTGATGAAATCTTGTTGTTGTTTAGTGATGATCCCACTGTGCTAGCGAACTTGTGTTTTTAGGTCTTTGTAGACCTAACCCTTCGAACACTGTACAGACAAATACCATGAGATAGAGCAAACAGTGAGACAGCAAGTAGTGTAACTAACATTAGCTAAGTTAGTTGAAAATGCAGAGAAGATGAGACAGTTTCCCATAGCCAGCACACCAGGCCCTGACAGTAATGCTTAAAAACCTCCTGCTAAAAAAGTACACTGAATTAGAATCACTGACTGAACCTTTAATGGATTTGATGGGGCCTGAGCAGTGATTCTCAAGGTCAGTTTGTGGGGAGCATATATCTATTTTAAGCTTGCAAGCCCACTGTTTGCATTTAGATTTCCTCATCCATGATGCCCTATTATTTGCCACACAAGGGGTTGTCATGACCAATCAGTTGCATAAAGGAAATATGCAAGGGTGCAGATACAGCAGAACAGCTGCTTGTGCCAGTCGTCCTTCACATTCTCTTTGTTGTTTTCACCTTGACGTTCATAGGATGTTGTGTCTGAAAATATGAAAGCCTCAAAGCCCTTTGCACACTTAATCATGCCAGAAAAGTCTTGGATAAACAGTCAGACAAAAGTGCTGTGTTACTGTGTCTGTGTTTTTCCTGCTGAGCTGAGTGCATTTGTATTTTAGTATAGGTATGAGACCCATTTAGGGAGGAGCAATTAAAACAAGCTTAGTTTATAAATTCTGTGGAATGCAGCACTTGTTGATGTTGTCTTCCTGTAAAAATAACTTGTGGCACTTCGAGGAATTTACTCTTTTAAATTATTATTATTATTATTATTATTATTATTATTATTATTATTATTATTGTTGTTGTTAATAATAATAATAATAATAATAATAACCCTTTTGAACCCTTGATAATAATTTATCATGCTGACTGATGGATTAAGGTCTCCTAAATCTGTCAGGTTCATGAAACAGAGCAGTAACAGAATTTGATTTTATATGTCAGATCATTTCCTGTCTTTTCCATGCTAAGTAGCTGCCGCCAAAGCTGGGATGAACATGCTTCGCGGTGTGATTGAAATTATTGCCAATAATATATGAGTCAAACTAATTTAGAAACAGTACAATTTAAAGAGGGATGTTAGAGATGGAAATTAACACAATAACCATGGCAGAGATTTCAGTCTATTTCATTTGAAATGTGTATTGTGTATTGTACTGTACTTATTATCATTTAGTGGCCATAGGGGGACAACAGTATTTGATCAGAGCAGAATTTTTCCCATCTTAACCTTAATGCATTTTGGGCTTGGTTTCATACAGAGGTGGGATCTCAGCCACTGTCTTTAGACTTTCTCCACATTTATCAACACACTACATTAGTGAAGATGTTTGCAGAGAACCACAAAGTAGATTTCTTCCTTATAATTTTATAAAAATCTTGATCTTTTATCTGATTTGTGGCTCGTAGGTTGCATTAAGTCACTGTGAAAACAAAGTATACCTCAAACAGGATTACACATTATTAAATTGCGTGATGGTTAATTCCAGGAAAACTGTAATGATGTCTGGGAAATGCAGCCTTAAGATATGTTGAAAAATTAATGGTCCTGACAAGACATAATACACAAATGATACACATCATCAGGCTAGGCAATGTTCACATAGAGATCAGAAGAGAATAACAGGAAAGTTTTCACTAAACTTTTGACATAAACAAGACACTGAGGCGTGATGCTAACATAATAAGTGGAAAGTCTTTCTCTCTCAAGAGCCTGTTTGCACACTTTCAGAGAAAAAGGAGAACAAAAAAAAACACAAATCAATTGTAACCACAATGACACTGGCGGTCCCTGTGTGTTGGTCTCTATATATTTAGGCAAGACAAGGATAAAATAAATAAGCAGATATATTGCTTCCTCACATGGATGACAAGGACCTTTAAGCCATAACTGGTCATTAATTTTGCTGAAGTCACAACGTTCCACCCGAACCTGCTGTGATGAATGAGGAGGGCTCATTTCTAACCTCCTCCATTTCTGTGTGTCAGTGGCTGTGGGCCAGTTTGACTGCACAAAGGAGGGGTAAGAGCATCCGTCCTAAGCATGTAAACAAAGGAGTCTGGCATACGGGCCTCTGCCCACAGATCCCGAAAAGGAAGAGCAAACTTTCTCTGTTTAGTAAAAGCCATCTTATGATAGTCTCTAAGACAGAAATCATGTGTCACCAAAAACCCTGTAGTGTCGCTAATATAGAAGAATTCATGAGCAAAAATCTGTGTGAGGCATGGTGCCCCTTTGTGGAGTCAGACTGTCTTGACTGCTTTGTGTATATAGTTGACTTGCAGACTTGGTTTAGAGTTGCCACCTGGGAACGGAAATACTTCCAGGCAAGTGTAATGTGGGGTCCTAATTAGTTCCGCAGAGGTTAAGATAGTATCCAGTGTGGAGAGAAGATTTGAAAGCAAGATTTGAAAACATTATTTTCTGAGTGTCCAAATCCAGAAGAATTATTTTTTAACTCAATACTTTACTTTTTCACATTCGGCAAGCATGAAACTTAGAAACTCTTAGAACTGCTTAAAAAAAGGATTTTCAGAAACTAACTGTATTTTCCAAAATGTTATATAAATCAAACAAGTTGAAGGCGACTAACAACATCTGTCAAACACCTCATGAGGACTCTGTTGTTTCTCTGTTGTTTGGCAAAGCTTTAACTCACACAAATGAATAAATTGAATTGCAAGTGTTGCGAATAAAAACGGATGCTTCTTGGCTTGCAGATGGCAGATGGAGAAGGTTATACAGATCTCCATGTCACAGGGTGAAATTTACTGAGAGGAGAAGAATGAATGGCAGGATGGGTCATGGGGTCCGAGGCTTTAATAAACACAGGTTTACACCAACAGAGAGCTTCATACGAACACAAATAAAAAGTAGACGTTTGGGGAATATTTTTCAGGATTGTGCCTGCCCAGCAATCTGATTTTGTAGCTTTAGCAAACAGCTATCCTCCTACAGTCCTGTGTTTGTTGTTTCATACACAGCCTGGCAGGCAGGACGCTTAGCTACGGAAGTGTTTTCTAAATTGTATGGCAAACTGTGTACCTGTAGGCTCTTTTTTATTTAAACTGAGTCTCTCAGTTCAGAGGCTTTTCACAGAGCAGAAAGTAAGAGAATAAATTACCCCTGTGGTTTAGTCCATCCAAAAATCCCACATCACGGCATACAATGCACCTTAATTGAAATGCTACAGCCAACCTGCTCAAAGACAGCTGCTTTAGCCCTACTTTGTAGGAATTACAGCAACACAGTGAAAAACAAATTAAGTTAATTTGAAAAAAAGGATTTAATGCGAAGAGAAACTAAATGAGCACGTAAATATTTGTAAGCTGTTTTACATTTTCTGTAGCCAATTTCTCACTTGATGTCCACAGTTAGGGTCTTTTTATGACATAGCCATACTGTATTGTTGTGCAAAACAACAATGAACAGCTATCAATTAGACTATACTCCTGCTTTATGGGCTAATATAAATGTGAATTTGAATAGCTCCTCAGTTCGACGTTTGTGTTTTGGCCTCAGATTAGTGATGATGTCTTTCATAAATTTTTATGACGTTTGAAACCAAATGATGTCCACTGAGTAGCAGAAGGCAATGCAACTGTGAATTCTATTTCCCACAACCATGCATTATACATGTGCTGCAACAGTTTAGCTGTGGCTGATGCAGCAGAGAAATGATCTAAGTGAAATACTACACACTTTTGTTTTCTTCAGAGTTAAAGGAATACATTGTTAGATGTTGTAAATGCAAGTGAATATATATACATGCTGCATTTTGTGAAGAATGTCATAGCCAGTCTAAGGCAGTAGCCAGGAGGGGTAAGTGGGAGCTTATGGATGTGAATGACATCTGTCACCCTGAGGCATCTGTCAACCCAGGCAGCAGAGGATATTTTATGTTTGAATGTGTCTTCCTTGGCCCTAAAGCAGCATGATGAAGCACAGTGGATAGAGCAGAGAACACAATAACACACAAGGTGTGGACTGTGGACAGTTGCATTGTCACAGCAAGATTATGTAGCAGGCCCCCAGTGACAAGCCTCTTGCGGATAAAAGATTTGGCTGCATGAACACTGTGTGCTGCCTCCAAGGAACCATTTAATTTACAAGCCGTTGAAATGATTACATACACAATGTTCTGATCATATTAATGCACATCTGATGTTGTCTTCCTCCCCATTGAATTATGCTATTTACAATCCCCCTGACAACTGAAAGTGTTGTGATCCAACACTTTTCACTCTCTATCAATCCAGGGGCACATCAGAGGAGGGGGGGAGACAGCTGAAGATTCATGAAAATGGCAGTGCATGAGTAAATAATATCAATTCAGTCAAAAATGTCAGCGGCCTAGAAGAACACTGAGCTGTGATTCAGTTAGACTGTTTATAACGATAAACCCACAGTAAGCTCATGAACTCTCCGTTATTTACTCTGTCAATCTTTCTGTCACCTGTTGGAAAACACCTCACAAGCTTTTCCAGTTTATCTTTCTTGCTTAAAGAAACTTCCCATTTATAGAAATCCTCCTGAAATAAGCAAATGTCAATGTGCTGTGTTTTTTTTTTTTGTGCCCTTTTTGTTTTCATAAATCTGACATCATCCTTCCACAGTGTCTAGGAGATCACTGCTGCACCCTGCTGAGCTTCAACCAACTGGCAAGAATAGCAAATACAACTGTTATGGCATATCGGCAGATGAAAGGAAAGCAAATTAAATGTAGGCCTCTGGAGGGACAGATGTGTGTCTTGCTACCGCAAAGCTCCTGTGTGCTTTGTTGGAAATGCACCGACACATTGGTAGGCGTAGCATGCCTCACCTCAGGTCTTTATCTCTACAATAATGTGATAGACAGGGATTACACTGTTAGAGTATGTTAGAAAAACAAATTGGAGTGCTGGGAGGACAAGTACAGAGAAAAACAAAAACCTCATGAAAAACATCCAGCAGAGACCACTGCTCCGCTCAAAGAAATGGTTTCTCTGACCTTTAACGAGACGGACTGTAACAAATCACGGGAGAAAAATGCCTACAAAGATATTTCAGGTTTTACACTCCAATTTAAACCGTTTCTCGCTTTTAAAATTTGAAGCTTATTCATCGCTAATCACTGACATTATTGTACAGATAAACATTAAAGATGAGTCACCAACACTGCTCAAAGTTTCAAACTGAAACACCAGTAAATTTCAGCAATTTAAAGAGTCACAGTGGCTCTTTTCTTGTAACAATAACACAGGTTGAAAAAGCAGAAAATGGCTTCAAACATTCATTTACAGTATAACTTGTCAATGAAGAGGAACAACCCACGACCGTCACTGAATGTTTGAATGTTTCCAACCAGCTCCTGAAATTTTACATTTACTGTTTGAAACACAGGAGCCTCACTTTGACAACAACAGTCAGTTCAGAATAAGCAGAAATAACAGTTACTGTCATGAGTAGCAGTATTCGGCATGCCTTATAAATGTCGAGACTGTTACGCAGAGAAAGTTATTAAGAAAAAAATCCAAAAAGAAAGACTCGTCACACTGTGTGACAGTGGAGCGATCTTTGAACAATATTTCCATGATAAAAATCAGCTGCTATGCAGCCAGAGAAATTTGTGGTAACAGTACTGTACTAGAGAACAACTGTTAATCCTTTATACAAGAGGATGCTTTTGTATTCGCAACAGGGGGATGTAATCCCTTTTGTACATTTGTAAGTGTGTAACCGCAAATCTTTTTCACAAACATGAAAGATGTGAGACAAATAGGAGAAAAAAAAATATGAGTCAGTAAGAAGAACTGTAGGATAAACATTATCCCATGACCTTCACCCAAAGGGGCATCAGCACTGGAGGGCATGCATGGTTGGTCTGCTGTTTTCAATTTCCTGCTAGCTTTCCTAATATTTATTTTTATTTAACCTCTATTTCTATTTAACCTTTGCATAATACCAGACAAAAACATTAAGAATAGGTTCTGACAGCCAACGAAGAGACAAATTGTGGTGCTGTGACAGCAGGAGAGAAAAGGGATAAGAAAATATATATATATATATATATATATATATATATAAACCCTACAGTAAAGAAGCACTGGTAGAGACATCCATCCATTTTCTACTGCTTAATCCGTCAGGGTCGCAGGGGAGCTGGAGCCTACCCCAGGTGACTAAGGGCGAGAGGCGAGGTACACCCTGGACTGGTCGCCAGTCAATCGCAGGGCTGACACAAAAAGACAGACAACCACACACGCACACCAATTAACCTAAGGGATTGTGGGAGGAAGGGCAAGCACAGGGAGAACAGAGAAAAACAAATTTCTCTGAAGAGAAACTTGTTTTTCTCAGAAGAGTCCAAACCAGGTTCGAATCTGAAACCCTCTTGCTGTGAGGCAACAGTGCTAACCACAGCACCACCGTGCTGCCCTGGGAGAGACATATTTGCTGAAAAACAGTTGCATGCGTGCAAGGAAATATCTCTGGAATAGAGACCTGGAAGGCTGAGATAGAAATGGAATTGCCCAACTCCAGAGGCCTTTTGAAACTCATTCCAGTCACTGCGAGCAGCAAACTGGAACTGGGAGCGGCTAAGAGAAGTTTCAGGCAGATGTTCCAGCAGCCTGATGTGATTTGTTATGATATGGCGAGTCCTATAGGGAGCATAGGGGACATTAGTGATAAACCTGATAAACATTAAGCCACTCAACAGCACCCTTGGAGACAAACGTGGGTGGCACAGTCATTGTTTTGTTTACATATTAACTATTCAATCAAGGCATTTGCAGTAGCTTCAGAGCAGGTTTTCCACCTCTGACCTGTGCTGATTTCTCAGTGACATTTTGGCAAACTGACAAAATAATTGTTATTCTACAGTGCAGATATAGTTGTGGGGTAAAATTCACTCTGATGGATGTGAATTTATATGAACAGAACAGGGGTGTTTGCAGACATGCTCAAGGCTCTAGGGATGATGATGTTAATCAGTTGGTCTACAATTTCGTCTCAACAATTCTGTCTCAACTATTGAATGGGTGGCTATGAAGTTTTGCACAGACATGGTTCATGGTTCCCAGATCTATGTTAATGACTTTGTCGACCCCCTGACTTTTCCTCTGATACCATTGTTTCAGTGCAGACATGTTAGTATGGCATCCAGCTCAAAGCAGCCTCACAGAACCGCCAGCAATGCTGTAGATTCCTGAGGCTAAACTGAGGCAACAACAACTATTTTCCTATGTGTCCTATAGAATTTATAAGACACACATACACTGAGCACTTTTATTCATGTCTTACTTCAATCCGCTTGGGTAATTCACAGGCTTGTCATGTGTTGGAAACCCAGCTCTCCCTCCAGTTAACCTCCTTTGTGGATTTTTCTGCTCTTGGTGAGATAAGACTACAAGAATTTAACACAGGAGATGCTGGAGACTCACTTCACTGCCTTCTATGGCTCTGTGAGCATTGTGTTCTTCACACTAACTTAAAAAACCAGCTCAAATGACCAGAATGTTCTTTGACCTGATAACAATAAAATTTTTTTTTTTTTAAATCATCAAATTTCAATCAAACTATGCAAACACAGCGAAGTTTATGTTAAATAATTGAATAGTTGATAAATGGATGAGCTAGACTGAAGATAGCTGTAGCCTTAAGTCCACTCATCTGCTGCATGATGGTTAATACTGCAGGCACAAATATAGATTTCAAACTGGTGGTACAAGAGAGTATAGTATTACTCCCTCCTGCACTGGAATAGTGCAGAGAAAGGGCTGGCAGTGAAAGACTCACTATTCTACACAATTAGCCGAGCTTGATTTCAACAATATCAACACTGCAAAATCTGATAGAAGTAAGCGTTATCACTTGTTTTGTATCACACTTAATAGAGTTCTGAAGAAGTCTTTTTGTACATGGTTGTAGAAGGCATGATTAAAAGTTTATTTTTAAGTCCTTCACTGGACCAAAATCAAAATACGCAAATGACTTTGGATTGCTGTAATAGCTCACATTACAAGTAAAGATGATTCAGGGAAAACTGAAAAAGCACGTAGGAAGATAATGGAAAACCATCAGTTTGACAAATTACAGTTTGTCGTGTTCAGCTGGGAGAGACGGAAATGGGCTTGTGATCATCATCTGTAAATGTTGTCCAATGTTGACTGTTAAGCTTGTCAGTTTTATTTCACTTCCTGGTGGTGTGGTGTTTATTATCATTATTAACATTATCATTGTTTCTTTCTTTATTTTCTATGGTAATGGAAAGTGGCACATCAAAGCTACTGTACTTAACCTAGACAGCACCACCTTTTCTGCTCTGCTTTCTTTGAATCAATAGTTGTCATCTCTGCACTCAAACTTTTTCACGGGTCACTGAAACAGAACAAACTCATATCCAAATATTTTAGCTATATATGTTTACAAATAACTAAGCAGCACAAATGACAGTAAATAAGTATTTGTTGCTGTCCAGTGAAAACCATCGATCACAAAATTTGGTGATGTTGAATTTTTTACATAAACTAAAGCATTAAGTGTTCCTTTATGTTTTCAGAAAGTTCTCAGACTTCTTAAAAGAGTATTCCACCAATTTCAAATAGCTCCTGTAACATCGTGGTTCTCATGGTGGAAGACAAACAAAACAAGTCTTTTTTTTCCTCCACACCTTTGTTTTCCCTGTCAAAACCTGGTGCCTACATTATCCACAATGCAACTTGACTAATGTAAGTTTGGTTGACTGTGTTACTTGTTGAAGTGTGTTTGCCAAATTGCGGCTCATGTAGCCTCGAGCCATTACCCTCAAGCAGACATGAGGAGCGGGCTACAGAGGTCTGCTAAGCTCATTTCTGTCCCACTCCACAACCCCAGATTTTTCATTTTTCAAACTTGTAGTCTTCAGACCAAACTGACACTGACTCAAGTGACATTACTTGCCACAAAAGAATTTGTTCAGTTTTTTTTTTTTTCCAGATATGCATTAGCACTCCCAGTGACTTGTATTCAACTTCAATGAGTAAAATCAGCAGAGTTCCCCTTTAAGATAAATAAACTACTTAAAAACCCAGTTCATGAAAACAGGACTCTGACGTTTCATCAGCGAACAGCTTAAATTGCACTTGATGTAAATTCAATACACTTTGCACCACCTGTCGAAGAAAGGCTTCATGTTCTGTAAGATTAAATCCAGAGGTTTAGGAGGTGAGCTCATTTCAAAATGAATTAAGATTATAAAACGTGAAAACTGATCATGTTTCAATAAAATAAAAAAAAAATGTAAAAAAAAAAAGGAACCCTTGATGATAATGGATTTCACCTCTAATTAACCTCTCATCTGCCTCATTAGCAGGAGTCACAGCTCCCTCAGCGGAAGCCTCTCAACATGATACTATACATGGTAACAAGCAGTGACAGTGCTTGTTACCATGACTGTTCTATGAATGTGGGGTCCTGCTATACTGCGTCAACGCTCCAGGCATGAATATACCAAAGCGAAGTGATCTATGTTTATAGTCTATTGATCTCTGAAATTTCTCTCTTTACTTGCTTTTCTCCACAGGGAGGTCATAGCACACAGTCAGCTACAGTACAAGAGAACCAGTGCAGATGGATATCCAGTATTTACCTAATGACACTTGAGTGCCGCAAGAATGTTTGTGTTCATTTTCCCTGCCAAAAATAGGGTCTCTCAAGTAATTACACAGCCTGCTGCTGAGCGACCCATTCACATCTCTCAAAGTCATAGAAGCCATAAAGAAAAATGTGGCTTTGTAATTCAGTTCAGCAAAGTTTTACCTCTCCCAGAGGAGCAGTTAGATTCTGGGCACTCAATGGAGAGACTTAAAAATCACAAAACTAGATACAGTGTATTAGTGGCTCCAAAAATAAACGAGAAGGGCTGTTTTGATTACCAAGAAAAAAAAACTTCAATGATATCAATGTCATATAATTAATATTAGAGTGATCTAATATCAGCCTGTGGACGGGTTTGCAGTTCAGTGACCTACCAAACACAGGTGCAAAGCTGAATTACTGCTTTGCACTTGTGCTGAACTAAAATGGCTTTTGTATGAAGAAGCCTTATTCAAAATGTAATCAAGGCAAATGCTAAATTAATGCCACTTAGACAATTCCCATTCAGGACACACGCAAATGCCAAAGATCATTTGAGTTAATTCAAAGGAATCTGACTAACGCTGACGGTGGATTTTGCTTTTATTATCTGGAGTAAGGTTACACTTCAGTATGAAGGATCCTCTGGTGTATTTATGCAAATTTCTTCTTCAGAGACTCAATACTTTTGGTGAATTGTCATTTTGTTGCAAAACCCCTACAAATCTCTGAACACACCACTGGCTAGTGATACAGGAAGCTAATTTGCTCATCTGTTCAGAGCCTAACAAAGAAGCCTGAATATTGTGTTTCCAATCAAGTAAGTGTCTACACTCCGTTTAACTTGTACAGACAAGTACAACTGGTATAGCATTGTGTTATTTTATGCTAATAGGCGCCTTAGATAAAAATACGTACCTGCACTGAAAGGTGTATATGTGTGTGCCTTCCTGCTGAACCTGCAACAACAGATTGAGTTCAGCATATCGTGTTTATTACACGTTCTGTCTGAATCCAGCATCTGTCAGCCCGCATTAAATCACTTCAACATGCCTGTGTTGCAGTCGTCCCACTTATGCCATCCCCCTCTCACTGAGGGAACAATTAACTAAAATGACATGCTCCCATCTGCTATGGTAATGAAATGAACAGATTCAAGTTTGTGTGGTGCAGTAAGCTTTTTAAATAAAACTGTGTACCTGAAATTCAGTGAATGCAATGATTTATAAAAATCCAGATCCTTCAATTGGATTGTCATGTCAAGACAATTTAGAGTTGTTGTTTCACTTTTATCCAAAAGAAATGTTTGATTTGAAACAGAGCAAGAGATCACAAGGATGTGTGGACACATATTGACTAATGTGCTCTCAGATGCTCTATAATGTGTCCAAGAGGCTTGATCTTAATGCAAAACAAACTGTTTTGAAGTCTTACAAAGTTTGACATTCCTTAGAGTTCTGAGTGAAATCAAATTAAACTCAGAGCAGAGCAATTCTTAAATTAATCACCTTAATAAAAAAAAATTTAAAAAGTCCACATTTCTACTTACTGCACAGATAAAAACAGCTACTGGGTTTTTATAAGTACCGTTTCAAAAAGCTGTTTTTGTGGCAAATAACTGCACTGACATAAAAAAAAACAAAAAACAAAAAAACTCTAGTAACAAGCTGTATCAACAGTTTATAACTGAAGAATAGGTTCCTGTCAGTCTAAGTCCCAAAGAAACAGTTTGATACTGTAAATGACATTGTCATTCAGTCTGTCAGCTCAATTCAATACATATTTCATCTCTCCAGCAGTGACCAGAGGCAAATGCCGAAGCAGCTGTATATCTGAAAGAGGCCCACATATTAATTATTAATTTTAGTGGTAAAACCAATCTTCAACTTATCTGAGAACTCCTCAGTGGTGCTGGGAGCAGTCAGACAGCCCAGTAATGGCCAAAGTCAGCACACCGAAGGTACTGTGGGTCCTTCCAAAATAATAAGATGTCCCAGAAAATACAGGAAGAAACTGGAATGTAAACAGATCAGTTCACTCTCTCACATAACAAGACTTCTGGTGTTTATTGTGGACACATACTGTCTGAGGAAATTTAGTTAATTACAGAGTTTGGCTCATCTCTATAAACTCCCCTTTATCTTTGTCTCCTTTTGTGTCTTTGAATCCATTATGTGAACTTGCTGGTGAGGCTGGTGTTTCATCTGACCAGGAAGTTAATTGTGTTCATTTAGCAGAAATCTTAATCATTTCCTTGTTGACTGCAAGGAACAAAACAATCAAACAATCACAGCTCTGTTGTTGGAAGAACTGCTTGATCCACACCCCACAGATTGAAAATATATTTGAAACTAAACTAAAATAACGATTATGTAATCTGAGTTCAAGAGGTTTGGTGGAAAATAGACCCACCCCACTGCCTCATCTTGATCGGATTAGATCTTTCTACAAAGTCAAGGCTTGGATGTGTCATAAGTTTAGAAGTAAAACTGTGCTGCTAATGTAATCAGCCAAAAATCTCTAAATGGAAAATTCCTTTAATTTTACAGCTTGTTTTTTGTAGTGTAGGCCATCATTCCTATTGGTTTTGGTAATAGTTCACTCACCAGTACCATCACTAAGGTCTTTGGACATGGCCACACCAGAGGCCACAACTTTATAATAGAGTACAATAGTGCAAAAAAATTTATGAAATAAAACAGTAAGACATACTTTAACCAGATCAGCTTATGGTTATTGTTAATGGGACGATGTGACAAATCGAGACGTCAGTGATTTAGTTTATGGTTTAGTCAACTGAAGAACTCCACCTGCTGAATACAGCCACACGTTGTGGTTGAAAGCCTCAGAAACACAAAGTAAGTGTAACCCATGAGCACTGTACTCTAAACCAGGAACCCTATTACAATTTTGTTTTTCCTTTATGATGGAATCATGGGAATTCTCCTTTATCACCACTGAGGGTCCATGTTTGGGTAAAGTGGTTTCCATTTACTATTTCATAATGTGGGGATTCTGAGGCCCATTGAGACTATAATTAGGGGCTATAAACTTCTCCCAGATTCTACAACTGTTGGTCCTGTTTCAACAACTCTCTCGCTCTCCACGTTCAAATTTCTATCTATATTTAGCTCTCTATATTTGACAAGTCAAACATACACATTTTGATCCTATCAAAACAATTATGTTTACGTTTTTATATCAGCGTTGCTGAAAGACATTCTTTCGTAGTTAGTTTATCACACTAGTTTTGGACTTGTTGGAGTTAGAAAATCAAAGCAGCAGAGAGCATGATCAAATGAAAATGAATTTAAGTACATGGGACATTTGACAGTTTGCAGTGCACACACACGTCGGAGTCTAACAAGCTATCAAATGTGTATCTGGCGCGAGTCAGTCTCCAAATCACTATGGATTTCACTGTGATTGTTTTGTCTCCACCTAGGATGTGTTACTCTGCAGGGGGAACTTCAAATCTTGAGCCAAGATAAATGGCATCTGAGAAAATGGAAAAAAAGAAAGAAAAAAAAGGAAAGTAAGCCGTAGTGATCTGCATCATAAAATAATGTCTACTCTGAGGTTAGATGTCTTCACTTGTTTTTAAGCAAAATTAAACCTCTCTCAAAGACCTCATTTTCATTCAACTTCATAAAGACAAAACACAAAATTTAAAATGATTTATCCCTTATTTATTATTATTTATTTACTATACATGAATAGTTTTAAAAAATATTTTAGAAGGGGAGGGGCCCCCAAGTCTTCTAGGGTTTCCTTCCAGTTTTGCACAGTTGTACAGTGTTTCATTTATGTTGTCTGACTTACTGTTTTGTGCAATTAAATAAGTCTAATTATAAAATCTAAACTAGAATCCATTGGTATCACAATTATGATTCATTGTATTGATGTTTTAATAATTAGACTACAATATCCAACAGAAAATGAAGCAGACTACAGTAATTAGTCTCTAATTAGTCAATCACCAGGTTTTAACCCTGAAATAAATTTTAAAAAGCCTATGAGCAAATGGAAATCTGTTCCCCTAGAAGGAAATCCACCACATACAGACATTACTGTGGGCAGCCCTTCAAACTTGCCTCTGGATAATTCCTGGTTCAAGTGAAATTAGTCACCCCATTGGCAGAATCTTTTAACCGTTTTTGGGGAAGCCTAAGAGGGCTGTTAACACTGTTGCCATTTTGTCCTCAAGGTTGAGTTTAATGAGAGCTGCTGTCAGGGGCAGAGCAATTCACGCAGAACACTCAGTCCTGAGGGTTGACGTGTCTCCGTGGGTCTGCTACCCTGCCTTTCTGGAAGAACTGGACTGATCCCTCACCATATCATTCAGATTGGTCATCCTTTCTTAGGAGGTTTGGAAGGATTTTGACATTACAAAAGGCGGTCACGGTTGTAACAGGGCATTTGAAACAAGAGTAAATGTAGATTACGACCAGGAAAGGGGGTGTTACGCAATTAGCAGAGATCTATGTGGTTTTTAAAGTTAGTTTCACTTCATACTGGACAGATGACAAATACCCTCTTCAACATAACAAGCCAGACACAGATAAATAAGGTGAGCGTGATTCCTAATTAAAGGGAGACGTCTGTATATGGAATCAATGATATCACTGCCTGCTTCACTGTTTCCCCAAAACGAGGCAGGGATCAGGAGCCACTCAGTCCTCTCTGTGGTTTCAAGCAAGAGTAACATCCCTGCTAATTACGCCAAAGACAAACTGCATCATTGTGTAGGAAAGAAGTACAGTGGGATCGGAGTTCTGTGGTATAATGAGAATGTCTGTCAGTGTATCCCTGCTTTGTCTGAGGAGAGAGACAACTGAGTCAGAAGCACCATGTTTCTGACTCCCGGCGAGCTCTGTTTTCAATCATGGTTGGCTCCCAAAAGTGTTTCTGCTCGCTCTCCCATGCACATATACATAAACACCACCTCCCCCTTCTTAAGTGTTTACACTCCCGCTTGCTTTGACCTGTGGTTTCCTCAAGGACTGGGTTTATTGAATTAAGCTGACCCCGGTTATTTTTCATTCAAAGAAAACAATCAATTTAAAACATATAGACTTGTTGCACGCTTCGAAATTGCAAATGACAGAAAAACTCCCATGTGCCTGAGCTCCTAATCTGAGTCGGCCAAACAATGAGCCAAATACGAGGGGAATTCTTGAAGATGGAGGTGATAGGTGAGCAAACAGACAGGCATCTAGTGATTTTGTAGGAAAAAAAAGGGCATATTTATGCATTTTGGGGGATTGTTTATAGAGCTGCTAACAGTTTCACCAGAGCAACAAAATTACAGAGTTTAACTCTGCACACAAAAAATTCAACATCTATTTGGGACTACATGGGCCACTAATGTTGGAAGATACATCTATTATGTAACCCAAAGAGTTCATATGAAAAATTACTAATTGGCCATACAAGATTATTTCAGTTTAACTGAGCAACAACAGAAAATTGGAAATTGACCTGGGCACTGGCTTCAAGTAGAAATTATGTTTCCGTCTGCTTATGTCAACTTTAATACAAAATTGCTTCTAATCTTCTAAACATGGAAACAAAATCCTCTACCTCACTAGACAGTGTTGTAGAAAATTATTTAAGTATTAATTTCATAGTCCCCTCACTGCTGAAGTGACCTGATGAAATACAGAGAGCCTCATGATCACAGGACTACAAAATATGTTAAAATACTCCAAATTTATTCATACCAAGGCAAATGCATTAAGGAGTGCAACTTCTGAAAATAAAGAATAAAGAAATACCAGAGAGGAATGTGCATAAAAATAATTTCTTGATACACTTGATAAAGTAGGTCAAAATTTTATTGGTACAGAATTGGTACTGAATCTTTCGTGCTCTCTCCATCGCCGTCCTCCATCTCTCCTTACGTTTTGCGCTGGCGTTTTCCCAGAAAGGACGATGAAGCTGTGTCGTCTCCTCCTCTAGAGCTGGATGTTCGCTTTTGGCCTGAGGTCCTCTCAGTGTCTCTATCAAAGAACATTTTCAGAGATTACCTCTTAGTCCTCTGTAATTGGAGAAGAGGAGTATTCAAAATTTCTTATAACAATGAACAATGACGTCAATATAAATGTAAATGCATGTAACAGCAAAAGTAATACAAATAGTGGTTGAGGTCCTGGGCTTTTATAATGCCACTATTTCAAAGCGAAGGCTAATCTGAACAGGTTGCAACATACACTATTTTGTGGTGAGACACGCAAACCTTTCTCTTTTGAGTGCACTGCTGTGCTCTAGTGTTATATATTTACTTTACACCTGGTGCTTGGCTTCTGCTCACAATACAATTAAATTTGCTCCTGTTCATGATGTGAGCATCAGCCATGAACCTCAGAGGAGCCATAAAGACTATGCATTACTTTAAACAATCTTTTCTCTTGCCGTCCACCAACAGACCTGGATGCATAGGTTGAGAAAACTCACATTATAAATTTAAGAGGATGGGAAAAATCTTACAATTTAATCACTTCTAAGGATTTTCTCATTAGGACTTTATCAAAATGCCTCTTTTACCCATCACCATTTCTGTTGAATTAAAGGACCGTCTATTTGTCTGCAGTTGCCTCTATGTAACCAGTAGTTCATACAGTCAATTAACACCAAAATCCCCTTTAACCAACTTATGCAAAGGAGATTCTATAAATTCTGCAAACTGCAATCAACTAATGGGAAAGGGAGGGAGGTGTTTAGCCTGAGTGCTTTCGTATTTGATCATCATGCTGCTGAAATGATAGAAATATAATTTCTGTAACTTGAAAAAGACACTGCTCGACCCCCCTCCAGAAAATGACTAAGTGGTTACACCATGCCAGTAAAATCTCTTAGATATAACTTTGTATGTCCAGTTAATTAAAAAAAAAATTGCTTATGCTAACACGGAGCTCTTACACCAGTACTTGTCCATCCAGCCAAAATGTTTTCATTTTGGGACCAGGGCTGAAAATAAACGTTTCTTACCAAGTTATTCTACTTTGTAAAAGCACAAAGTCACCTTTAGGTCACTGTAAGCTGGGCAGACGCTGTCTGTTTATTATTAATCTTGTTTGTCCTGTCAACTCACACATCACGACAGTCTCTCGGCACAGCCAAAACTTAAGACTTCCCTTCACACTATGATCAATCGACGATGTGGGCGCTCACACGGAATGTAAACACGGAAACCCTGATCCATTTTGTCTGCTGACAATTCCAATAAAGTTAATTCAAACAAGACAGCCTAAGACATATTGACAATAAATAGAAAGGCACTGTAATTTGCAATTCCCCTATCAGCACAGCAGAGCAGGAAGAAAAAAAGAGAAGAATATGGTGCCACAGATGTCTGGAAGACGCGACAGACAGGATGGTCTATCTGATCATCCGACAGCCAGATTGTTGTTCATTCTGGCAATTAACTAATTATGCAATTAATTAATTATACTTACTTGACTATTTTTATACTTCTATATTCTCAAGTGCACCGTGGGGAATGCTCCACCAATTTCACTGTGCAGTCTGCATGTATGTAGTACATGTAGACTGCGCAGTAACAGTAACAGTAGTAGTCATACATACACAGCTTAAGTAAATGCACTACTACAGACTTATAATGTTAATCTCTGTTAATGTCTCGTTTCTAGTGAGAAGTTGAATCTGTAGTAAGCTTTACTGTTTTCAGTGGAACACAGCTGGACTGAGTAACTTAATATACCGTTTTCCCTTTATGAATTATCTATGGCCACACTAATATTCCTCGCTACCCTGGGATCCCTGTTAGGCTCCACATCTCAGCATGTCGTGTTAACTAATAGCCTCATTACTGAAGCACCTCTGACACAAACTGGTGGAAGCTCTAAGATCTCCTCCATAAGAAATGTTCAGATGAAGTAGCTAAGAAACCAAAGGGGGGGCCCTAAAAACCACAAGGGCCTGCATGTGGAACCACTTACAGCTTACATGGGAAGGCTCTCTTTAGCTGATTGTAACACAGATGTATCTCACCCTCCAGCCAGCAACAAGGTCTTATGTCTCTTTATCTCAACTCTATGGACTGGAAAAACAAAATTCCAGCACTGGAATTTGGGTCAGAAGTCCACATGTGGGTAATAGAGGACATGTCTAAGTATACTGGATTACTGTTAAGCAAACAGCTGGCCTTGGCACAAAGTGTGGATCAGGACTAAAACAATCAACAGTTAAATTGTCATCTTTGCCAGAGTCTGACAGAAGCTGGAGGATGGAGATAAAGCCTCAGCTAATGGAAAGAAAATTTCCTTTCACACAGATTTAGCTTCCGCCCATTGAATTGAGGAGGCATTCCAAGTATCGACTACTGGTGTACTATAACTGTATACAGTAAAGCGCTGTGGGTTTGGATTTTTTGGAAAAGCAGAGTCTACATTATTTACAACAAACACAGTGGAAACACATTCATATGCATGTGCTTTTGTTGTTTTATCCACAGTGGGACAGCAAATCTTTCTGTATGTGAAATGTCCTAATGGCATAATGAAAAAAGGACTGAAATAAGTCATGTATTCACATAAAAAAAAAAAAAAAGAAATCACTTTGTGGGCACTAAGATACAAGTCCATGATTTGAGCCAGAACCATAATCTGAACTGGTTAAAAGGTTAATTAAAAACTTTACTATAATAAATTACTGTAGTTTTAGTTTAGCAGTACAAGGTGGCACCAGCAACCGAAATAAGAGGAAGAGAAGTTGCAATGCTGTGTAGTCAAAGCAGTATCAAACTGTGTAACTAAAGGGCATTATTCTGCTTCTTAGTGCGTGGCTCGCGAGTGAATGAGCTCCCAGTCAGAGCAGTTGTTTATGTGAGTCCTCTGGGGTGAAAAGCTGTGTGCGACTGTCTTACCGCATTGCCAAAAATCCTTTGACAGAGATGACAGCAATAATAGCTCAGTGACAAAATGATCGAGAAAAAAATTGGATAAAACAGAATTTATGGATTTGGGGAACAGTCTTCCAAATGCAGAATATATAAAGTCGGACTATTCAGCCCATTTGTCACAACTGTGATTCAAAACACGACCGCCGCTACTGCTAGACAATTAGATTTATTGCTGACATAACTCAGTTTCTAACAAACTGTTTAATAGCATAAAATCATCTTTCCATGGATGTTAAGTTGCCAAAACAATCGCCAAGGGCCCTATCCACAAGACATGCTGGCCACAATTGGCAAAAAATTTGTCGGTCAAACTTGGTCAAGGTACCGAACGAGGAAATTCAATTTTTTTTTGTTGTCATTTTCAGACTTAACCGGAATATTCCTTTTTCACAGCTGAAACACACAGGCAGATATATTCATAACATGGAACCAATCTATGATAAAGCTACTGTCTGCTCAAACAGAACAGAGCACACACCCAAAAAGGATTATTTGACTCTTAGCACAGACTGCTGGATAAACAAAACACATGATTATTATTATTAATGTGCATCAGTGGCAGACATTAAAAATGGCTCTACAGACGAGACATCCACAGACCAGGCTATACTCAGTCCAGAGATCCACTTGTGGAACATATTATATATACAGATATTTTATTTTCTATTTTCCCAAGGGTGCGAGGCGCAGCACAGATAGCTTAGTGAGTACGTAGTGGATTCAGTCTTGTGTTTTCCAGTGTAAAGCTCAAGGACAAGTACATGTGTATGCCCGTAACTGAATTAAGTAAATGACTGAAAGAAATAATTACAGTGTTATCAGCCTCAAAATGTCCTCATACTGGACATTTTGGACTGTGAGAAACAACAATTCAAAAATTACAAGTTCCACCCAGAAAACTTTGGCGGTGTGCAAAGTGTTGTCCGTAGTTAGTCGATGAAGATACAGAGCAGACAACAAACAATGCCTTTAGAATATCTATGGCTGTAGATACGAAGCAATACCCTGTTGTAGAAAACACAGAATTCAAGAATATTCTCAATGCTTCAGAAACGCCCTCACGTTCACAGTTTTGCACTTAAATCGGAGCCTTACGTTTTCTTTTAGATTTCACTTCAGCACACATAACCGCCCACAAGTCTATGTTTTTCAAAATAAATTGCAAGAAATGCCACCTTTTGTTTTCATTGTGTCTCTGAAATATGAGGCTTCAAGAGGCATGAAGTGGCACAAATGCTTATCTAGGTGGTAGGGTAATGTGGTGCTATATGTTGGATGTCCAAAACGAATAGTATTTATCGACTGGTGCAACGAACAGCAATACTGACAGGAACAGTATACTGACATCCAGTCTATGCTTCAGTGCAAACCTGCAATTACTTGTACAGAATGACAGAATGTAATGACAGTCGTGTACCATACATGTATGGGTAACAGTGTTAAAAAAAAATAAAAAATAAAAAATAAAATCACACTATTTTCATAGACAGTAGCAATGACAGAAGAATCACTTACTCAAGGCTCCTGGCAAGCTCTGGACCAAAGATGTCAGAAATTGAACTGTAAAGGGTGGAAGAAGAAGAAGAGGAGAGAAAGAAAGGATGAGGTTGACTGATGCATGGTATTTGTTGTTTCAACAAACAAACTTACTGCCTTGGCTTCTACCTGAACAACTGCTAAGAAAGCAAGCTCGCTGTGTTCAAACAGAATGTGATGCTCTACAGCATTTTAGGTGTTTTTACTGTACCACACATCCTACAGACCCAGCTGTCAGAGGCAAAGCCATGCTATTGACAAAGTTAATGATTTATGATACCGTTACTACAAAAGCAGTAGAAATCTAGAAATCTTTTTTTTTCCCCACACTACCAAATGCCAGTATGGGTCCTCATTTCTCTCCCTGACTTGCTACAGGGCTATAGTTGCGTGAGGTTGCCTCAGGCAAACACTTCATCACAAGTCGGACTACTTATGTAAAAAGTACAGCTCTCTTTTTTCCCTTCATGCTGTCAGTCAGTGAGATCTGGAAGTTAAAGATTTTAAACTGCCTGTACAGCTCACCAACTGTGCATTTCAACCTTACTCACAAAATTGTCATGATTTTCCCAGCCTTTGCTGTTTAAAGCTATAAAACCCCTTTACAAATTATATTAAATATAAAAACGACACTGACAGCCTGGAGTTTGCAGATATGCATTAGGAAGACAAGGAGCATAATAAAATAAAGTATGCTGGTGTCAGGATCATACTTGCAGGGACAGGTGAACAATGACCTTAGATCGAGGTGATAATTAATGCTCCATTAAGACCTTTAATGGCCTTAAGCATTCAGCCAAATCAAGCCTGGACTTTAAAAGTACAGAGCTTTTCATATACCCAATCAATATACAGTTTGAAATTTTGTTGAAAATATACAGTAAAAAGTAATATCAGTAATAAACTGAAGGAATTTTTTTTAAGAATTACAAACTCCTGGTAAATGACAATATGAAACGTATTTCAGGAAAGACTCAATTCAAAAACAGAGCAAACTGAACTTTCTAAACATGATCATTTTAGTGTGAGAAGCAATTCCATTGTTGACATTTTGTGTAACTGAATAAGTTTTTGTGAATCTGCAGCAATAATATAATTATTTTTCTACTAGCAAGCCATTTTCCCACATTTCTGTCGCCTGAGGTGAACACAACTAAGCTGCCCAATTCCCTCTCTCTCTCTCTCCATGCCTCAAGTTCTCTTATATTCAGAACAGGCTGCTGTGCTGAATTATTCTATTCTCCTGTTACTTAAAAATGATGAGGATGTTCTGCCTACCAGTTTATGGCTGGAGTTCTTCTGTTACCATCACCTCTGTACTATGGTTGACAGGCTATTATCGCCTAGCAACCCTAATCACGTGTGTTTGTTTTTGCGTGACATCTTATGGTCATCTGAATCACTGATGTGGACTTTTTGATTTTATTTGCATACTGAAGTAACGCCCCTACTATCATGGTAGTTATTTTAAACAGCGGAGAGAGAAAGAACATTCTTCTCAGCTGTCAGATGGCTTAAAAAAAAAAACAAAAAAGAAAATTTACCAACAGTGAATATGCATCTACTCTGTCAATGTTTGAATGATTAGGGGCAGTCTCAATTATGTAATCTTAAAAAACATACAAGGAAAATCAAAGGGCTGTCAAAGCTGCTGTTTGAGAGGTTTCCCCTGGAGAGCTGCGGTATTTAAGATGGTCTCAAAACACATTATTGCTGGTCTCACACACCTTTAGCAAACACTCGATTTCCACCTTTGGAATTGCCATAGGCCTTTTCTATAGGCTACATTTTTCTGATTGCTGGTGAAAAAATAAATAAATAAATAAAATAAAATAAGTACTGTATTTCTGCCGCAGCTCCTGAGTAAATAAGGAAAAAATTGATTATGTCAGATCTGTACTTCTGGTTTACTTGTAGGAAAACATATCATAATTTATTCAGTGTGGCCGAGTAGCTGGCACAGCAGTAAAGCCACTTTCAAACTGAAATGCTCCCAGAGTTTTGATTATTTCTGTTCCTTTTTTTTTTGTTTGTTTTCTTTTGCACCACTCCTATGAACTGAAACTAGCTGTTTTTGGTCCTTATCTGATGGCTGGTGTTTATTAAATTTAAAGCTGCTGATAAATCTCTCAACAAGACCCGGGTGGCAGGAACTCTCGGACAACATGTGCTTTTAAGATACACTGCTGAAACATCACCAGCCAGAGAGACACAATCAGTGAGCTGCTGCATGGGAAATTTTGAGCATGTCTGAACATGACTCAACAAGTTCCAGATGAGGTCGCAAGTGGTGCAAGGAAAAAAATATATATATACATGAATATGTAAATTGGTCAAGAACTATTGCTACAGTATCATATAATGGGTATTTGGACTAAATTTATTATATGTAGTTTTTCATTCCTGGCCTTAAAGATAAAAGGCGGGAGCCCCTTCATTAAAACCACCATACACCATATAAAATGTAAGATATATGGTTTTTAATTCCTCCTATTTAGTATTTATATTAATATTAATGTAGATTATTAGTCTATAAGTAAAATTTCTCCCATGAAGACATATTTTATGTTTGGATGACTGTATTTTACAAACTGCATTATCATTCATTATCTGTTTGCACACCAGTCACCACATATGGATATCGACAGGAGGAGTTAAAGTGGTTGACAACATCATTTTCAGTGGATTCTACGCTGACTTTTTTTTTTTTTTGTGAGCCACATTTGACTCCTGTAATATGCACACAAAGCAAGTTGCAAGAATAGATCAATAAAGTGTAAAGTGCACAGACAAATCACCATCTGTGATATGAACAAACAAAGGTTGTGTGGTTGCTGCAGCACTACGTTTAAAGCAAAGATGAGAGCTAATGTTAACTAATGTGTCTTGTAGGTTCTGAATTTACATTCAGGATCATTAACCCACAACGTTCACATAGAATCCACACCTTTGCAAACTGAATTAGAAATACAGACAACCTTAGGGCTTTAAAGAAAATATTCTAACAAATAGGAAAACTTAAATATTGGATGTAAAAGCTAATAATAATTCTTAATTATTTGTTATTCTTGAGAAGGAGACCTCTCAGGTGTTAAGACTTCCTCTAAAGTCTCTACACAAATAAACTGAGCCAGAACGCAGCTGTTCGTATGATTTCCAGAACTCCTCCCATAGAACATATCCAGTTCTCAACTCCAGTTCTCCAGCAACTTCTCTGGCTCCTTGTTAAATACCGTATTCACTTGCTTTTCACCTTTAAGGCCCCTCATAACCTAGCACCTTCGTATCTCTCTGAACATGTTCATATCTGCTCACCCTACCGTACTCTTTAGATTCCCTTCTGATATCCAACTCACCACCACAATCTGCCCGTTTAACTACCATGGGGCCCTCGCCTCTGGAATTCTCTCCCACATGACATTCGCAATATTGACTTTATCTCCTCCAGTCTCAAGACATACTTTTTCAAACATATGTGATCTGACCTTCTCTATGGGTTAAGTCATGGTTTTACACCTATTTATTGTGTGTGTGTGTGTGTGTGTTGTGACAACGTGTCCTTAAGTCCTTTCAAAGGCAGCCTTAAACAAAATGCATTATTTTTATTATCATTAATTCCCTTAGGTGTCACAATACAATATAACTGACTGCAGGAGGAGAGCATAAAGGCTGAGAATGTCCAAGGCCTATATTGTGTGAAAGCTAGTTATAAGTACTCCCACTGAGAATGTTCAAGGTTCATTCAGAAATCTTCAGTAGCTCTTTTTTTTTTTTTTTTTTTTTTTTTTTTTTGGCCAAGAAAGGGGGGTCGGGAAGCCAAGCTCCCACTTTCGACCCCTTGACGTGTAAGTGTGTCCTCTTTCCTTTTCTGCTTACAGATCGGAA
>JBBMJY010000018.1:13756453-13767178 GCA_037833715.1 Toxotes lorentzi
AAGGCGGGGAAGGGTCAAGGGCTAGAGGGTGGGAAAAGTAGGGAGAAGTACTCCCACTGGGAAGGTTTAAGGTTTATTTAGGAAGCTTTAGGGGTTCTTTTTTTTTTTTTTTTTTTTTTTTTTTTTTTGGCCAATACAGGGATGTCGGGCAGCTAAGCTCATACTGTCGATCCATTGCAGTGTAAGTGTGTACTCTGTCATTTTATGATTACCCCAAAACAAAGCAATTATTTTCTGTGAAATAAATTATGGTGAACTGCACTGCTTTGATGTGATGCACATGATACAATACACAACAATATACGAGCGCCAATCCCTATATTTTTTGTGGATATGCTCAAGAATCTCAACATACAAAGGTATAATTTCAGACTTCATCATTCCAAGGACAGGAAACGGCAGCAAACTCTTACACACAATATTTACTTGCTTATGTTTTACATCATAAGTATAATCTTTAATGAAGGGACATGTATTTACTTTGTATGTTATGGGCTGGGGCATATTTGTCTGAGTAATCACAGAATGAAGACAGGTTGTCATGAGACAGCTGCCCAGGCAAACCAGTTTGTCTCATTTCCCCCCCCCCAACATGTTTACATCTGAATGCATTTACCTCAAACTGGGCTACCACAATAATTGAGATTACCATAATGGAGTTAATGAGAAATACTAGTAAATGCTTAATATTAAATTAATCACAGGCTACTACTTACTTGTGTCCATACACAAGTGGCTTTACAATAAATGCTATCACATATCTAAAATGAAGATGGTCAGTAATGAGCTCAAGGATTTATCAGCTGTAGCAGTTACATGAAGAAGCTTTTTCAACAGAAATCAAAAGGGTTTAAGGTTCAAAGTAATCTTTGATCATTATCTCTGTGAAATTATCCTTAGTCATATCCAAACTGTCTGAAAATAGTCAAAAATAAGGGTTTCACCTTCTATACAAGGACCGACACTTGACAACAAGCTTTGAGGGTGTGACCCACTGTAAGTGAATCAGGATGCGTGTTATCTACGACTCACCTGCTGATGGACACATCACTGTAAGTGGAGCTGGGTGACAACTCAATCCCTCTTGCTGATGGCTCCTCATCACTGTCTCCATCTTCTTCCTTCATCACTAAGCAGCTCTTTGATTCTGCAACTTGATCTGAGGGATACAAAAATGTACGTTATTGTGTCAGACATCCAGTGAGAAATCAATCAGTGGAGAAATTACCTGTTAAAATGGGCACAAGTGAAATAAGTGAGCCTGACAATGGGACACCAAATTTTCTCATATTGTCAGTCTTTTTAATTTGTATATTGTATACAAACTAGCAACATGCAACCCTATTTAATTATTTCAGAATCAGAATCAGTTTATTGGCCAAGTTTGTGCATACAAACAAGGAATTTGACTACGTTTTTTCTTTGCTCTCAGGCAGTACAGGACAGCGACACAACCGACAGAACATTTTTTTTTTTTTTTCACAAATACCAATGGTGCAATGGGTCAGTCTGAATGTGGATAGTGCAAAGAAGAAAACTATATACATATATATTCAGACTGTTGAGAAGATATGTGCAGGTTGTAGTGCAAACAAAACTTTGCTTAATTGCTATAAATCCAGCTTAATTAAATCCAAAACAAAATATTTTTGGATGAATTAGAGAAAACTACAAATTATACTGAAAACATAAGAAGAAATATGCCACTGATATTCAAGACTAAAAATCTCTGTTATAAATTACCAACATGTCAAATAGTCTATCTTCATCCTTAGTGTTCTAACTCTTTCCGCCTGCCACTCCTCACCATTTCTGCATCTTTGGCAAGGATGGAACAATAATTGAGTGCAAAACCCTCCCACACTCACAACGGCTCTGTCAAGCTGCATTGCATGGCTTATTTTTCATTTTGTTAAATAACAAATTTGTTACAAAGCAATTCATTTGTAATAGTTTTACTTTAGGAAATGTTTTATATAGACACAAGGTGAACTTGCCACAGCTATTTACCACTGTGAGCAGGTGGCTTTTGCTAAAGTGTACCGTCTGGCTATAATATTTCTTTTTTATTCCTTGAGAAAGGTAATGAGCATTGCAGTACCTGCAGGTGGTGTCTTTTCGACATCCTCTCCCTCTGCAATGACTTCCTGTTTGATACGAGTCTGCTTGGTGGTCTCTAGCCGACCCCGGACCTGCGCAATCAGGCGGGAAAAGTCACTGCTGTGCTGCTTCCCTGTGGGAAAAATAGTAAAAATGGTCGAACAGAGAAGGGAAGAGTTTTTAATTACTTCATGTACTGCTACACAGTATGTGACAGTAGATTAGGTATGCACTACTTGTCAATGAGCCTAAAGCAAAACTACATCTTACTTAAGGTTAAGGTTACACAGTTGATGATAAAGTAAAGTTGACTGGATGGTTTTTAAAGAAAGAAGGAACCCCATCCATAACTAGGCCTCTGTATGTTCTTTTGTATTAATATTCACATTGAATGCAGACTCATTTTTCTTTGTCAGACAACAATATCTAAAACATCAGGCAAATCAGATTAATATTTTGACTTTGAAATGACAAGTTCCGGCCTTGAAAGGTTGAATAGATTTGGGAAAAAATACAAGGTTTTATTCATGAGCCTCAGAATTTGAAGTGAAATACCACAGATGTAAGCTCCAAGATGAGATCACTGTGGCAAAAAAAAAAATTCCTTTTATTACTGCGGTCGAGGCCAAATACTCATTGAAAAGACATTTTAGCTGACTATGAATGGAAGTGAGGAAGAAGAAAATTGAAATTATGGCCGTGATCCAAAATAAACAATTTAATCACTTTCCACAGAAATCCCAGATCATCTGCAAATCTGTGATGTTCATTTAAACAAAGATCGGAGAATGGAGAGAGAACTGAGAGAGGACAAAAAAAACTTTATGCCCAAAAATTCAGTATGAGCGTTTTTAAATTATGTACTACATCTGATTAACACTTTTTGAACATTTTATCTAACTGGAAGTTGCTAAAAATGAAACTGAAGGGAAAACACATGGAAATCTAGCTAAACATAAATACAGTAAATCTAGGGCCACAGTTTTTGTTGCTTCTGGTTACCACAACTGACAACAACAGAATGTGATTCTTTTTTAAATATTGACTGTTTCACCTCTTCCATGGTTCTAATATGCATATGTGCAAAACCTAATAAATTTAATACACTGTTTTGTAATAACATTTCCCAGCAAAACTATGTTTTCCTTTAACTGCTGCAACAATAAATGCGTATTGTCAGCGTCACTGTCACCATCTCTGTTGTTATGAGGTAAACTTAATTAATCTCAAACTTTTGCAAATGGAACAACTGTTGTATCTCAGACTTGTCACTGATATCTTAAGTATAGACTTAATCTTTTTAAGAATAAGTGTTTTATTCCCACAGAGATCAGCAAGTGCAGCTGCAAAGGGGATTAGGGTAAACCCTATTTCTTTACCTTAGCTAAATCTGTAAATATACTGAGGTTAAGAGCAACTCCTATTCCACATCTGTAAAAGTAATTTTAAAATCTTATGCACCAGGTAAATTTCATATGTGATGTAACAGAACTAGTGCACACAACTGTCCATGCAACATTTACAAAATGCATAACACTCAGTTTAAATAAAAAAAAACTTCAGCTCAGCTACATCATCTTAACCACTTCTTTAAAAGTAAGATTATTTAGAAAAATGTACTAAGAGTTAAAAATTCAAATTTGAGTGAAGGAGATGAAACCTTGTTATATGTGTGGTGACAGCATCGACTGTTGACTGTGATAGGCTGGGACACTAAAATTAATAAATCAAACACAAACAACTCTCATTACTAGAACTGAACGGTTTGAACAGATTTAGCAGCTCCACTGGATCATGGATAAATTATAACACTGTTTTTTTCAATGGCAATAGACGGGAAGCACATACAGCACACAGATCAAACTTGTCAGAGGCTGTTCTCAAGAAGCAGTATTTCCAGGTTTTTGCCTGGGGTTACACCGGGTTATGAGCATGTTTTCTAAATAACCAGAAGTGCCTGTATTAACGCTAAAAGAACACGTTGTCACATTAAGAAAAAAGCTGCAAGCTCCTGGTGGATTTGATGTGTGCATGTGTGTGTGCTGCTTTCACTTTTCCTGTCTGCTCATTCACCATGATCTCCCCATGCTGGCAGAGTGAGTCATCCACATCCTCCTCTGATAAATCAAGAGGTTATCACAGCAGTGCAGCTATTTATAGAACCCTCCTGTGAGTCACATCCATTTTTCAGCCACTTTTAAAGTTAGCTCTACAGAGTTATTTCCAACCGGCTTTTCATCTTGTTCAACCATGTCAACATGACTTCGGATAATGTTCTATAATGCTACTCCTCATGCTTGACCTTTGCGCCTTGAGGATAAAAACACAGACCTGGCCCAGATATTTGTGCGTCTGTATTTCTCCAGGTGATTATCTATGAGCTCATAGCAAACAGGGGAAAAAAAATCTTAAGACACTTAAATAGTCAACTAACCCTACGTGTCATAATAAAAAAAAGTTTGGAGTATTATTTACACTGAGGCAAAAACCCCATTAGTTTTACATTTTCACCCCACCCCTTCCTGCTGAATTACTCACTGAAGAGACAGGAATTCTGAATGATTATGTTCCTGCTAACGTGCTGTGGAAGGTATATGAGGATGAGATTACAGCTGGGCTGGGACACAGGGAATGTGCAAAATTGTAATGATTGTGTTGGGAGATGCGAAAATATGTAATACTGTTAATGTTGCCTAGTCATTTTCCAGAACGGTCTCTACTTCTTCACTGCATTGCACATCCAACTATTACTCAACTCTGACAAAAATCATGTCATGCAGTTTCTGTGATGGATTTCCTCTCAAGCAAGACTCAGGTCTATACTAGTGGATTTTCTAACTGAACTAGCTGCCTAGAAGTGCAAGAAATAAATTCATTGATTGGTCTGAAAGCCTGTGGTTTGCTTTTGAAAACTGCCACAGGCTGTCATTAAAATGCCCAATCTTTAGACAGTTTTAAAGCCTTTGTGGCCCACGTTTTTAAATAAAATGGCCATTTACTAGTCTGACTGAGGTATAGCAACAGAAGGTTCAAATCATCAAACAGGGTTTCCTACAGTATTTCAAAGCAGACATGGTACATCTCACCTGAAAGAAAGACCGTCAGCGCTATCATCAGAAGAAATGAATATGCTTTCATGAAATAAAACATAAACCCCTTCAGAGAAAAAGAACAGAGTTCTTCCAGGGTGCTGCCTTCAGTTCCTGTCCTTCATGAGTATGAGTGTAAGGTCAAGGCAAGGTTTATTTGTAGAGCAGAAAAGCACCTTTCAAAAAAAAAAAAAAAGGCAGTTCACAGAGCCCTACATAAGGCAAAGCATAGATTAGAAAAGGAAATGAAAAAGAAAATCAAACACAAGTAGATCAAATGGAATTAAATAAAAAGTCATAGTAATATAAATATATATTATAATAATATAAAGTTATAGTGAAGTTTGAAAAAAGTTGTAATAGATAGATGAAGCTAGTGCAGCAGATGTACATTTGAAATGAGGCATCATTTGTGTATTTGCACTGTGTATGTCTGATTGCTTTAATAAAGGCGATTTAGTCTTAATTATGGCTCTGTATGAAATATTCATCTTTGAAGCTAATTCCTAGAGAATGCCTTACATATTAAGATACACTGTTTAATGAAAATAAAAGCTTAGTCAAGGTAAGTCAATATAAGCACTGCCTGTTTGTATTGACCTGCATCGTCTTAAAAAGTGATGAACCCAAAATGATTCACAGCTGCACACTCAGTGCAATAGAAGGACTCGATAGAGGAGCCTCCCCTAACTCCTGCAAGAGCCTTGGTGTGTGTGCCATTCTAGTGGAACGAAAAATCACACCAAAGTGTTTTCCAATATTAGTTTTTTAAGTGCTGTGAAATATATGGTGCAAAAAAGGAGAAAGCAACATTTCAAACCATTTCACTGAACACAAAATTGGTCCATTCAACTTGAGTTCGAAAACAAATTCATATTTTGGAGAGAAGTGGTAAATCCCTCTGGGGTAACAACATTTTGCTATTCTTTTTGTCAGATGTGTTTTCATGCAACTCATCCATTTTGGCCACGCTTTCCTTCTTAGATAAGACAGCATTCATACAATTTTCGTTACTGAACCACAGTTTTGTACAGTTTGGCTATTATGCCCTGAGGGACACAGTGCCATCCATTACTTTTCTCGTCAGCGAAGAGGCAAATAAATATGTGATATCCACAAAAAAAAAAAAAAAATTCCCGACAAAGTTAACTATCATATAATGTGTCCTTTTCTTCTAATAAACCCTGGCTATGCATAGGAGAAGGGAAAATGAGACCTGCTTTGTGTGTATTGAACTTTGGCACTTTGTTTTTTTTGTACATATGGCAATGGAATTGTGATATTGCATTGCACCTTGCAGTATTCTTTTTAAACCATTTAAAAGCAGTCAGAAATGGCTAGTTTATCTTTCTGCAAAGGTGGGTTTTTTTTTTTTAAACCACAAATACAGAATTCTAACTAGTTACTTCTTTTCATGAAGCAGGCAGTAGAAGCATACTGGCCATCAGCTAAATTCTTTACACTTCATTCAAAATCACCTTTTACCAGATAGATGTTGCAAAGCAGTTTCATCACTTGATCAAAGACCTAAGTTGTCAACACATTAATAGTGAAGGCACTCTAAAAAAAGAAAGAAAAAAATCACTTACTATAATTTGAATGCATCTCTTCAATTTCCTTCTCCGTCTGTTTCTTTGTGAAAACCATGACCTGCAAGAGGTTTGAATGGACAAAAGGATATGCATTCAAAAATCAATGATAAAACACTTGGCAATACTGTAGTACAACAATATTTGCATAGCAATTGCTCCTAACAGCTTGGAAGAAAAATAATACTACAATTCAAGCTCTCAAAATATCCCATTAAGCAGTTAGTACGCACAGGTTTGGCTTTCCCCTGAAGTTGGTTCCTGATCTTCTCGTTGGCCTCCACTTCTTTGGCGATTTCTTCAGCTGTTGACAGAGCAAAGAAAAATCTTTATTGCTCTCGATATCAGCAGTATTGCCAGTTATACAAATTGTGCTTTCAAACACATGAAAGGTTTTGACGCACTGCCACTGTTCAGAACTGAGGCATTCCTGGAGATGGCGGTAAGAAAAAAAAACACAACCTTTAAGATCAAACGTTCATATGATATCTATGGTTAAAATAACCTCTTTGTGGACGTAAAAACATTTGTCCTCAAATTTAATTCCCAACTGGATGGTGTACTGGTGTGAAGATAGAGATCTGTGTTGGTTCAGTCTGAGTTTGGGGGTTTGCTTCTTCATTTTTAGCTTAGTGTGCACAGTTGCTGCATTTACTCATTTCTATAGAGCTTTTAGCTGAGCAGATTGCTTTGACGTATGTGAAGCTTTCACAAGGTGGTGCAAAAATCAGAGCCCTGTATTGTGAACACAGGATAAGCGTAAATTACTAGTGGGTAAATCAGCACGTTTCCACAGTTTTAACACACACTACATAATTGTGCTATAACAGCACTTTGGTGGACTTTTAAAATCAAATTTGTTTCATCTGCTCCACTGATGCATGCACTTCATTAAACCAGCTCCATATGCTTCATTAGTCATCCTACTCACTCATGGCTGCAAACATGAAACAATTAAGTTAACTGGGTATGAGAAACCAAATATCCTCACTTGATTTTGGGTTTAGGGAATCACACTGGGCATTGTATATGTGCACAAACTCCTGGTGTCTTTTGACCAGCTGGTCTCGAGAGCCCTGCATTGAGAGGCGGCATTCCTTCAGCCTCCTCTTCAGCTCCTGCATGGAAAGTAGGTTGTACACCAGTTTGGCCATCGGACGCCTCGCCTTGCCAAGGGAGCTGCAACAGAGAAAATGAATTTCAGCAATCATCAGATATTACTTTGCTCAGCAGCAATAAACTGACTGTACTGCCTTGGTCTTGGACTTCATGGACATCATAAGCAGAAAAGAATGATGGAAATGCCACCTTAATCAAACATATCACACAGTGGTCACATCAACTGAGCTCATGGCAAAATTATATTAACAGATGGGAATTCCTATTTTTCAGCCAGGTCTTAATATCCATAGTCCAATTGCAGAAGGCAGTCAAATGTGTTTTTCAGCTGTACTGTATATTTTGTCTTTAGTGTAAGACATAAGTGTAAGTTATTGAGGTTGAAAGCCAGAGGAATCCTCATCGTGCAGGTCGGCTACATAAGGCCAGAATATTAAAACCTCTGCAATTTATCTTTATGACATCAAGGTCTACTCCAGATTAAGAGTTTTGCTCTGCTACACAAATATGACCATTCATAACAGAGCCTCATAATTGCTGCATGGGTCATTAATCATCCTGGAAAAGCAAGTTTCAAAGGCCACTCACAGGCATCAGTCTCTCAAAGTAAGACACAGACTCTGTCATCAGCAAGCTATGTAGCCAGGTTGATGGTAATAGTACAAATCTAGTAATAATTGCCTGTGTATAATAAAAATGAATTCTACAATTTTAAGAACAAAATAATTGATCACCCTCCCCCTATTTTATCCAAAAATAAATACACTCCACCTCTCAGGTAGTGGAAAGAACAGATGGCAGAAAAAGTTATACACTATGCAATACCATCACAGAGGCATCTGACTGGTCCCAAACTCATTCTATAGCATGACGACAACCCCAAACATCTTCAACAACAAGAAAAACAAATGGTCCTGCAACAGATGGTTTGGCCCCCTAATCTCAACATCATCAAGTCAGTCTGGGACAGGAAGAGACAGAAGACACTGAGACAGACTAAATCCACAGAAGAACTGTGGTAAGTTCCCCAAGGTGCTTGGAATAGCGTACCTGCCACGTACCTTGAAAAACTGTGTGCCTGTGAGTACACTGGAGAAACGGTGTTGTTATAATGTTTTTCCTTTTCTGTTTACTGCACTTAGTATGAAGTTAAATTTATACTAATTCATAAAATACTAATTTTCCCTGGCATTATTTTTGAAAGCGTCCTCACTTTAGAGCCTAACGTGCCTAACTGCTCCTACAAATTCAACTTGTCCTTTTCACATTTTTAATTTTATTCGAATGCAGTGATGATGTCAAAAAAGAAACAGCACAAGTTTTCTCTCATCATTCTCATCTGTAAAGTGTCTTTTGCTTATGTCATCCCTATAGAGCTTGACACGCTGAGCAAACAACAGCAGGGAGCTGTCATTTAAGTGAGCAGTTAAGTGGGTATTTTACCTCCTCAAGCTTTCTTTCTTCTCTCCACTGGTAAGACATGTGTCCAGATGCGTGTTGATAAACTGCTGCGACACACTGACAGAACACACAGGGCACTCCACTGCAAAAAGATACACAAGAGAGCATAAAATCCCTGATGTCAGATCATCCATGAATGTGCCAGCACATGTTTTTAAGAAAGTCCCTGTTCACAACTCTGTATCAACACACAAAACAACTTTGACACAGAGGTAAAGGTGACTTGTTGCTCAGTAATACATAGGTCACATGCAGTCCGAGTGTCTTCCAGGTTAATTTGAGAACACATGCACATGAAAATAACGACATTAAAACCTTTAGTGCTGAATCTTTGAACTGTAAATTTGGGTTTCAAACAATGTACGTGTCATTAATGTGACAGTAGAATTCGGACAACAAACATTTCCAGACAAGTTAAGCAGTAGGCTTATTTCCTTTATGTTAAAGTGCCTGAAAAGCTTAATGTTGTGAGATTCTGAATTTGTGAGTGAGCTAACAAGTGAGTCAGATGGGGTTTGTCATATTGTCATAGATGTGGCATTCTTAATGTAGAGGAACAAAAGCCTCACCTTTGATTACAGGGTTTACGTCTTTTGGTGACGAGGAATGTGCCGTCTCAGCTCTGGCGCCCATACTGTGCGAGGCAATGTGCTCCTGTTTGACTGGCATCAAAGTCTGGACAGAGGCCTCCTCCACATCCATCGGCTCTTCCTTCACAACCACTTTAAGTTGAGCAGCTGCCGAATGTAGGTTGGCATCATTTGCGCTGTGAGTGCATGCAGTCTGTACTTTCCCCGGCTCCACACACTGAGAGACAGAACCATCTTGCTGGGTTTCTTTAGCGGGAGATGTTTTGGGTCTCTTTTGGAAAAAGTGACTCAGAACGGAGCTGTTACACTTCTGGCCCCTCGCTCTTGGAGTTTTACACTTGACAGCTGAAGCTGGGGTCTTTGGCGATATTGGAGGAGAGTCAAAAGTTACTTTTGACAACTGCTGCCTGGAAAAAGAAGAAAGGCAAAGTGAATGTGAATGAAAACGTGTGCACCACATGATTTAGACGAGCAGACAGCCACTCCAATACATGCCACATACAGTAGAAAGCTCTGTTTCTCTCACAAATGATCTACCAACAAAACACTGATGATACAAATATATAATTACATAAAGTATATTCTGTAGGGTAACAGACTTAACCCATAAGAACCCAGACCCATTTTCCTTAAAGGAAAATTATGTGGGATATGCCACAGATCAAGAGGACCACACAGAACACATTTCTGATGTTTTTTCCAGAATAACACTTTTTAATACCAAAGATCTGTGTTGTTACATATATGTTACAGCGATATTTCCGTAACTGGTTTGAT
>JBBMJY010000018.1:13778657-13828684 GCA_037833715.1 Toxotes lorentzi
AATTACTCAAGCCAAAACCAGCACGAGTGAAAAATCAGCCAAAAAAGATCAAGAGGGAGAAACTTGAAATGACCTCCGCATGTAAAACCAGTCCTGTTTTGAGGGTTTTCCGATTGTTGCCACTGTGGTGCACCTGTTGTTAATTCCATGAACACCAGGTTTAACTGATTTCATGCCAGGCCCAATAAAAAAAGTGTTCCTTTAATTTTTGTGAGCAGTGTATGTTCATATTAGCAAGATGACATGATGTACTGAATGCCTGCGAGACTCTCTCAGGTTTTCAGGAATTATGTTACAGATTAAACCCATTGCCAGGTATTTTTATGCGGGGTCTATTTCACTGTGGGATTTTGGACTTTTTTTCAGTGCCTTAGTTGTAGTGCAGAGTTGTAATAGTGATTCAGTACGTTAAAGGATCATCTATAGCACATTAGGTGTTTTCCGATATTTTGCTAAACTGAATATGTCATCAAGTTTTTTTTTTTTTTTAGTTTTGGTTACTCTGTGCTTCTTTCTAACTCTCTCCTCACACGGGGGAAACATGGTCATGATACAGATAATATCAAACAAATGTCTAGTCAAGGACGGTGCTAGTGAATTCTTGAGGTGTACCCAGAAATGATTCCTGTTACTCCAAGGGAACAAAGGAAAAGAAAATCATTTTAGTCTTTAAAATTGTATTGATTATTTTTCAAGTTCATTTGCAGGGCTCATGATTTAATCAGTGATTTATTGAAAGCGAATCACTTAAAGGCAGACAGACTTTGCCATTTAGTCAAACCTTAAAGATCCCCTCCAGACATGCTTGTAGACATTTACAAATAATGCTCAGCTTTAAATAATGTTGTGCGTTTGATAGTTTTTACACAATCAGAACATTTCATTATCTTGATCTTTTAAATTTACTAATTTCCCTCAAAAAATATCCAGAAGGTATGAAAATGGAACTGCTAGACACAAGAGCTCTAGTAGCATCTGCAGAGTAACATGTCACATGAGGGAGACAGCTGTGGGAAAATCTTGTTCAGCTTACCTTCGATTAAGTGTAGCATGTGTAGCAACTTTGATGTGAAATAAAACAAGCATCGCTCATAAGAAATACATTAGGGAAATTGTAACCAAGGTTTCAGATTCATGATTTCATGCAGCTTTGTAGTGGCCTGTTGCTGCTATTGAAATGTGTTTCAGATGATGAGAGCATGTTGTTACAGACAGTGAGAAAATCTGTATCGCCCTTTTCACTTAAATGTGCACCTAAAGCAAGATCCACCAAACACACCACAGATCACTGTAGCACATTCTTTAACTTTCTTGTGCCCAGGAAATAAATGGGCCTTCATGTGAAACTAAATCCAGGCAGCATTATGTTTTTCTTAAAAAGTATTTTGCTGATGCAAAATAGTTGCATGTGAACAGAAATTCTAAGTCCACATTAAGTCCACAGGCTGAGGTGAATCTGAGGTTTATAACTGTGTGATCCTTGATGTGTATTTGTCTGAAACATCTGCACTATGACACACATGGTTTCAAAGGACTGTACTGTGCTTTGCCTTATCAGTGTTATGCTGTTATCTATTCTCCACATGTATAGATCTATCTAATGAGGCCCTTAGCAAGTGAGTCATCCAGCCCTGTGTTAGCCAGTGTGCAGGGCTGGACTGGTCTGGGATCTAAACAATGGCTGTAGCTGTGGGAAATGAGAGCAAACAGATGAAGCTGGACTTTAACAGGCCAGATAGCCTTGTCCTTGAAGATGTTGATGACAAAGCTCTGCTGCAGTGATTAATCAGTGATTCATTTTTCATGTGTCACATGTGTTTTGCTTCCACGTTGTTAAAATAGTGCTTAATTTAGCAGGAGTAGAATGGCAACAGGAACCACTTTGGCATTTCATTACTGTTAGAATCGTCAGTCCAAGGTACATTGTCCTTGTCCATCACAAGGACGCTAAGTTTGAATTTCAAAAAACAGACACCATCATAATATTTATGCGTTTTGCACAAGCCATGCAGCCTACCACACAAAGACACAGTGATGTTTAAATGATAAACTACTGTCTACCATTTACCTGTATTGGGATGTTAAACTCATGAATGACATTGGTCAGCATCTGCATTAACCATAGCAAATCAATAAAGTGATCAATAAGGCATTTAATCATAGGTTTATAACCAACAAATAAAATTGCCTAACCCACAACCAGCCGTGAGATGAAGTGTTATTTGTGTTATTTGTTTTCACTTGCATCAAATGAACACATATGTTTATCAAAGAGTGATTGGTAATGCAGGGTCAGCTCTGCCCCGGGCTGCAGCGTTGGCGGCTCTCTTCTTCAAAAACTTCACTTCAAAGTTCTGTGACAAGTGCAAAGCCACATTTGGCATGCCACTGCAAAAACATCATAAATATAAACAAGTAAGAATAAGATCTCAGAGCTTTAATGTGCAATCTATGCTCATGTGTTTGTTGTCAGGGCATATTATCAGGAGTTATGTATATTGATCTTGTGTGTGCATACCTGGCTTGTGTTGCACTCCTTGGTGTGATTTGTGGGGGTGGGGTTCATGAACAATGAAAACAACCAGCCCGACTTGCTCTGCGTCTTTGGGTTTCATTTATATCCCGTTTCATCCCTGCACATCAAAGAATCAGGCACAGTTGTAAATGTCACTGAATTCAGAGGTGTTGCCAGCTGCTATAACCTTGAAGGTGTCAGGATTGTTTGCATTTCTTTCCATTTACGCTTGATGAAGCAAGTCAGGGTGCAAGTCATGAGATGTTACAATCTCTGTGTGAGGTCAAAAATGTTTATGAAAATGCATCAAAGTAAAATTATTGATTGCCCTACAGCATGAAGTATTAAGTATTTTAGGGATCTCTGCCAAGCTCTGATCGCTGTTTGACACACTGAGACAGGCAAAATATGAAAAATAAAAAGGCTTCTCATCTTTTCATAAAAAAAGTCCCTTGTCTCTTTCCTGCCGGCAACATCTTGATCTGGTCTGGGCATTCTCTCAACTGGAAAGTCCCTGGTTTGGTCCCTCCAGAATTTCCACATCTTGTCAAAGTATCCTTGAGCAAATGACTAAACCCAGTACCTATACCTGTAAGTTGTTGGGGATAAGAGTTTACAGTACTCTAAGGATGTGCAGATGACAGTGTAGCAAACGTGACAACAACAGAGATGGGATTATTTCTCAGGATGGTAATATCAGCATCTTAGATACTTCATTTGAAATTTCATTTGAAATGATTTGAATAACATGTCTTCCTACAACCATGCTGACCCTGTTCTTGACTACTGATGAAAACGCTACTGTAAGTAAACAACAGTACATTGTAAGTGGTGTGTCATTGTACATTGTGTCTTTGCTAATGTATCAGCTGTAGGTAAAAATGTAAAAATGTGCACTCTCGTTTATGATAATTGTTCAACCTGCTATTTTTAGAAGTTCCCATAATATGGAAACACTTGGACTAAATAAAACATCACTTCCATTTGTTTACCTTGTTTTATTCTGATTATGAAAATGAACGACCCACGGCTCGTCTCTGGTGCTCAAGGGGTTTTAATCGAATAGTGTAACTACTTCACTGTTAATGATCGTGATGTGGCTAAGCTGAGGGAAGAGAAGGTGACGGTTGAAATATGAAGTTATGATAATGTTGCTTGCTGTGACTGGATCTCACAAAGAAATTATTCTTTATTGAAGAGTTTGCACTCATTTGTGTATTAATTATAATCAAAGATAAGCCAAATTAGGCCACTGGAGAGGGGTTATGCAACTTATTTTTCAAACCAGCTGCGGCATCTGTTCTTCATTGATGAAGCATACCTCATTCTAGAGAGGCATAAAACAATTTCCATTACAGAGAAAGTAACTGTAGATTTATTTGTTGGTTGCCACTTTTTTTGTTGTTTTTCTTCTCCCTCTTTTCTTTCCAAGCAATTTGAACTCTGTATAAGATTATTTGCTCATTTATCTTTGGATGAAACCCACAATTTCACGGCTAAAAGCCAACACACACATGCATGTCCTGAGTGTTGCCATCCTTGTCTTACAGAGCCCAAGGTCAACACAGATATGCTCACATTTTTGTATTTTTTGTTTTTTTGAAAAAAAAAGAAAGAAAAAGAAACAAAATCAGGTGTGAAACCTGAGTGCAACATAATTACTAAAGGAGATTAAAGGATATGCTTTGTCAGGATGTGATAATGAGGTAAATTGTTCACAGATATTGAATACAAGTCACACTCTGTAAACAGACACATCATTGTTGGGGGGGTTCTGTCACTGTAATTGGCGTAATTTAACACACGTCTTTTCTCCAGTAAAATGGCCCTGAATTATTGTAGACAACCTGACATCACACTGTCAGACCCCCGATTGATTTTATAACTCAATATGTCAGATCTACCATCCTAAGCACACAACACTTTAAAATTACACTTCCAATGGATCTTGTTAGGAAGTGGGATACTGTCCAGACTAATGAATAATGGGAACACAGTTGCTTGTTTGACATGTTCTAGTTGAATAGGAGTTTCTCAGGTGGAACAAATTGAATTTTGTTTATGCGCAGCCAGTGCGAGCTGCCAGTGTAACGCTCTCTGACCATTGGACTAGAAAGCCAATTTCAAAGGGAGATGTAATCATCTAATTTATGCAAAACTCTGTTCTCTGTCACCATCACCACAACACTCATTCCTAATCCTTAGAGAGTAATCAACAGAGTGCTGACTACATATTCAACATTTAAAGCTCATGTTCATCAGACACTTTCTCTGCTGCAGGTTCTCCACCATGTGGCCATAGAATGAACTACAGACTCTGTAGTTCCATCACTTTAATTTCCGCTTGTGATGTTGTGTATGAATCACTTCAGTTGTTTCTTCTCCCTTTAAATAAAACAGTTATGTTTGCCACTGTACCAAGTTAAATTTAGTACTAGTCATTCATTTCTTGTTCTGCACTTTAACTGTTGTAACTTTTATCCACTTTTATCCAAATCATTTTTTCTTTTTTTAGTTGTAGTCTATTTTTTTCTTTTATTTTCTTTTACACCTTGTAAAGTGTGCACGGTCTTTTTCTGTTTGTGTTTCTTATCTTTTATTGATGCCTTTTTATGACTTACGCAAATCACTTTCGAGTTGCCTTGTTGTCGAAAGGTGCTATACTAACAAATTTCCATTTTGGCCTTGCTTTGCCAAATTAAGCCTGTAGTAAAGCTTCGTCTGTCTGTCTCCCTCTTATTCCATTTTTACACATGGAAACCAGTGGTTTAAGAAGTATTTACAGCTTTTACATTTCAGTACAGCAATGTAAAAATACTCTAGTACAAGAACACCAAACATTAAAAAATTTACTTAGGTAAAAGAACAAAAGTATGTGTTTGACGATTGCACTGGACACACATTATGTTGTACTATTGCATTACTGTTTCTGGTGCATTAATCAGGAAGTAGAATTCCTGTTTAGCTTTATATACACATATATATAATTGGGCAGTTTAATCTGTAATAGTGTGTGAGACCAAAGATTTTATATGTAAAATCTTAACCAGCAAGTAACAGGTACCAGCCATGTAATAAATATAGTTAAGTAAAAAGTAAAATTTTTCACTCAGTCAAAATATAAAGCAACACTTCAGTAAGGTAAAAGTACCTCAGAATTGTAGTTATGTACAGTACTTCAGTAAATGTACTTAGTTACAGGCTACCAGTGATGCAAACAAATCTTTTTCATATTTAAAATAATATTATTGCTTGGCTTCAGCAAGGTTTCCCTGTATCTAAAACATTGTTAAACCAAACTTCTTTCTGTTGGGGTTCACCTTTAGTTCTCTACAGGGTCGCTGCCTTTCAACACCACAAATTAAAAAAAAAAAAGCATTCAGATTTTCCAGATCACAGAGCAATAATGGTTTTATTTGGACTCAGGGGGTTTTCAACATCCAGTCAGTGATAGGGTGTACATTACATCACAGGGCTTCAACCAACCAGACACTCATCAACAAACAGCATCACTAGACAAACGATTAAAGAGAAGGTAAACAGTGTGACGGCAACTCACACTCCAGTCCCCACAACATGACAGGCGCTCAGGCTGCTCTCTCACTGCAATGTTCTTTTTGAATATCAACGTCATGTCTTCTCAGGTCAGCAGACAAACAGTGTTACCCATTTCAGCATACATTCCCAGGAAAGAAAATGTCCATGTAACATCACATGTAGGGGAAACGAGAGTGCACCACATGCCTTATAACCTCTCCATATAGAGGTTCAATTTCAGTCCTGCTGTTGCCAACAATACTGCAATGATTCTTCTTTGAAAGGGAAGGAGCTAAATGACAGGAGTTACGGCTCAACCACAGCACAGGCAGTTCACAGGGAAAACAAAAAGATGAAAGAAAAATTCTGAGATGATTCTACTGAACTTTACCAGTAGATTGTGTGTACAGTAGTTTTTAAAACACAGACAAGCAGTTCATGATAATTGTTGCGTAATTCAAGAGAGGAATATCTTTACACAATGTACTTATGGTGGCTTGACAAGTGAGTAGCAATAGAAAGTAAAGATAAAAAACCAACATCAGTTTATAATAAACATGACAACTAATAGACAACATATTACAGTTAAAAAAGTAAATATAAAAGTCCAATAAAAACTGATGTTGTGCACAAAAGGCACTCAAATTGTCTGCTCCACTTGCACTCTATAAATAAAATTAAAAAAACAGTCTAGTTAAATATAATGACGATAGTTTCATCTTTTGAAATTGTGTGCTTTCTTCATATTTCAATAAACATATGCTTTTATCTTCATAGTTTTTAACAGGTGCAAAACTGGAACCGGTACAGACAAGCTGAACGACATGGATGAACCAGGCGATTGTAATATCAGCTCCAGATCACACTCATAATGCCCACATGAGGTGCCGGTCTCCACTAGTTCATTACAAGAAGCAGTACCAGCAGGAACCAGCAGAGGATGTGACTGCGCTGTATGACTTTAAGTGCTGTATTGCCTTTTTCTGACTGTTAAGAGCTCTCTGTTCTTGAGAATCCTCCCACCTTGGATATTCATATATCTGCCTATGACAAATAAAAAAGCAAACAATACATTGCCCACAAGCAAATATTTTCATTTATCCAGCATGTACCTCAGTAACACTGCCTAATGTACAGAATTACTGCAGAGTTGACAGTGGAATCAGTGCCTGGTTTAACATGCTAACATTGAAGTTTCCTTTTGCTCAATCAGCCGTTGTTAGTTCTCTTTCCCTTCTATTTTAGAAACCACTACAAGCGATTCATCATTCCCATTCCTGTACATGTTAAGGCCCGTTTCTGATTTTTTTTTTTTTGTGCATTTTTACCAAGGCAAGGCACCACAAACAGCTAATGTTTAACTGCTGCATAATATGAGTTAGACATTACAGCGCAAAACATGCAGAACACAGCAGGCTGTTTGGGATGCGGACAACAAAGTCTCTTGACTAGAGCTGTCGGAATGACAAGAGGTACAGTAGATATAAACACTGAAATGAAACTTATTTAGTTTTTAGACTACAGTCAGAGCAGAACTGTATCTATCAACAAAGATAAGGAAAAAGCCGGAAGGAAGGAAACAGCTTTGATAACAGTATGTCACAACATCTACTCTCATGTCCCTCACGGTGAGCATTGCATCGTAAAATTGAAAGAGGAACTGTCAGAGGGTACTTTTCAATGTTTCTTATGCAATAATAAAAATCACCCAAATCAGCCTTCAACAGGAACCAGTTCAAGTTATGCGAACTGTGCGAAAATGGGCAAGTGTGTCAAAAACATAATGGAGAAACCATTTATTCGGCCTTTGCTGTCTGTTCAACAACAATCAGTTTTCTCCAGTACAATTACCAAATGCATTCTAAACACACAGTACACGTTAAATGATTTGAACTATATTTTCCACAGCCAGAGAATATGTTTTTAGTTTATTGAAGATGATAAGAAGGTGGTTTATGTTCTTTACAAGTGCCATTCACATCAACCCTTCACCTTTTTTTGTATTAGCCTGTACAAGATTAACACCTAAAAAATTACTAGCTATATTTTATGTACAAGTTTACCACAGGATTCCTACCTTAGTTGATGGGTTAGTTTTCTGCATTTCATGTACAGGATGTAGAAAAAAAAACCATGGAAACAGCCACGCTAGGTCTGCCTACTGCACATGATGGTAAAGGTGACTTCCTTTTAAAAGCTCTGATTAGTAATGTCTAAAACTTCAGAGATCATCTTCATGCCAGGATGCTTTTATCTTTAGCAGTGAACAGGATGACTTCAGGTAGAGTATCATATTTAAGATATAACATTGTAAGGACCCAATTTATTACTTTGTCAACGTCGGAAACTTGATATTTTTTCATCATAGAAAATTAGGTTTCAAACTAGTGTTTTATGCTTAAAATGACCACATGAGAAAACTCTGAATCACTATATATTTTCTCTCAATGATGCAAGCCTTTATAATGTTTCCCTTATTTTCTCCAAACCCTGCATGCAGACGTATATAATGTCACTATGTTGTTACTTTGCTGAACATCCACTGAATTATAGTACAAACGGAAAGCATGGCAACTTCAAGTAAGTTTGTATGTACAGCCATAGGGCCTATGACCTCAATGATAAATAGACATGGTATTTTAGCCTGAATGTCTACATTAGTTCAGATGAGGTGTCTCATACATGTCAGCAGAAGTGACCGAAAACATCAGCTGGACAGCGTGTGCTGGGTAGAAACTAATACCAAATTTCACACAAGTATTGCTTCACTTGCATTCAATGTATCTCTGAAACGAGAACATGGCCACAGATTTTTGTTGAAACTGAGGTAAAACTGAAATACATGTATTCTTATACACATTTACTGAAGTTAAATCAAGTTTCAAAGAGATTTGAGCTCTATGCTATCACACCTCAACAGTTTCTTCCACCACTTTATCACCATGGTAACGTACTGTAGGCTCGCTTCAGGAGCTTCCTGAATATTTGAATTAAGTCAGGCAGAAAACAGAGAGGGAAATATCTGTATCTGCTTTCCACACATCGACACCCATTTCCATACGCTTTCCCCTCACTTGGAAAGCTTTACAACCTTCCTACCTAGCAGATTCCACCTTTGCTACATGGTACCAGACTTATCCCCAGAATCACCGGACGTATTCATATTAGAACCAGCAGCTGTATTGTTACTTGGAAACATTTTCTCAGTGGGAGTTACAGCAGGACTGCCGACTCCCGAAGAGCTGGAGCTGCTCGATCGGTGTTGCGTTGGAGGAGGACGCACTGGTCTCATGGGTGGGGGGCGTAGCTGAGCCCCGGCCAGCCGGGCGGAGAGAGCAGGTTTGAAGGTGGTCATCATCTCAGAGGTGGAGCTGCTGCTACGGCGCATGGCTGCATCTGGATCACGGATCATAATGGTATGCAGTGGACTGCCGGGCTCAGAGCTAACGGGGTTCTTCATGGGCTCCAGGGTGTCCAGGACCACATCGGGAGCCTGCTTAACAGTATTTTGTCGCTCCAGCTCACGTAGCTCATGGAGCGCTGTAGTCATAGTCTTCTCTATGTCCTTGTAGAGGAGAGATGAAGACGAAGAGAACAGAACAATAATAACAGGCAGGTCAGCAGAGTATTTCACATAGTGAGACATACAGCATTTAAGTATGACACTTAAAGGACCACACCAATGTGTTTGTAGTATAAAAGCAGGCACTTAGATTTTTGATGTAGCCTTTCTGCAGATTTTAGATAAACTTGAATGTATGTTTGATTGCACACTCAGCAATGAAAATCAAGTTAAAGTGAAAACTGAACATTTTGTTTGATTGTGTTTGGACCTGACGGCTGCAGTCATTAGCTGATGAGGAGCTGTTATTCAGTTCCAGTCCTCCGTGTCCTTGAGGTGTGTCTATCGCCCAGCTGCAGTCTGGCCCTGACATTTACTGCAAGTCCCAGCTGCTGCTCTCAGACTGACGGCTACAGCAGGGGAGCCTAGCTCTGTTCTACCAAACCTACTCTATCTGCTTATATGCTATAATTGTCTGAAACCTTATATTATGTCTGGTACTGATAATACAGAGTCAACAAACAGAAAAATATAAACAAATGATACCAGTAGTGACAAATTCTTTTTCTTGATATCACCATGATAACACTATTCTTTTCCCATCTGTTTTGCCTCTATCTTATGAAGGCCCATGAGTGAATATATTGAAAAGGCCAAGAATTGATGACAAAGTCTTACCTCAGCCAGAGCCTCAGTCTCTAGTGATTTGTGGTCCCCAAGGCTGCTGTGACGAGTAGCCCCTGGCACTGGTCTCAGTGGGTGGCCCTCAGGATAGGCCTTCCTGTCCGGGTAGTTGATGCTACCTGCACTGCCAAAGGTACCGAGGCGCCTCTTTTCTGGGCTCTCCATACGACCCTTGCTTATAGATACCTTGTGGGGGCTGCTGGGACAGGCTGCAGCTCGTGGCGGAGTGTCAGCCACTCTAGGTGGACTGTGGGTATCTGTACCGCTCCGGTGACGCGGGATTGCAGCACCATCGGACCGTAACCTTACCCTGTGTAAAGGAATAGTTTTATTGTCAAACAGGAAACTTCCTCAAAGGTACAAACTTTTAAAACAAGAAAGGTGTTTATTCTTAAAGGCATCTACCTCCCCATGACTCCTCCAAAGTTGTAATCAGGTGATTGTTCACAAGGTGACGGGACATCATTTTTTGATGAACCCTTATCATCCAGCAACGGTCCACTACTCGCTTCACTATCTGCTTTCTGGCTGAGGTTATCTGAGAAAGCATCATCACTGAAAGAGAAAAAAAACAGTGTATCACAAAGGGAATCACTAACAATAACACCTACTAAAACACATTCTGCTGTTACTCACAGGTCTTGTACTACAATGTACTGATGAGGGATAAGACCATCTACACCATTATGACGGCCCTCCCACCAGTCCTCAGATGCTCTGTGGTACAGAAGAAGAGAGGCTCCCTTCTTGAAAGACAGCTCCCTTGGACTGCGTCCCACATAGTCAAACTTGGCAATGGCCTCAATCTGTTCAACCTCTAAAAAACATAAACAGACAAAAAATAAATCAGCAAAAAGCTTAACAATTCACTTAATGAACCATGACATGGCTTTGGTCATGTTCAAGGTTATTATTGTACTAAAGCACACAATAATAAATACATAAACTTCAGAGAGCTTTTAATATGCTGCATTTTCATGATTGCCATGATCCGAGCCATAACTTTATTTTCTCCAAAAAGGTTAAACTCACTACATCACTGTAAATCCCGCAGTTACAAAGCTGAACTAAAACAAACTTTTGTGTGTGCACCTCCTGCACTTAAAGAATTACACACCAACAAATGACCTGTTTTGAATTATTTCATTGAAGCTTAAATAAGTATTGAGCCACGACTGCATTATAAATAGACAAAGATATTGCATGGAAATGTTTTTATGGTACGACAAGTCTGATTAATGAAGCGGCTTTTTGCCTGAAATTACAAAAGACATGTCTGCAGTGTGTTTCAGTCTTTGTCAGTCATTGTAAACTATGTTTAACGTCAATCAGCTCTCAGCAAGAAAACTCCTGCTCAAGGAGAAATCCTTGTCAATTTTATTTTGAAAACTCAGCAGAGGGGTGCAAAGATGTTAAAGAGGATACTTAGTGCCAATATGGCTGAAAAGCAGCTTTGTTCAAATTTGGTTTGAGGTATAAAGTAATGAAAAGAGAAAAGTCACCGTCGTCACAGCTTGGCTGATTTTTTTCTTAACTTAACATCAACCTGTTTTTCTTCCATGAAAACTGAACTATTGAACATGGACTGAACTGACTACAGAAACTACAGCACAACTCTAGAGTTTTTAATGTCACATAAGACTGTTAGTAGTACGGCCAGGAAGAGCAGAACCTACAGCAGGCAGTCTGCATTTGTTCTCTTTTCCAAGTTAGAACAAGAAAAGAGAGAAAGGGTCAGCACCCATTACAGACGAAGCCAACAGCACAGATGAAGCTGTGAGATAGCGTTACCCCAGTCTGACCCGACACACTCCATAGCTCATTGACCTGTCTGTTCACTCTTCACTGACGGCACAGGCAGTATTATCGTATGTATTACCAGTGTTTTGGCTTTTGTGCCTGGCCCAGTTATGTATTTAAAGCTCAGGAGAGAAATGGGGAAATACTGCACAAAGGAGAAAGTCCCAGGAGAACTGCTGACTAACGCTGAACAAAGAGCAACCGGGGAGGAGGGAGAGAGAGAGGAGACACACACACACACACACACACACATACACAGAGAGAGAGAGAGAGAGAGAGATGGATCAAAGAGGCAGTGCTGCATGCCAGCACTGTTTACTCAACTTGCCTTCAGCTTCAAACATAACATAAGCCTTTGCGATCACAGGCTGTTGCAGCACAAACCTCGCTCACCTCTCAGTCTTAATAAAAAAGGTCAGTCTGTACTTAAGGTTTTCTCATCCACAAAGACTTCCAAAATCACATATACATATTCTCATGTGAAATCCATTTAAAGCAGACTGCCAAGATGTGAACTACTTTGATAAGCTTCTCTTCAACTGATCAAACAACTAGGTGGTAGGATATATCAAATAATTTTTTTTTTCATACTTGAACTTAACTCAATTGTTAAAGCTGCAAAAAGTCTAATTGTACATTATCAGAGAAAATAGTGGTAACACCAGCTCTGATCTTGACTACAGAGCACACAGGCAAGACCCAAAGTTCACACGGGTACTAACACTAGATGCAGTAAATGCCAGCAGCTCTGTGAGGTTGTATTTAAGCACACTCAGGCACTCAACAACAATGCTACAGTATTTAGTGTGTTAGCACGCTAACATTCCCTAATAATTACCACTAAATACAAAGCACAGCTACAGATGCTAATAGGAATGTTATTAGTTTTGCAGGTATTTGGTCATAAACTGAAGTACGAGACAATTAACCAGAGGATGGTGCTAGCACTAAAGTCAGGACATTACAAAAGTCAGTATGATTCATCCTGTGGGGATCCTGAATGTCTGTCATCTGTCATCTGTCATCGCAATGCCTAGAGCCATTCCCCTAGCATCACTGAAAACATACGTGGATAATAACAAAGCTCCTCCGTGAAAAATGACTACTATGATGTACGGACCTTCGTCACTGGTGTGCGGTTCAGTTCCATTGTCAGCCTCGTCAATGGTTCCTGGTTCACTGTGAGGGCTGTCACTGCAGGAGCATGACAAATATGAACAACATATACATACATATTAGCTGATAAAATGTCACAGTTCCCTCTTAAACTCATCTTACAAGTTGTCGACAGAAACGCAGTCACATCATAATCGTTACTCGTTCGTGCCAGTACTCACCAGTACTCCTCCCCTCCAGTCATGCACTTCTCATACACTGGGCCGTCCAGCTCACGTTGACTGGGAAAGATGACTTCATTGTGGATGATGATGGTCTTGATGACCTCGTTAACATGTGCCTGGCACGCGACAGGATCCTGGCCATCTGGGATGGGCATCAGGGTTGGACCAAAGCAGATAGCCAAATTGTATGGATCCATCATATTCTCATCACTGTACTGGGAGAGACTGAGGGACAGGACAGCATTGTTCTTTTTTTTTTTTTTCTGTGTATCGTGTAGTAAAAGATGGATTTATCAGTTTGGGAGTGATATGGCTACAGTCCTGTGTTGGCTGCACTTTTGATTACACTTCAACACTCTACATTGAAAAGTAACTGTTATGTCACAGAGACATCTCTCACACAGCCAGCGGCTTCAGCTGAATTCAGTTTTGACATAAAGCATTACATGCTTCATTGCGCAGCTTAGTTAGACATTTGCTTAGAAGGTCCACTGATCAGCCACCCCCTTCTACAAATCAACTTAGCCAGCAAATGCCACAACCTACTCTTAGTAACCAAATCATTCAGTGCTGCAAGAGGAAGTCATAATCCCTGCATAGTCTTTGCATATTATCTCCAAGCTAAGACTGGGCAATCAAACGACAGCTGGAACAGCTATAAGAACGAAGGGGGTGAAGGAGAGCAGAGTGAGACCTGGGGTATGAAATCAAACTCTTTGTTCTGCAGGCAGACCCAGTAAAATGAGCATTAATAACATCCATTGTCAAAGGACAGGTACACTACTTCAGTGAGGCATGAGTTTCCGAGGCTCTAAATAATGTCTAAAGCAATGCAGACATTGCTTTAGCTATTCAATAGAAGGTTGTTATTTTTTTACATATATACATTTGGTTCTTGTTTTTCCACCTGACTGTTGCTATTACGTCTTTGTCTGATATTCAATATAGTGAACATCGATTTTTCATGGAACGGGGAGAATTACAGTACATTTATGTAAGATTCAATGTCATATCTGGTGATTATGCAAAGAACTGATATTTGTACACAGTTCTTTGCATGACAAGAGCTATGGGATGTAATGAGAATCAGCAAAGACTCACTGATTGAGGAAAGCAAACAGATATCTCATGACGATTATGATAGTCCGAGGAAGAGTCACAATGATCTGCTGGATGTGGTGTGCTCTCTCAGCTCCAGACTCCAGTTCTGAAACACAGAGGACAGAGGCTGGTTTACACAGTGACAAACGGGAGACAAATGTAGCTTTTAAATTTTTATGTACTGTAAATGGGCAGTGAGCCTACAACAACACTGTCTACTAAAATACAGTATAAACCAGACTCTAGAATGGACGGTGGATCAAAGTGAGGTTCCAATGCAGAAGCAAAAGGCAGAGGAGACTCTGAAAACTGTTATTTGACACTTTAATAGATGCCCCTCCTGCTTTTCATCAGACCCCTAAGGCAAACTGAGTGATCGAACTATTAGAAACAGAGGGGAAATGATTCTGTGGTGAACTCGTACATGGCAAACTCATGTGGGCCACACTCTCCTCTTCCTACTGGCTTTCTGTTAAATATCAGGCAGAAAGGCCTGGTGTTAAGATTGCTTCCATGTGCTGTGCTGCATGCCTTTCTCTTCTACAGTAAAGAGTTTCTGAGAGCTGAGAAACTGGAAAGTGTGTTTTCTCTTTTCAGTCCACTCACAGTGGTGATTGCTTTGAATGTTTTCTGTTGTGCATGACTCACTGATGGTAGAGATGAAGTCCAGGAACCGCTCCTTTGGGAAGAGAGGGTTCTCCAGGCCTCTGAAGTACAGCTTCAGCACCCCTGCCACTGAGTTAATATCATGCTCATTCTGGTCGTCAATCAAGGGATCTTCACCTGATTTAAGAAAAAAATATGTGTACTTTCAGTGGTGGTATTTGATGTGCTGATAAATGTGTCCAATGGGTTTTGTCCTTTTTACGTATTTGTGACATCTGTCTTTGACTCACCTCTCTCAAATGAGTTTTTAATATCATTGACCTCCACCTGTGATCCCGGCACACGAAATATGCCTTGCTGCTGCAACCCTGAAAGAAATGAAACCCAGAATTTACAGATTCAGAGTTACGCTATCTACCATTATCTTCAAACCCCAATGCCAGCTTTGTGAAAGCCCAGTGGAAACACATAACACAGAGCAGGAAATGTAATCTAGTCATAAAGAGAGATGCGTATTTTTCCAGGAGAGGGCCCCTCAGTGAGGCTGCAGCATATGGTTTCAGTTAGAGGGCTCCTAATCAGTTTTCTGGAGTTTCATTAGGTCCAGATCCAGGGGAAAGGCCTGCAGGCTACAACAATGAGCTGAAGACAGATGTGAAGGTAGACAGGGAGGAGTTATAAAAAAAAAGGGTGGGAGGTTGGCTGAGCTGACTAAACAAAGACCAGTGGGTCTTTCAAAATTCTCCCTATGTGATCCATTGTTATGAGCTTGTCAAATCACTGGCAGTCAGCTGAGCGCCTCAGAGACAGAGGTGCAGAGCAGGGCAGGAGAGTCTCTGTACCTGCGGCCATATGTGAAAATAGATTGCCTCGTCCAATAGCTGCTGTCACTTCTTATGAGGCTGAAGGAGTTTTCAAAGCAATTCATAGTTTGCTTTCTTTTTCTGCCCTTGCGCTCAAGAGTACTAGTCACAGGAGCATGATGTGACACTTACCATATAAATTGATGTATCGGATACAGCTCTCAGCAACAAGTGGAATTGGTTGACCTGAATCCTGAAATTCAATAATATGGAAAAATATGAAAATAGAGGCAATGCAAACCAAATAACAGCAAGAAGTACACACATAGCTTAGAGAATAAATAATATTGCATGTTACTTTTTTAATGCTTTTAATTATACAGTATCTTGATATAAAACACACAGAATTGGAATACACCGATCAGCCACAACATTAAAACCAGCTAACCTTTTTTAATGTTGCGGCTGATCGGTGTATATACAAATAACAAATCCCCTGTTGTAGTTTATGTTAACAAAAGGGAGTCAATATAGAAGTAGTCTAATGCTCCATCACACCACAAAAGGAAAAAAAAATAAGCTTGTAAACATTTTGTTAAGCAAATCTCATGGGGGGGCCATAAAACAAACAAAAAGCAATAAAATACAAGCAACTATTAATGACCTAGTCTTGCAGAATACAGACAGAAAACTTGCAGCATGCCAGAGGAGCTGAAGCAGTAGCAAGTAAATTACTACAATTAGTCCAACAGTTTAAGTTTGCCTTGTGCCCTGACCTATATATTCTAACAGCAGAGGTACCTGAATGCGGGTACGGGCATTCCTTCTTCCTCTGGGACAGAAAGCAGCAAAGCACAGAGAAGCAGAGGAAAAGAAGGCAGAGAAGCACAGAGTTAGAGAAGCTCAGATGACGAATGATACCTCTGGAGGTTAAAGAAGGCTAAGCAGAGGGACTGGCAATAGGAAAGCTACAGAGATGCAGTAAAGGATTGGGTGCAGCGAGGGACAAAGCAGACCCACTGCTGTCTCCTGTCTCAGTCATACAGAGACTGACTGGATTTAGAAATAAAGCTAGAGATGGTAAATTGTTCTGGGAGTGGGGGGTGAAGAGACAGCTGACTGCCGCTCTGTCTGTCTGCACCAGCAGAACCACGGAAGGGAGGAGGAGGATTAGAGGTTAAACAGAGGCGTTATATCATGATCAAGGGCAGCTGGAAGAGGGAGGAACAGAAGGCCAAAGTGAGGAAGAGAATGAGAGCGAAGGCTCTAGCTGCCTTCCCCTTCTGCTCCACAGGGGCCGCTCAGTCATACACCACCATCAGAGGGTACCTTGATGAAGGTCTCCATATTGCCGTTAAACAGCTTATGGTTATACACGGAGCGTGGCCTAGGCTTCCGCATTTTCTGTGGTTTAGGGGGAAGGGTGGGGGGCCTGGGAAATGATGGACAAAGGGAACAAAAACACTGTATTATGTGAAACTGTAGAACCAAATGTGGTTCAAAAGCAGGTATGAAAAAACAGTCACTAAAACAGAGCAGTGAAAGAGTCTTCAGTTTGGGAAAAACTAATGAAAAAAAAGTCAAGAATCTTCATGTAAAAGTGAGACAATTCATTAAATAGGTCTTTTATCATCACAGTCTGAAAAGTCAGCTCTTTAATTACTAGTCAGTGGTTGGTGTGTACAAGACTCTAGGTCTGGATCTTCTGTGAGTGCTTCTCATTAAAAACAAAGTACATTTTAACACATATTAAAAATAAGCTTATGAAATCAGTCCCCACCAACTGCATGGGGCTAGCGACCCAAGCACAACATATAGTAATACAAGGCGTGAGAATCCTGCTGAAACTTACATGATTCCACTATGAAAATACAATTAAACATATTCCTGTGCCACTGTATTAATAATATATATCAAAATGCACAAAATACTGTAAATGCTTTATCCAGCATCGTAAAACCATGCATATATACACTTCCAACCACACAGAAATGTGCAAGCACAACTTGTTTTGACAAGTGCAGCCAGTTGAAGCTAAAGTTTATTTAAATATTCATGGAAACCCTTTGTCAAAGAAACCACAAAAAAAATCTGTTCAAAAAAAAAAACAAAGATTTTTTTTTTTTGGCAATTGCATAATTTTAGTACATTTGAGTACATAACATACTAAACATGGCATTAATTTATACATCAGTGACAGCGACTGAAAAGCCAAGCAAACCATGCAATATAACCAAATAATATTTCAATTTTTTTTTTCCTGTTTGGATGTTCCAAAAACTGCTGACCCCTTTTGTCTTTTCTATTCAATAGTGGAATTAATCAGAAATGAATGGAATAATTAGTGGAATAAGCTTATCCTTTGTGGCTGACAGGCAGGGATCAGACATAGCACACTTATCAAAGGAGATCTTACCTCGTAGTCCCACACTCAGCCCTTTCCCCTGTGGAAATAAAAAAACACAAGAGGGACATGTTATATCTTTATGCTACATATTATGCAAACACCAGTGTCCAGCCTCAGCGAGGGGTTTGATGAGAGACAACATGAGCATTGAGGGAGAGATGAATGGAGCAGTGCTAACGCCATTCATTGGACAAAGCTATAGAGTAGTCGTCGCTGAACCCCCAGGGGAGCTAGACGACCCTGTGGGGTTACAGGGCTCCTCTCAGAGCAAAGAAAAGGGGCTGGCGGCTGCAGTGTGTGTATGCTGAGGAGGGAGGGGTCCATCAGTGTTGACACTGAGCAATGTCTGTGCTGGCTCACTGAGCCTTTTGTTATGGGTTTCCAGCAACACACGCACATGGTATAGGAATATACATGGACAACGCATTCGGCAAAGCCACAGGCAGCAACTCCACCACACTGACTGACTTAAGAATACATGGAAGTTTAGAATTCTGCTCACGATAACACACATACAAAAACAGAATACGGAGAATTTGTAAATGAAAGTCAATTCAGACATGAAACAGCATTTCCCTATGAGCTGAGAGGAAGACTGTGTTTTTGTCCAGCAGTGGCTCGATTATCAACTGGAAGGGAGTCAATGCACAAAAAAAAGAAACAATAGCACCAAAGCATTCCAACATTATTTCTTTACTCCAACTAACAATGGACACAAAGAGCAAAGGCTAACCCATTTCTCAACACATCATTCTGGCAGATGGGACAAGGTCTCTGGAGCGTTCATGTGAAGAAACAACAGCACATTTCCCAGACATCATTCCTCTGAGTGATAGCCCTGTCTACCTCTGACCAACCAGCCTCAAAATTACACTGAATTTCTCAAGCATGGGCGAAAAAAAAAGGCTGTGTTGGTTTTCCCCCTAATTTCATATCCAAAAATGCCAGAGTCCCTCAGTGATAGAGGAGATATCTATCCTAGAAGTATAAATATAAGTAAAAAGTAAGTCAGATTTGTTGAACAAGGGAATTGCTTTTGTCTGAGAAACAAGGGCTGGCAGATATCCTAACACCATCTTGTCTGGTGCCAAAGCTTGACATTATGTTTTTATTAATACATGCAGCAAGATGTAAACGCCATGTGGCACTCAACAGTCTCATCTTGTTCCCTCTGTCATGCTCACACACAACCACGCACATACACAAGCATGCTATTTTGGGTGTGAAGCAACGAGCTAATGAGCACGACTCAGCCCTGATTGATCACCTGAATAATTAAACATGGGTGGTACCTGGAGACGCCATATGCCGTGTTCATAGACTCTCCCAGCTGCACCACCATGGACAAACAAACAGATCTGTCCAGAGATTGGTACGAACTATAATGTGAGCGTTTATGAGTGTCACAGCATGTAGTTGGTTGTTTGCCACAGAGCTCCGAAGGAATCACAAGGACGCTTTGCGATCCTGAAAGCTCGACAAAGCAAAATAAATTACTGAGCAGGACTTGAATGAACGAAAGAATAAATCCAGGGTGTGAAAATCTGGAAATATGTATGTGTGTTCCAAGGCCTCAGCTGTCTGCGCCTGATGCCCTTTTCTATTAAGTGAACCCTTGATGCAGGAGCAGCTGCAGAAATGGGCCTGGGCCTGATCCTGCTGATTGATTGGGCGTAAACTGTTCACGGCTGAGGTGACAAGGGGACCCCTGGGGGAGGGAGGGGCTGAGGGAAGCCTTTCCTCTTACAGCCTGGAAATAGAAACCCTCCCTGCGGCTACACCATATAGAGACTAACTGGATAATGCTTTAACCAGTGGAGATAAGTAGAAAGGGAATGGATACCTTCAAGAAGTTGTGGTCTGTTTTTGGTGTGATAGTTTTCCCATATATCAACTCTCATTTCCTCTTTCCGTCCTGCTGTCCCACAAAAACGTCTTTGTAGTCTCCTATTCCTAACTCTCTGCTGCTTATTAGATAGGACCTGCACCACTATATCACCGAAGGCAATGATTTTATAGAACTGTGGTAGGGTTCTGTGGGTCATAATTACAGGACTAAGCATTGGGTCAACCACACACTATTAAAAGACAACAGAGATATTGAAGGTAGATGAAGAGAAAAGACTCCTTACCTTCACCCAGTGTCTGCTTCAGTAAGTCGTGCTTGGCCTGCAGCTTAATGATGAGGTTACTGCCATTCAGGTACTCTTTGAATTTCTAGATAGGCAGAGAGATGAAGGCGGCGATGAGTGAAGAGCAACACTAATCCAGTGTAACATGAGGCCAGTCAAACAATTCAGTGACGCTCAAATCAGCATAAATTCAATCTGTTCTAGTTCTAATTTAATTTCTATTTTCAGAGCATACAGAAATGATGACTGATGACTTGATTTTGACAGTGCAAAGTTAGAGTTCATCGCAGGCAGGCTGGTACCCATTAACAGTTCAGACTGATAAAGAGAACAAAATTTACATGAACTCACTGAAAAGTAGAACATTTCCGTCTCCTGCTGGTTCGCCCTCCTCTTGGCTACATTCAGCTTGCTCATGTAGGACTCGGAGGCCACAGACTTAATGGATTCAGTGGAGCGGCTATGTTGGAAGGCATCCGACACGTCAAAGTCCTCCACCGTCAGCATGTCCTGCAGCGTCTGCATGGTGGCATCCAAGGTCTTTCTCACCTGCACAGATGGGCGAACACAGAAAGGACAGAAGATGACAAATGAAGCATCATCATCTTCTACTTTTCCGTTTCGTGAGAGTATGGGCTATTTTTTTCCCCAAGCCTTAGAAGCAACTGATGACATTTACAAGGGCAAGAGTGAGTGATTTACAACACTAGCATATTTATATCAAAGACAAATTGACCCATGAACAATAAATGACCTTGAATTGCACTGAAATGACACAAAGCAGCATCAGAACACAAGTCCACAACAACCCGCAGGTTAGGCATACATCAAACTAGGAGCTGAAAATGAAGACTGTCTGGCAAAGAAACAAATTGTATGTGAAATTACTAAAGGGGGCTTTTTGTTTAGGGCTGAGATTGATAAAGCTCATTTGCAGTAATGGCATGGCTCGTCCATTATACTCCAGAACACGAGACAGTGAGACGGGGAAGAGACAGAGTCATTGGCATAGGCAAGTCCAACAGTCCTTGCTTATTATCACCTCAATTTGCACCTTTGTATTTGTGGCTCTTAATGAGAAAGCCCTCTTTTCGTTATAGAATAGACCATTTCATATATAACTTCACAGAAACCACAACATTGGCACTGTGATAATCTAAATATATGCTCAACTCCCGCAGAGCAAGGGTCATTGGGGAGTAATTGCAATGAGAACAGATGGTGATGTGGCCCTCCCACATGGCTCTGGGGAAAATGAGACAGGGCTTTCTGGTTTCGGGGTGGGGGTGGGGGGGTGGGTGGTCTGTGAGGGGCTTGGTAGTGCTGGACAGACACAGAGCCATCATAAATACTCACCTCCTCATTCTCAATCTTTAGCGTGGCTAAGCGAGACTGCAGTTGGTGGTAGCGCATCAGGAGTTCAGTCTGGACAGGCTGCTGGGCACTCACCTGGCACACCTGAGAAAGATGAAGAGGACACATGGATTAGAAGAGCCAAAATAGATCCATCTAAAACTTTAAGAGAAACTTCATAAAAATACAAAAAAAACAAACAAACAAAAAAAACCCTCTTTAACGAGAGCTGTAGCGTTTAAAGCATCTCACCTCATCTCCCATGTGTGGCAGGTATTCAAAGCGCATCGGAGGACAGAACACCTGGTTATGCATATCCATGATCTTATGCTTGTCACTGCGAGAGTCCAGGTTGTCCACTGCATTCTCTATGATATCCAGTCCCTCGTGGCGTGATGTCTCCAAGTTGTACTCAGCAGACAAGTAGGTCCTGAAGGTGCGTGCCAAGCTAGCATGGTAGCCGAGGTCACAGCACTATAGGGGAGAAATATTATATTAATAATAAATAATATATATATAAATAACCAGAAAAAGAAGTGGGTACACCTGAGAGTAAGAGACAGAATGCCAATATGGAAATCAGGAAAAATACTGTACGTGTTGATGATAAATAAAAGTATCTCAACACCACGCAGAAAAACAGATAAAAATGCCAAGTCTGTAGGTGTGGTCAGACGTGTGCTGAAACCACACCATTAACAGTGATGTCACAGTGTACTGAAGTACTCTTCTACATCACTGTAGCAAGATGTCAAGTTAGACCACTGGAGGTCAGATTTTCTGCTGGTGTTCAGCTGCTCTTGAACTTGACAAATTAAAATGAATTTATCAGAGAATGACAAAGTTTGTCAAAGCGCATATCTGAGTTGTAAAGTCTGTTAGTTTGAGCGCCTTCTTTCATGTTCAGACCTAGTTCATGGACTAAATCCCAAATTACATCCTGCGACAGGTTACCTTTCAAAAATAGAAGTAGAGTTCATAGAATTATAGGAGCTAGCACAGTAGGACACCAGGGATAATTACAGAGCCTTATCACACTGAGCTGCATGAAGTAACCTAATTAGGCAGAGGATGGTAGTGAGGAGGTTTAGAGGGAGGCTTGAGGCAACTGACAGCTCTGTGAATCACTAAGTAAATGCTCTTTAGCGCTCCTTAGCGACCTTTAGCACTGAGGAAGTAGTCTCTCTACTTTGGTACACAATCCTGATTGCACTACTCAGTCAAAGTGGCTCAGTAGACTAAAGACTAAAGGGACTAAATTAGCCTCTTTTTAAACAAACAAACTGAGTGAGATCACATATCATATTCATGTCTGCAGCGGCAGCCTGCATGAGCAGATGACTGAGAAACGAAAATCAGATGCATGATTAATCCCACATGCTGCTGACCGCTTTGCTTTTAATATTCTCATCTTTCTCATAAGAACTGTGCAAACAGTAGGTACCTGCATACTGTATTTACATTATAATATGCAAATATTTCCTACATTTAGCGTTAACTTAATTTTTCATATGTTCATGTTTACGTTAGCTGCGTTTGTTTTGCTTCTCCACTTATTTTACCCACAGCAGTAATCTTTTTCTTCATCCATTCTGTTTAACATGCCCCAATGTTAACTGTCAGTACCACAATGGATATAAAGGATAACAATTTACTGAATTCTTGTTATATTCTATTCTCTTGCTGTACTATTTTCTGCTGTAGAAATGTAATTTCTCCATGGAAATACAGGTACACAGGCTTAAATATTTACCAGTTGTGACAGTGCGGCTGGTATTGTTTTCACCTTGTGAGTCTCTGTGTGTATGTGTGTGAGATCATGGCAAAATCGTCGTCAGGAACAACCACAGAGGTGGTTCTGAGTACTTTAGCAGGTGTTTATATGTCTGCCTGAGAACAGATTTTGTTACTGTGATTTTGTCACAACCATACCAACAGGTATGTAGTTGAGATCAAAATAAAGACTGAAATCAAAGATTGGTGTGGTCCGGCCCATGAGTACTGAGTACTCATTTAATAATGTAGTAACGACTGCTGAGTGCTCGTTGGTCAGAGCATCAACATGTTGTCAGGCGTCACGGCTGGTGTAATCCCATCGTAAAATGGTCTCTAGTTGATCATGCTAGCACTGACCAATGTCACTCATGACCACATTAATCATTTCAAGGCAGTGTAGTTGTAGAGTAAACTCAGCATGAATTACGCTTCAACAGTTTAAAGTCAGTGATGCCAAATGACAAAGCTGACTTCTTGCTGAGTGAATGTCTGGTTTGATGTGCACTGGGTTGTGACTGTGACATGACAAACTATACCTCTTCTTCCTCCTGCCCACTAGCGGCAGTCAAACTAGTCATGCTCATGATCCTATTCCCTGTAGCTCAGCAGGGTTTGGGATGACATGGATCTGTCACTGGATCGATCAAAGCTGCCCAGCAAAGAGGAAGGGATAGCCATTAATTGGGGCCAGACTATGTCTGAGCTACCACTACCATATGACCTTCACACTGCATGTAGAGACAGGTTTAGCCATAATCTGTCTGAAGTAATGCACTATACTATATTATCTATATTATATTTAAAATCACAAGTAATGATCATTACTGAATAGTCATTTCAGCCTTACATTACAATAGCACTCATTCCTGAAACCTTCAGTGAAGATCAGAAAAAAACTGGGGGATAAAATTAACTAGTTCACAGTACACACTGTACACACTAGTTGTGTACAGGAGAAAAATAACAACTTCTGACAATGACGTGCAATGGCAATGAATGAAGAAAGCATGCATACAAAAAGCCTCACCTCCTTGAAGAGGGAGTTGTGTGTGTGTAGTATCTACAGTAAACTAAACAGATTCACAACTAAACAGTTTTCAATGATATTATATGAAATGATTAAGACATTTTTCCTAATCTTAATCGGTTTGTCTGCAGGATAACTGGGAGCAGGTCACCCGGGACTAGGAGCCTTGTGCCAACCACGTTCATGCCTGAATAAACAGAGCCTCTGCTCACCAGCTGACTTTGACCGACTTCCAACCATAAGTGGTTCGCTAAACAAAATCATCCTTTTAAACACAGGTAATCAGACTTTCCAGCAGTGCGACTGGTTCATAATTTGCATGAGACTTTCTTCATATTCAAATCTTAAATGTAAGTTTTCTTCTTTTGTTCTTGGTTTTCTGCACAATTCAGGACATACAAAACAGGGAATATTGTAGTTGTGACTTATAATAAAACAGTCAGTTTCTTAAGTGAGTGAAAGAAAGGCTGTTTCCTCCTCCTTGGTGACAGAGGCAGAAAATCACAAGGACACACTGTGCTTGTCACAGCAAAGCTCCCAAAAGCAACATCAACAGAAACAAATGAGTGAAATCACCAGTCAAATATATCATTCTGTAGCTACATGGAACTAGAGAGCATCGCTAAACTAATTTTCATGTCAACAGCAGTCAGTCACCAGCATATCAGTGTTAAGTTTGTTAAGCAGATTAATTCTTGAAAAATTGATGGCAAAATACATTTGCTGGGGCCAACAGAGCAGCTTGGAAACAAACAGCTAACAGGCTGAGAGTGAGTGAGACACGGGAACAGATGGTGAGAAAAGCGACAGTGCTGCAGAGTTAAATCAACATGAGAAATCCCAGCTGAGAGATGTAAACAAACACATGTGCCTAGCGCATACTTACATCAATCATATCAGAGACGTCATGGATGTAATATTTTGCCACAACTGCATTTGTTGCTGCCAGGTTCAACAAATAGTCATTCCGGGCTTTTGTGCATTTCAGCTTATTCTCTGAGTACTTGGCTTGCCTCTGGGGAGGAGAGAAGAGACAGAGCAGATAAAAGAAAAAAAACCATCAGTGCAGGAAAATCAAGCAGTAGGGAGGAAAGTTTGGAGAAACAGGCTCTAGAGACGCTCTCTCTGGATAGTAATGTGTAAGGCAGCGCTGCCAGGCTTGCATTTAGTCATTATTCTGTCTCTCAACACATAAGTACCAGTGGCTGCAGAATGTGGATGCTAAAAAAGAAACACTTAAATCGCTTTTGAGTGTTGTGTTGTTTTAAATGTTTTTCTTTTTTGCACATTTATGAAATGTGCAACATTAAAGGAATAGTTTTACATTTTGGTAAATGTAGCTAGACTGGCTCTGTCCAAAGGTAATAAACTCCTGCCCACACCTCTAAAGCTCACTAACCAACATGGTATATCTCATTTGTTTAATACAAAACTACAGTGTAACTAAAGTGTAAGTTACATTTGGACAGAGCCAGGCTAGCTGTTTCCCCCTATGTTCAGTCTTTGTGCTAAGCTAAGCTAACCGACTGCTGGTTCCAGCTACATATTTATCACACAGAGGAGAAAGTGGGATTGATCTTCTCACCTAACTCTAACGAGTATCTGTCCCAAAATGACTTTTAAACTTTTGTTTTAAAATATAATTAACTATTGGCAAAGACTGCATATTTGTGGTATTAATGTCTGTCTGTTATAATAACAGCACAGTAATGGCATGACATTTATACTCAAAACACAACACATTGATTCTGAAAACTCACTCTAAACAGTATTGACAAAACTACTTTAGCAACACAATGATCCAGACACGTCAGAAAAGCATTACTGCTGTTTGAAATACAACAAAAGCATTTTGCCCATTATTTGAATTGTTTATTTGTACATTTCACTACACATTTTAGTTCCAATTTCACAAAGCCATTATGATGCCAATTTCAGTGGTGGGTTAGAGAAAAAGAGATTAACTTTTTTTTTTTCTTCTTCCTCTTTCAACCTGTTTGCAAGCTAAGTAATGAGACAAAAGCTCAGAAGAAGACACAGGGAAAAAAAGAAGAATATTCATTGCTGCGCTGGGTTATAAATAGTACTGGATTCCCAAGCCAAGCAGCATCTCTGAGGATACCAGCCTGAAGAGGGAGAAACGCTGTCACCCTGACAGCCTTTTGATTTCCTGCACCTGAGAGATAATGGGAGTTTCATTTGCATGAAGAAGCTCTAGAGAGAGATCCAGAATAAAAAAAATGCATGGGTGCATTTAAAGCACAATGTGCTCCAAAGACCACCAGGGACTTTACAGAAATTAGAAATCTGTGTAAAATGGAAACAGAGTTGGATTTCTGGCCAGGAGTACTGCAGTTTGCTCACCGTATATCTGGCTACAGACTCGCAGCTGGCTCCTGAGACTTTCTGAGATTATATTGCTGCCTGCCTGCTGGTCTATCCCTCTCACTGTCTCCAAGTGAACCCAACAAACAGAGCTGGTTCTCCATTTATAAAAGCGAACTCTTTTAACCTTGTCATTTAGCTTTGAGGAGAAGCTGATTAAAAGGTCTTATCTAGCCTAAATGCTGAACTGATGATTCAGGATTTTTATCAAGAGGACTGAAGCCAAAGAGAACTACATGACACGTGTCTTATCTTAGGCATGCTCACCTTCTCTTTCATCTTCTCAATTTTCCTGACGGAGCTGCGTCTCGGCTGGCGGTCCTCGTGGCGCAAGAGGTTAACGTTGAGATCTCCTGACTTGCTGAACTGCTTCTCCTCCTGCTTCTCCGCATCCTTCAGCTTGCTCTCTGCACTGATGCTCTCAGTGTGGTACATGTGGTATGTTTTCATCACCTGCAGGAGATGCACCAGAGATATTCAACACACCAGCCATTAACTGGTCATCACATTTTACCATGTACATTATTACAGGCTGAGCAAACAAGATTTGAAGATGCTTCACAGTTGCTGTCCAACTATGTTAGTCATGTTTATTTTATCAGCAGCACATACAGTAGCTCACAGACTGAGAAAAACAAATACAGGGGCAACAGTTGCTTAGTGAGTCACATCAAAATGGATGGGGAGGTTTTATATCAATGCTCAGAGGCATCAGAGAAATTGTGATGGGCATTTTTCACAGTTCTTTTAAGATTTTATAGACTAAACCATTAATTGATTAATGAAAAATATTCAGAAATGAAAATAACTGTTATTTGAAGTGGTGCAAGAGGATTGTCTGAAACCTGTAGTAGAGATGCATCATTAGTATTTTTATCAGGGTCAGCCAGCCATACTGTACACTTGCAGGAACAGCCACTGCTGGGAATTGTTAAAGGGACACATACACATTACTATCTGAGGTGGACACCACCTCTTTGAGAAACATAGAAGAGTCTGTTTTTAAAAGATAGATCAACTTGAGATAAAAATTTTGCTTTTATTACTCAGGTATTGTATAGATAGTCTTCTTGGATCAAAAACATTCAAACACACATGTGCTTTTGTCCACATACGTCCACTTACAAAATAACCCATACCTGTGCCCTGACTTGCAACAACATTACTGTTACCTTGGTGATGTGACCAAAAACAAGGTGAAAAAAATAAAAGATGACATCTATCGCAGACTTCGCTGTACTCTCTTTCTGAAATCTGGTTTGATTTTAGCTTTTTCATGGTGGCCTGGTGGATCAATTTGGGCCGTCAATACAGCGGTAACACAGATGTCACTACATGTGAAATACTTTAAGTGGATCCAGGGGCCCAGGGTTGTGTGTGGTTTAGTCTTGGCTGTCAAATCTTTAACTCACCCCTTCACTCCCTCCTCACTGTGGCTTTCCCGGCCTCTACATCTTTTTTTACAGTCACTCTTCATCACCCCAGACCTGCTCTTTTTCAGCTCCTTTGTGCAGAAGAGTGACACCATTGTTTCCTGTGTTCTCAGCAGTTACCTCTTCACTTTGATCTTCACACTCACATTTTGACACAGACACCCTTCCACTCTCCTCCAACACAGTGATGACAAGACTGTAGTGACAGAAAACCCTCATTAGACAAGACAGAAGCAACCTGCGTCTTTCTTAACCCGTCCCACATGCTCACTCAGAGTCTCTCTTCTTAGAAGCCCATTCTTAGGTCTCGTAAAGGAACGTCCAGATGTGAGCTGCGTCTTCAAAGGTGTCAAGCATTCAGAATTTTCTATGAACACCTCAGGATGTTAGACAATCAACATAAACAGTAGTTTATTTGTTTCCTGTGGTCAAGCAAGTAATGCTCACTTGGTACTGCACTTAAGTAGTAGGGCTCCTTTTATCTCTATGAATGCTACTCATCAAAATCACATGTTTGCCGTTGGGTCACTCGCAACTATAATCTTCCACTGACCTCCAACCGTGTGATAGTAATATCTACCAGTGCTGCCACTTGAGGAAGATCTATTTATTCCCCCTCTCTGCACTGGAAAAAATACCTCTCCTGTCCAGGCAGTGCGGGGACATGTAGTACAACAACAACAATAGAGTGACAAAGAGCGCTAAGGCAAACACCTGAAAAGTAAAATAAATAAAAAGAATAAAAGACACAAGTCTATTCTCAGAGTGACAAAGCTGAAGAGAGAAACTAGGCTAACACTCTTCCTCCCCAGGCTGTCAAACTGTTTCTTTCAAATTCCTCTGAAAACATGCTAGATTTCAAGCCAACTTTGAACCATCTGACTACAGGACCTGCAGCTAAAGACACAAAGTAATTTGCAGGAAGACTGAGCTCCAGCCGTGACTACAGGAGGTGTATGAATAGCTGAGTTGTCTGACTACAGCCTAGGGCTATTTAACTCCTGAACAGAGTGTCTAAGCTGGTGAAAGAAACCGAAGAGGGAGAGAGAATGGCTAGAGTTTTTTTTTTTTTTTTTAATAATGAATACGAAGCAAGACCAAGGTGATCTTATTCAATTTAAATCTAAAGGGTTAGTTTGTGTAATCACAGTGTCTGCAGTTTGACACAAGTTGGGGTCCTTTGTTACATGTCATTCTTTTTCTCTCTCACCAAAAAATATAACTAGTGATAAAGTCACAGAGTGATCTATTTGGTGGATGGTGCATGGGAAAGGGCATAAAATCAAAAGACAGCTTACTCAAGAGGATAAGATACCAAACAAAACCATTTATAATATCGTATATCTGCCTGTGCATGTATAATTAATGCTGAGATTCTTCCCAAATGTGATATTTTGTTCTTTCTCCAACATGTTACCATGAAACCATGACACAAATGAATGAATGAGTGAAAGCTACACCATCACCCTCGCCTGGGTCAGAGTTTCAGAATCAGTGTTATAGTCGTTAACAAAAGAATAACGGTGTAAGACACTGAAGCTCAGACAACAGACACAAGGTGGCCGATCAGAAAGATAAGATAAGCTAAAGCTTTATTGATCCCAGTGGGGATATTAAGTCAACGTAGCAGGAAATTAACACAGGCTGAAGCAAAGAAAACTGAATTTCACAGAGCCGTGTTGCTGCAAGCAACGTCAAGAAGAGACCGACTGTTCAGACATTCAGGCCTTTGCTCTCATTTCCCAATTCAGATGCAGTGCTACTGACAAAACCCGCAGACAACAGGATCCTCACTCACTAATACCTCTGCTGCTGCAGCGTCATACTTCAACCAATATTTGAATAAAAGTTTCAGCTCAAAGCCTTACATCTCTCCCTTACCTCTCACTGAGCATCCAGGTCTCCAAATGGGATTTCACAGTTTTCTTTCAGCAGAAAAAATGTTTTGTTGGCAGCCAGTGAAAACTGTTAGAAAATACCACAAGGCAATCACCATGTGGCCACGCTATTGATTTAGCTATTTCTGTACAATCAAATACTAACAAGGGAGCAGCAATGAAAAACAACACTTTTTTCCTCCAACTGAGTTCCTGCTGCCCGAGGGCCATCGAGAGGTGAATTCAGATCAGTCATTTTAGAAATATTTCAAACCTCCATGCCTGCCTGTGCACAGTAAAACTTTGTTTTACCTAGCTTATGGTGGTAACTGGGAAAATAATTTCCTACGGATCCTACGGGTCAGCTTCCTTTGTAAGAGCTTCACAACGGCAGCAATATGAGGATAATGAATGAAAATATAAAACTAAAAATGTCAACCTTAGACGCTTCGCTGAGGCTCATAAACACAAAAGTCATTCGAAAAAAAAGAGAAAGAAATCACCAAGAGAGACCAAAATAGGGAAGCTCCTTCCAGTCTGGTCACAATGCAGTGGGTAGGTAGAGTGAGAAAACAACTGTTGGATGTAAAAATCTATGTGCTTTACTAACTCGTGTGAAGTTACGAGATTTATAGGAAGTAAAATTTGTGTTATTGCAGCATCAAATTTTCCACCTTAGCTGTGAAGTTTCCCACGGCTCCCGCAATCTTTCTCATATATAGCGAGAACTAGGCTATACGTCAACATTTGGATTTTTAATCTTCAGCCAGACAGCAGCTGAGGCCAAGTAGAGCATGAGAAGAGGGACCATCTGAGATTTATTATGCAGCATTGTCCTCAGCCAGAGAGGGGAGAGTGGGTGAAACAAATATATAGTAAGAAAGTATAGAAGTACAGAATGATAATTTGTTTCCAAGTGTTTCTGGATGCCAGAGTGAATCTGAAATACACCCTGACACTGGAAACCAAACTGGAAATGGTTGGCTGGTATGATCTTCTGAAAAGGGAGGAAAACATTTACTAACATAAAGATTGCCAAGTGCAGAGTATAGCAGCCTTGGTCAGTCTTTAAAGGTATTTGACCAATAACACAGTCCTTTAAAAATATGCATGGATGTAATTAACATACTGTATATGCACTTTCGACTATCACACGCGCTCCATAAACTCTGCCTGTTTCAGCATCCAAATGTACAGATGGCAGGATTAGGGAGTGTTGCCAATGCTGCCCTTTGGTAGTTTGACTCTCATTACATTGCACAGATGAATAAGTCATATAAGGCAGCTCTGCCATCTCTTCTGTTTCACCTCAGGGGGCGGAAGACTGCTGAAGTTGCCTGGAGCTCGTCCAGTTTTGGGCACCAGGCCTCCCTCAATGAGAACTCATCTCAGAATAACAGTACAGCACCAGTACGGTGTGTCCTTATCCCCAACATACGCTCTGCAGGGTTTCCTGTGGGAAATCCCATTATTAATGATTCAGTTCTTTAGTTATTTCCAATTACTGTTCAACAAATACAGCGCTAAATGGTTCTAGATACTGGGAACAAAATTGAAAAAACTGCTGTGAAAACCAATGTTAATTATAAACATTTATCATAAGTTGTGTAAGATTATTGTTTATATTAACTGACAATGTTGTAAAAACGCTGCATGATGTGGTGACAGTTGACACTCAGTTGACACTTTAATCCACATAGAATTTACAAATACAATGAAATATTAATTGTCAGATTTTTTTGGGCCTAAAGCCATCCCACTTGGTGAATCAGAGCAGCAGGAAACATCTATCCATATATCCATTCAACACTTTTTTTATATATTAAAACATATGGGAAGCAGCTGCAGGATGCCCAAGAGCTGCACGCTATGAAAAAAAAAGAGAGCAGCTTGGAAAGCATGAAAAAATCAGCTTTTTAGAGAAGTGAGAATTGTGGACTACCAACAAATCAACATGAAGCAGAAGACTGTTTCAACATAGCAACAAAGATAAAGTGAACATATTGTACCAGTGGAGAAACTGGTCATTACAGTAACTGACTATCCACAACAAAGCAAAGCGGTGGCATCAAATGCAACAAAGCAGCTGAGCTGGAACTGGTGACCTAAAATGAATGAGTGATCTATTGTTATGGAAACAAGATGTACATTATGTAATCGGCAATTATTTTTAATTATTTTTTTTATTATTTGTCCACAATCTAATGAATGGCACAGTCATGTGTTATGGCAGGTAGGTATTTCACAGACCTCCAACAGTGACGTGAGACAACCAGTGACGTGAACCCTGAACCGGACCACAGCTGAAGGAGTCACCAGATGTTGGAGTGATTTGAGCCCAGAAACTGTCCAACTTGGAGAGAAATGCAATATTCCATTTCATCATTTACAACTGTCCAGCTCTTTCTCTCACTTATCCTCATAGTCCCTATTTGTACCACGCAGGTGTGCAAAAAATAAAAGAGATCCCTAAGAAATGAATCAAACATTTCCCTTTAAAATACTAATACTGATGCAGCAGCCTGCATGGTCACAAAAAAACAGACAAAGAAAGAAAGAACATGAAATAAAATGTCAGGAAGACAGAGAGGAAAAAGAACTTTGGATGGGCCCAGCGATGAGATAAGGTGTGAGAGATCGATCTGTAGGACACACGACGTATTACTTACAGTGTAGAGTTCATTCGTCACTTTCACCAGCTCCTCGTGCATCTGGATCCCAATGTCCTTGCTCTGAAACACAGAGAGCAAAAAGGAAGTGGGTGAAAAAACAAATAACATTTGAGCCATCAGCAGTGACCTGCTAGAGCAATTGTACAGTCTATCATACTGACACTGTGACTTTGGTCTGTCATATGAATCCTATTTACTTTGGTGGTCCCATCTTTTCATCCAGCACCACCAACAGGTCAGAATTTCCACTAGTCCAACACTTTGGTCGATGGATATTTACTTCTAAAATGAAAGACATTTTAATGCTCAGCAGAAGGTAAGCACTTCAATCCCCACCCAAATCCAAACATCCATTCCTCTGTCTCACCATCTCTTTTCTCCCATGAAACATATTTCATTTTAGTAATTCCACTTGTTAGTGGAATTAATAGTGAAGCTTACAAGTCGAATGTACAATATATATTTACACAACCACAATAATGTATCAATTGAGCAAATGTTCACTTTTAGCAGACCAATTTTACATAACTAGGACTTGTACTTGTAAGCAACAACACATTCACAACTAATTTCCTATGATTAATGAACTTTACTTGCGCTTCCTGTGTTTCGCAAAGACTCCTTTTCACCCCTTACTTACTTCCCTTACCTTTTCACCCCTTTTCACCCCTTACACACTTCACACATGTGCATGTGTGAAGTGTGTAAAGGGGCAAAGACAATGTGTGATATCCTCTTACAAGGACGTAAATTGACGTAAATAAAAATCAATAATGCATCAAGAGGAAAAAACAAGCTCCATATCCATTTTCATATCTCATCTTGATAATGAAAGGATTGCTCAAGCCATCATTTCTCTCTGCTGCCAGTTTAAGTCCATTTTGTTTAGAAACACATGCACCTTGGCTTTTCCACAGTCATTACACCGCACAGCATGTCCTGTGATCAAAATCATGGGCCACACCTGGACTGGAGGGAGAAATGACTGAGAGAGTGAATGTAATAACATCTGTTTGTGTGGGAGTTGAAGGCATAAAGCATTTATTTGTAGAGGTGAGAAAATGCTCAGTGTGATGGTCTGACACATTCAGAAAACAGAAGAAACACCTCTTCTGATTTGACAGAGCTACTGCAACTTGTTATGTTTGAGAGAGAGTGAGACAATAAACCATCACCAGTTCAATCACAAATAGGAACCTGGTTGAGCCACTCTCAACAATGTGACTATAATCAGTCCTCCTTTGCATTATTATGCGTTGTTAATTTGTTTTTAATGTTACCATGTAGTGGTGAGATCATAAAACTCATTAGATTAGATTTAGGTATATCTGATTTAATGGATATTCAATGTAGGTTTCTACAAAACCTGGCTGTATTATGAACTATCAACAGGACGTACAGCACAAATTCATTTGTTTCATCTAAGATTATAATGGCGAGATGATTTTCAACCTCGTGTGAACCATTTATTTTTGTTGCAAGGTATATTCTGACAGTATTTTTTTGTGTGATTTTTTTAGATCTATGATAGGTGACAGAAGGAAGTGGTGGGACAGAGTTTACCTGAGCAAGCAAGCAGGAAGTGCTGGTAGAACAAGGCACTGACACGTGCTTTGAACTCACATTAAACTCAGCAACACTGCCATGCTTTTCTTTGTTAAAAGTGACAAATAAATCAGCCAAAATGGAGGCAACACTATCTGTGGCTATGGCCTTGCTATTTTTCCACGTGTGGGTTCAAGAAGCGGAGGCCTGCTAACATGGTGTGGTTTTAGTACAGGCCACAGGCCACCAAACGTCTGAAACCACCCCCTTTTTGAACATTTGATTGTAATTGATTGTAATTGCTGTGCAAGAATTGCAAGAAACTTTAGTGGCTGCAAACTGAAATCTTTCACAAAGCCTGGTAGCTGTGATGAGTGAGACTTAGTGATGTGAAACGCACTACAATTTGGCATGGAGGGGAAAATGGCCCACAGTGGGCAACATCAAAGCTGACCTACGGGGAATAACAGTGAAACCATTAAAACATCAAAACAAATCCAACTTGCCAGTCAGATCTTAAGCTCTTTACAGCTGAAGGATGGGAAGGTCATGAAAATTAAAGCTAAATTCACGAGTGAAACAGCTCATGATTACAGCTATTCAGTTGAACTAGGTGGGCTCTTGGTGATGCCTCAGGTGCTACATGCAAAAGTGCACAATGTGTGATGTGCTTTTAAATATGACAAATCTTAAAATAGAACAAAAAGTTCTGTTAACCCCCATGTGTTCACCACCTTTCATAAACACGTCTTTTACCAGTGTCAAAAGCTGACTAATTTCTCGTGGTTCACGCGAAATGGTGCAACATGATGACTCAGCAAGAAGCATAATGGTCATTTCACATGTGAATAATTATGAGAAGCTTCATTTTCTGTCAGAGGACGATCTGTGATAAAAGAAAACCTGACTGCACCCATATAGGCAAAGGGTGACAATAAACAGAAACAGGCCAAGTACTCATTCATTTCACACGTGTGGGTACACACACACACACACACAAACGCATCCCAAATCAAACCACACCCACCCACTGTTGAGAGGGATTCATAGACAGATGAAAGTTACATTTTTGTCCACACCCTGCCAGGCTGTATTAAGCGTGCTTGAAATAACTTGCTACTGGTGAGTCAGAAACTAAACTAATCATCAAAGAGAGAAAAAAAAACAAAAAACTCATAAAGCAAAATTTTACTCCAACAGTTGCTTCCTTAAATTAGATTAAGAAAAACAAAATAACCTTAGTAATACAGAGGGGATTTGTTCTTTCTGCTTTTATCTGGAGTGCAGGCATTAAGTCCCACTCAAACAAGCACTGGACTGAATGTGATAAATGGGAGAAAATCCTCAGAGGGTTCCAGCAGCTGGTGAATGGCATCTGTATGCATCAGTGGCTCTGAAGTGAGACAGACTGCAGCATGTACTGCAGAGGCTCAGAGGGAGCAGGGAGGGTTCAACCAGCAAGTGAAAGACTGTGATGCAACACACTGTAAGAGCTGTAGTAGGTCATAACAACCCTTATAGTAATGCCTGCAAATATACATTCTTAAAATCTTCCCTTCAAAATGTGGCACAATCCAGATTATTCATGTATTCTCTTTGCAATTAATTTATATTGAGAGTCATAGAGCAGACAGGAAACTCTTCCCTCGGTACATCCACACATTCCAAATGTACTATACATTATTTAGGATGTTGTTGCTTTTTTGAACACAACACATTTTCTGGAAATATTCAACTCTTTGCAAACGCTCAGCTCTGGTTCATTGCTGGCCTGAATCTAGGTTCAACCAAATCAGCTACACAGAGTACCACATGCAATTTCACATAATACATTAGCTCAATATGATACATTCCTGTTATAGGTCACATGTGGTAGTTGTTTATATGCCTAAAAATAAAGTTTTTCGTCAACAGCTGTACTTTTTGCTGTTGATCACCTTGCTATGTCTAACAGTCAATCATCCAAAGCTCTTCCATTCACTTCAGTTTAAAATTCTAAATTTTCTCCTGAGCTCCTTGACATTATTTTTGATACATTATTTATTACCTAGCAATATGTCTTCAAGCAAGCAGCAGCTGTGCCATCCACTCACACTTTAAAATACAGGAAAAGCTACCTGAGGGCACCTGATTCAAAAAGGATGGAGTGTTTCTCTCCTGTCAGCTCTGGCACAGTTTCTGACACACACACACACACACACACACACACACAGAGTAAATCACATACACACATCTGAATGGAGCCTTGAAAGCAGAGTGGAGCTCACCTACAGGAAGGCCTGCAAGGTGAAAACAGGATTCTGATGTTTGGATAAGACCTCAGCCATCTCTGCTATGTGCTGACAGTGAGCCAGAAGTTGCACACACTAGAAGGGAGCCTTGGGCTGTGGGGGTCTCAGCCCCATTTTTCCCCACGTTGCTTCTACTGCTCTGCAAGCCAGACAGAACTCACACCTTCCACTAATGCAATGTGTGCTGAGACAGAGCTCAAGGTATCAGATTTCTTAGTGCGACCATCAGTCTGCAAGCAAGGCTAGACAGAGCAATAGATGTGGGCAAGCTGCTTTCATTTCAACAGCTACAACCTGCACCTTGCAAGTTCTACTGGATGGTAACTACAATGCGCGACAACGAGACTGTAGGTTTAGAGGTAAGGTGCCTGAGAGATGGAAATACTTTCCTTAACAAATAAAGGATACTGCTTGATATGTGCACCCTCTGTGCACATTTTGTGTGCTGGTGATGAAAAAGCAGTATAGCATCCCTCCCTCCAAAGAGGAAGGGATGATAGTTCCACTGACCTTCTTGAATAGGCGGATGACATCCTCACTGATCTGGGCCAAACGGACAATGACATTGTTGGTGTAGATGTCGCTGAGGGTGGCATGGTCGCGGCTCTCACGCCTCGTCTGGTTTAGCACCAGGTACCAGCAGTTTACTGAGGACAGCAGGTGCTGGTCTTTCCTGAAAAAAAAAAAAAAAAACAAAAACAGGGGGAACACAAGATTGTTAGAATGCCTCTCAGGATAAATCCAAGTCTGGACTATATTTTAATTTGCTTTAAATTACCATCCATTACCAGTGACACTGAATGCTTATTCTTAGGAAGAATTGCAACAACATTACACTGAGAACAAGTCCATAACATGGCAAAACATGACTAATGACTGCACTACAGTGTTTTACAGGGAGCACTACTATTGTTTGGATGAATATGGAAATATTTGTGGTTATTCTTAAGGTAAACTACATAGCAACAGACATGACGTGCTAAAAGAAGACAACCTGTGGTGGCATAAAATGGCCCGTTGCCTTCTTTTTTTCTTTACCCTGTTCCTGCCACAGTGAATGTCTACCACCCCCTCACTCTATCATTTCCTTTCTGTCCTCCACTGCACTCTAACATTGCTAAACTTAACAACTGGTTAAATGTATAATGCTAGTGACCATAATGATCCGGAGAGTCCTGATTGCTGCATAATCAGTTTAAACTGTCTCCGCTTCGGGGGGCTTTTAAACAGAAAGACCACGGCACATAGACACATAGGCAGACAGACACACACACGATCCTTTCAAACCCATACCCTTGTTTGGATCCTATCTGAGCATTAATCAATCAGCCAACCCAGAGGAAGAGACAAAGAGAGAGAGGGGAAAGAGAGTAAAGGAGAGAGAGAGCCAGAGCAGGGTGGGGGATAGGGTTTCATTGTAGAGCAGAAAAAAGGGATGAGCATCAAAGAACCCTCCTTCAGAGAGCCTCCATAATGCTAATCACATCTAATGAAGTTGATAACTAGCGACTCCAGAGTGCTTTCTCCATTATTGCTTTACTTAACTCTGCCCTTAAATACACTTACATCACGCTGACAGGACACAGATGGGCTGGCACATGTAGTAAAGTTCATTTATCTGTTTGTTTGTTTTTTTTACTTGTGTCTTCAATGTTAAAATTGTGATGGTGTCCTGAGATGCACTTTTTCTGAAGGCAAGTCAATAAATTTGTAATTACAAAAATGTTAATGGTAGTTTGAAAGTGCTGAGAAAATCCAGCCATCAATCCGCACCGCATCACAGTCTTGCATTCAAGAAGTAATACTAAAATGATTAAATTGGACGTTAATTTGCTGTGTTAGAATGAGATGAACTCATCTGTCAGGCTACATGAAAAAGATTTAGGTTTTACTAACAATAGAGGACCTAATGTAGACCATATTCTCCTTCACTCCTCTGGGATGGCCTATTTCTACTGTGTCACCATCCTTCATTTTGTACCACTTCTGCTTGACTGACCTATCTGCCTACAAGGGACGCAGCTCTTTGGTGTATAATTGCTGTTTGCAGTTGAGAGATTTAGGGGAACAAGTACCTCTACTCTCCGCTAATCCCTAAAAGTGGTCAGAGATGCTTCATCACATCCCTAAGCACAACCAGGCTTTCATTCGCTTACCTTTTTTTATCCTCATCAGCTTCCCACCCAAATATTGTACAAAAGGGGTAAATCCTCAGCCCTCCTCTGGTGATTTAAAGTACTTTTGGACCTCTGGTCCCCAATATACTGGTAAATCTGCTGCTTAAGTCACTTTTCCTTTTAGGTTATTTAGTGTTTCATTTCTATGCCACACTGACCATATTACAATGTAACCTACAATTTTGGAAATTATAGGCCTTAAGGGTATTTAAATCTGCAGGAACACACACACACAATTATGTATATAAAGCACCAAACAGAACTGAGGCACTGTTCACACTTGGCACTGACACGCGTCTTGGGTGATCCGATCAGTGGACAGGAAGTGGGCGGCTCTAAGTACAGGTGTTGATGCACCCAAGATGCATTGAGGACGCACTGAGATCCAATCACTCATATGGCCACATTTTTTTTTAGCAGTGTATACACAAATGTGGGGATTTTGAACAGCTCATACAGATACATTACAAGTGTGCCAAATATTTTGGATTAATTGGTTTGCCTGGAACTCACCATGGAATAGACCCAGTCTGTACTTGTTTGATTTCTTCTTCTTCATCTTTTAATTTCCGTCAGACTAGGCACAGGAAGCGCATTGTTGCCTCCAGCTGGTTAAAAACAACACCACATTTGGTCTTTTCAAATGGAAATGATGTACATGCCAACCTACTTTTCAGATGCTCCTCTAAACTCTGATGCGCTTGAGGCAAAATCTGCCAATCCAGTCACATTACAGTCTCTTCTGCACAGACCAAAAGACTGTGTCCACTACATTCAGAGACACCATAGGTGCAATGTCTACACACCTCTGCCCTTGAGTGCAATGGCCAGAGAGACACTGCTTGCAAGAGACAGCATCAAATCTGGAAACTAGAGCACAGACATTTCCCCACTATAAACACAAGCACACCCTAAAGTATCTCACTGGCATTACACCACAGGGAGCTTTCATTTCCAAAGGGTGGGGCGGTCATGTCAGTGACAAGCATGTGACTGAGAACAGGGGCCTTCTTCATAAACTATTGCCTGGAGACTTGGTAAATGGAAAATGGACTGCACATACATTTTACCTAAGCAGTTTAAAATGCACTTTACAGCTTTGCCTGTCATTGATGCATTCACACACACATTGATGGCAACAGAGTTGCCATGCAAGACACAGGCCTGCACATCAAGAGCAACTTTGACACTTTGACATGTGGACAAGAGGAGCCAGGGACTGAACCGCCAACCCAGAGCTTGGTGGACAACCCACTCTACCACCTGAGCCACAGTTGCCCTTGGCAGATCGCGGATTTGAGATCAGGGACAGTGTCAGACTAATGTGTGCAGAAGTGAAAATCCCTGTATTCACAAAAATATGCTGCCAGCTGGATGCAAAAGATGTGGAGGAGACACAGTAGATGTGTACCAAGTACACCACACTAAGTCAGAGCATACCGGTGAGAATGGTGCTCCTGTGTGAAGGCACGGACATGATTTTCCTTGACAACACTGTGTCTGTGTGCTGAGCCTTTAGTAATATGTGGCCCAGTCTTGTTATGAAACTATACATCCCGACATAAACCATGTTAACTGAACATGAACTGCATATGCTGCATTAACAACCTGACTATCATACTCAGACACTACCTCTTCTATACCGGCTCTACAACAGAGGCCCATCACAAAGGACCAACACACAATGCAAAACTCATTCCTCTATCTCTACCCTGTACCCACTTCTCCTTACTGACTTCCCGTAAAAGGCTGAGTATCAGCTGAGAGCCTGCGGGTCAATTAATCTAGAGGGCTTCAAAAGGGTTGGTTTTGGATGGCACAGTGCCCTCTGTATTTATACACAGGATATCATTAACATGCAGAAGGCAAACGATGAGCTCTGAGAGTCTCTAGAGAAGTGAGAAGGAAGAGGAGGAGGAGAGAAGAGAGCAGCTTTCTGGCATCCTATTACATCTGTCTCATCCTGCAAAGCACTGCCTGACTGTCGACACGGTTTTTACAATTTTCTGCTCTCCCTCATCGTCTCTGCGAGACAGATACAAACATGAACTATATTCTATAAATACATGGAGGAGCATGAAGAAGACAAGACACAGAGACGGAGGAAGTGAATGGAGAAACAAAGATGGAGTATATGGTTGGAGGATATTGTGGTAATCCTTTGATTCAAGGGTAAACTGATGGCAAGCTGTCTCCATAATGCGCATACTCTGAACAAGAAAGCACTGTATAGAAGAGTGTCCATGCTTTAGTCATGGCTGCACCGAATGCCACCATCTAATCACACAGAGCCTATGATGTGTCTGAGCCAGGATTTCCAGAAGGAAGTGTGTATTTATCAAACCAGGACTCGGCACTGTGAAGGCCTTTAATCCCCTCCACACTGCCTGCCTGCTGCTTATCAATGAAACAGCCAAGGAAAAGGAGAAGGAGCCAAACAGTTTCAAAAGACAAGGGGGCACGTGGGCACACGCCGGCAGCTTTGCCATTCAAATTTGCTTTGCCCCCTTTTTCAAGCAGGGCTTCAATATGCTACATTGCCGATTTGCACATCATTTAGCAGTCCTTCTTCTTTTTTGTGACAGGACAGGCTGCCAACATTTGATAATGCACAGCTGCACAGAAGCAGGGGTCGGAGCAGAGCAGTGCATGGTGCAGCATCAGTGAAGAGGAGACGAGGGTCTGACAAGATCTGGAAAACAAGCTGCAAACCGGCTAATCTATTGATGTTGTACATGCTGACTTCCACCAGCTGGAATTGTCAGTCTGACAAGAGCAGTGAATTGACTGCTGTGTTCAAACAAACCAAGCCCAGAGAGGTATAGTTTAACCTTTTAACCTTTGCCCCTCAGACCACCAGAGAGCAACCACGCCTCTACAGCATAGTTGCACTATATAGGGCCAAAGCTGTAGTTTCATGCCACTGCACAAAGGCCACAAAGCAACCATTATCATATCTGGTCCTATCCTATAACTGATGACATAATTCACCCCTAAGTATAAAATAACTGAAACATTGCATCATACTCTTTCACAGAAGCTGTTTAAAAACAAACGTGCTCTGGACACAGGCTGCATCAATCGTAATGTGCAATGTTGGGAGGCGTATTTATAAAAGAAACACGCTGGGATATCCATTTCAGTATTTTCAAAGCTGTGCCCTGCTGACCATAAAATAAACAGAGACATCGCTTGGAAATGAGCAAAGGCTCACGAGCTTCAAACCTAAAATAACACACATACAAAAAGATCCAGCACTGTAAAGAGGAACACTTTTCTCAGAGCTCCTCCCAAACCAATCACTTGGTTCCACACACAAAGAGCTTAACACAAATTCACACACACACACACACCAATTTGGACACCACTGCAAGCCCCGTCTTATCTCTCCCAGACAGGTTATTCTCGGTATCAATATTGCATGAGTTGCCCTTCTAATGGTGCAATGTTACATCTGAATATGTCTGTATGACAGACAGACGATATCAATCCACTCTAATTTGATGGGGTACATTATAAATCCCATTCATGATATACCCTGAAACATCTGCTCCATAATTAAAATCCAGTAAATCGTTGTCTCTTAGGAACGGTGAAGCAGTAAGAGAAAAGAAGTGGCACACTATCCGGAAAAGCAACTGCAGTATGGAGCAGCTAAGTAATCCTTCACTGTGGCAAATGAGGTAAAGTGGAAGAGCAAAATTATCCTTGATCGGGTTGCTGCGGTGTAGCTGTAGCTGCAGTAGCTGTAAATCACAATGGCATTCAGCTTGCTAATGAATCTGCATTGGAAGGGTTCAGCCAACAGACTGTAGACTGTGATCCAGCACATATGGAACCCGTCCTGGTCAGGATGACTCTATTTTATTGCTCTGTTTTGATGTCCCCCCCTCAAAAACATAAAGGTACAACTAGGCAAAAGTTACTAGGCTGCTTCGGAAGTACTCCTCTGAGTGTACAGAGCTCAACTTTTACTGCAATTAAAGACAACCCACAGGCATGTTGATGGGTGTCGGGGGAAAAAAAATAGTTGAGAATTGTGACATCTGATGAAATACCAAGTCAAACAGACAAAATCAAAAGCTATTAATTGTGTACACAAAACATAGATCTCTGTCAGGCTAAAGGGTCTAAAATGTTTTTCTGTTTTCTGTGCTTCTGATGGTGCGTAGTGCATGGTCGGGCTTCATACCAGTTAAATGTTTTTATTGGACAAACACAAGTGTTTTTCTTGCCTAAGCCATGAGCTTGACTACACTAAAGTGGAAGGAAAGGCACTGTAAAGGGCGTGTCACAGCTGATTACCAGGATTTGTGGTCGCCTGCCTGCTCAGACCAGGAGTGTAAGGCACAAGGTGCAAACATGTTCTGAGCCTTTTGTGGCTCCACCAAAGGCTTATAAGCTCACTTAGGACAACCGACTGGTCAGTTTGAATTTGACGTATCTTACACATCCCTCAAACATCCCTCATTCTAATGCAAAAGAGTGTGTGGAATGAATGTCAGGAACACAAACACTTTCAGTCTGACTGAATATTACATCCTTTATATGTGTCACGTATCAGGTAGTAGTCTCCCATCAGCACTTCCTCTGTGGTATGTTAGACCTTCAGCTAGAATCTCTAGCTCATGCTGTTGAATTCTTCCACATGTTTGCACATTACGGTGAATTAACGAAGTTCAAAAGAGGCAAGAACAGTGTACAGGGGTTGCATAAACAGTCAGCGCATTTAAGGTGTCATACCTCAATGTTGTCCATTTAGTTATCACTATACTGTATATCTGTGTGTGTGTGTCTAAGCACTAAGACTCTTGGCTTAGCCATTTAGACCACCACAATCTTGGCAGGGTAACATGTAATATTATTAGAACATGTGTCTGAGGATTAGCTGTTTTTTCTTACACCTGTCCGTCACTGTGTGGATTAGATCAACTGTACAGTCCAAAGGTTAAGCCCCTGTGTCACAGCAGCAGCACAGCTCTGTCTACTATCAGTCGAGTCTTAGACGCCAGAGTGAAGAAAGCCTCTGCTAATACAGCTGGACTCAATTATCCAGTCAAACCCTCATCCACACACACACGCACGCACACTGGCTCTCACACATCCAATACACATGCTGCATATGCACTCTTCTACATGACCAAAAAACTATGGAGTGTAAAGAATGCCACAATATCTTACTCAATTAAAAGTACTGCTGATTTGCTGACAGTGATTTTTTTTTGTTTACAAGTTAACTATGGAATGTGATGAGCACTGCCAAACTATGGCTGTCATGTCCCAACACTTTTAAACCAGGTTTATTAAAAATAACTCTCACCCACTGAGTTTGCATGTCTAAATCACACTTCTCATTCAGTATGCTTCACCGGCTAGTCATGGATGGATGGTGACATTTCAGAAAGGCAAGCAGAGCATGTATGTCTGCTGGGTGGATCACCTGGACAGTAACCATTGTTTGACAGCTGCTCAAGCTGAGAATAGGAAAGTATTGAACGATACAAACCACATTATGCCGTTCTTTTACTGTTGTACTACTGTATACACATGCGGCAGTTAGCATTACCGTTGTTTGTACTGTCACTGCATTTACTGAATATGTTACCACAGATATGTAAACACCTGAGTGTTTCCATTTTGCAGTAATGTACAGGGATATTGCTGTTGGACATTTGTGAATTTTTGTTAATATTTGTTTGTTAGTTTACATTTGAGCAGTCTAGTTATCCAGCAGATCGGTGAGCATCTGAGAGTCAGACAGGCACCTTCATATCAAGTATTTCAAACTAAAAATAAGATTTTAAATCTGAAAATGCAGTGTCCATTCCCTGCTGTTTCCATTTGCAAGAGTCAGAGCTGGGGTTGGATTCCATACTGTATTTGATGGAGTAGATACATGCCTGAGGTCAGCTGCCAGATCACAGCTGGGTTAGTGCTCCTGATTTCAGACTGAAGCTCGCCCGAGGTGCTTGATTTTGGGAGCGGCAGCGCTTAATTTCATGCCCTGCGTGAGTCATGTACCAATGTGTTGGCGCTGGTTTCTGTTTAGACGTTCCCTCTTTTCTTCACCGGAGTATGTTTCAGAATTTCCTGCACATCTAAATGGGTCAGGGCTACAGGTGAGCTGATTTTGATCCGAGAACATTAAATGACCTTCTTTAAACCCTGTTTCCTTCACTCGCAAGATCAGTTGGTCCTTTCTGCCTTTGTACTTTGCCACTGGCTTTACGGTTCTCTTCAAAAGACACAGTCTTTCTTTCAGCAAAATGTTACATATCAAATATTTTAAGTCTGTAAAAGTAATTTACAGAGTAATCCTATCACTTTTAAGTATAGTTCTATAATTCTATAATGTTGATATTGCATAATTTTATCCCTGTCAGTCAATAACATTACAATAATACAGCAGTTGCTGTTAGTTCTCTGACAAAAGTTCCTTCAGCCAGCAATCAAGTAAACACGTACAGCACCAGTCACACTGTGTGGTATCTGTTCTATTTTTGCTAATAAGCTGCTATCTTGGATAAATTACATGGTCTTTAATTTAACATCAACATTCACACTGATTCAGATCCGATTCAGAGATTTCTGCCTGATGCACAGCCTGTGCATTTGTACAATTTAAAACATAATGAAGCAAAAACCTTCACTCAAAGCTTTCTTTGAGTGAAGTGCTCAATTACAGCACCATGAGTGCACTGAATTTGTTATGTCCACCCCTCAATAGTTTTTAACTTCTTTAATGAACTGCATCCTCATCATCATGCCAGAACCATCTGACCTTTGAAGACATCATAAAAGATCTCGACAGTAATAATAGATATTCCCTTACAGTACATAAACACAATGGCGTGTTTTGTTGCATAGTTCTGCACTGTAATCAAACAAAGCATTGTGGTTAGCAGCAGGGCTGGGTCTTACAGTCAGGTTCTAAACAGTGAAGTGTTTAGAGGCGGGTAGAGTAGCTTGGCAAACAGATCCTTGTGATCAGGGTGCACATTGAAAGGAAAAAAGGGCAGTAGCTTTACAAAAATAAATTTAAAGTGAACTCTGACAACTAACCCTAACCCTTACAAAAAGCAGTGGATTTTAAGTAAATCACATCTGAGAAGGCAACAAAGCACACAACCTCTAAAATGCACAAATACTGTACAAGCAACGTCTGCGGGGAGGGACACTCACTTGAACTGCTGATGTTCTCTGGAGCTGCGGATCTTGGAGGAGAACCTCTCTGCCAGTTTCTCTAAGCTGCGGGAGTATTCCAGTTCAATCTCTGCTTTGCGGCGGAAGAACTCCTGCAGGTCCTGCAGCAACTGGATACGAGAATCAGACTGCTGCTCCAAGCATTTGAACTGCTCCACCAGCTGGTTTCGGATCTCTGTCCATCAAAATACCAAAGAAAAATGACATGAGTCAACTGCTTACACATCCCCCAACATCCCTTAGTCAAAAACAACATGTCAAACCACTGCATTATCATGTAAACAAACAAGTTTATGGGACTATATAGAGCCTTTCAAAACAGGAACATCCTTTTAAATCTTATAGTGGTAACACTAAAATAAGTGATCCATAGTTGCCATGTTCCATAATGCCAGTAGTGTTGTTAAGATTAAGGTTGTTCCTCAATATTGAGGCCACATGTCCTACAAACCCTGCAGCTTGGTGGGCAGCTTGTTTTTTTTCCAGTCAAAGGTTTTTGAAAATACATTTACAATGATTAAAAAGTCAGTGCGAGAAAAAGACTCCTGTTTTCCCAACAGCAACATAAAGCCTCTCGCTGAGAGCGAGAATGACCACTGAGATGCCATGCCAAGCCGGTAAGGTGACCTGTGCGTATGACCTCTGTGTCTACAGTGTCTACATTGTGCACATATAGTGAGATCAAACTGATTTAATGAGAAGCTAATGCACTCCCCTTCTTGGAGCAAGGAGTTGAGTAACATTTCTCCTTAAGAGGAACCTGATGCTGCCAGGCAGACTACAGTTCCTTCATACCAGCGGGAACCCATGAAAGAAACCCGATTCCTCTTTGTAATGCTTTCATCAGCAGCAATGATGCCTCGACACAGGAACAGAGAAAGGCCTATTCTGCAGAACAAAAGCACAACTTGATGGAAGGAGCTACAGTAAACAGGATCAGTGGTGTCACTTCTCAAAAGGAAGGAAACTGCCTGAACTAATGAGCATCCTTTATTGGAAACCAAAAAATTTTCTAATAAACCACAACACAATGTAGTCACATGTAGTTTTCCTGAGTGCAGATCCTGAGTCAAGTTGAGCCGTAGAATTTAATGACAAGAATTTAAGATTAGAGCACCGCCAGCTGTGGTTTCATCTCCATACTGTTTTTCTTGTAATCTTTAGGAATTTCTTCAAACAAACCTGTTTCGTTGATTTCTTAAGAAAATGTTTAATTTTTGCATTTCAAGCCATAAGTTCCCATAGGAACACTGAATAAAGCAAATGATGTACTGTTTCTAATGTAGAAAGAATTTATTTGCCCAGTTCACTCACTCTTTTCATAAACACAAAAGGACTTTTTTTGTGTTTATTTGTTCTCAAAAGGTCTGAATGGAAATTCTTTTGAAAGCAGAACTTCCTGCATTTCGTAACATCCTTTTGTTACCACATGAATCATAGTAAGTTCTAACCCTAAAAAAATAAGGATTGAAGGATGGATTTTACACATATCTGAGCCATGGCAGTAACACTGCAGGCGGATGAACTGCTGACTGAATGGTGAAACCACAGCTGTGTGTTTCCATGCTGCTGAGGGTGTAATTTGGTCACCCAAGCCCTCCACATGGATATATATGCAGGCTCTGTCTGCTGGGGAAGCAGTAATGTTGTGCAGGGGAGCCTTTTCTCTCCCTGTGATGTCGTGCCGCCTGGTCTCAGCCTCCAGCGGCATGCTTCACTCTGTGGTTAACCATTGTCCCAGCCCTCCCCTTTATCCAGGGGCCTCCCTCTGCCTCAAAGCACTGAGGGCTTAAAGCTCAGTTTTTAGTACGAGGGCTGAACCAGGAGCTCAGGGAGAGAACAGATCAGTCCTGTCAAAAATGTCTTGCCTTTGCTGAGATGTGGCTATGTTCCCTGTTTGCTATGTTTTTTTGTTCGATTTTTTTTATTTTACAGAGAGAAACAGTGCCGAGGCAGGCGAGCCAAAAGAAATGCCCCAGGAAAATGTGACACCGATGTGCATGAGTGACAGGGAGGACTTTTGAAAGCACTCTTTTACAAAAAGGGAACTCGGAGCCACCAGCTGCAGCTCTGCATTTGACAGATGAGTTTGGAAAAATAGGTCACACACACCAAAGTGGTGTGTGCCCTTCCCTCAGAGAAACCATAAGCAATTGGAGAATTATTCCCTAAGTATTTCCAGTTCTTTGAGTGGCTTCATTCGCTGTGGTTTATTAAAAGCGAGGGACCCCTCTGTGGTTCCTTTCAGTCTGTGAGGAGGAGGAATGCTGTGAATGCAGGCCTGCAGTAAAAGTTAAGATGATTGTTTATCTATTTGAGCACCACCAAAACAAGTCCTGTACACTATTATTTCACTCCCTACATAAAGAAATCCTTCTGATATTGTCATGAGGTAGCTCTGCTGCTTCTGGGTTTTTTTCTGTTTTGGTTTTTCTCTCTCTTCTTCTTCTTCTGTGTGTCTTTGGTGTGGGTGTGTTTTTCAGGTAGTGGATTCCAGGGCAGCTCCTCCCTACTCCATCCTCATGATCAAGCTGAACTATAAGAGGCTCGGCGTTCCTGTCTACCCTCGCCAGATCGTTCTGTCATCTTCTCTGGTGACTATATTTCTGTGCTCTTCCTTGTGACTTCTACTCGTGGATTTACTTACCTGACCTTTTGGATATATTTGCTCTGCTACAATCTGTGTCTCCTCTGCAGTCTCCACTGGTCTCTGTCCTCCTGCCATCTCACTGCCACTACAGCCGATCCTGCCACGCTGCTCCGGAATCCCTCCTCTATCCTTTCTTTCCTTTTGTTTTTGTACCTACTCATCTGTTTGCTTTTGTGCCCTGGCCTGTAACATAGACTCAGCATTACAGATATCCATTAATGGTCTTTACTCTGATTTGTTACCAAGTGAAAAAACAAAAAGAGCTGTGTTTACAGTATAGATAAAACCCTCAGTCAGTAGCACTACACACAACAAGCCTTTACTGCTGTCAAGAATGATTACTGGTTCAAACCACCAACAGATAAAGTGCTTTTAAGGGAGTTAAAAAGATTAATGTTGATGATTAATGATGATGTTTAACCTAATGCTCCTATAGTATCTGTATAACACATAACCTTAGTATAAATGCTGTTTGAAATACACCATCCCCCTCATACCTCCTCACTTTCCTAACACGTATGTAACAATTCTTTGAACCCATAAACATGGATGCCCCACTTTCAGCTTAGCCACTCTGGTTTAATTGGTTTCAAAACAAAAAACTGCATTGCAGCTAAAATGTCATTGTGCATAAACAAAGCACTATCTTCCATATGAGCCTCCTCGTAAACGTACATATGCAATGTTCTTCAACTGATCTATGGAATGGAAGGACTTTTAGCAGCCAGTATTAGCATGGCCTGCAAAGCATTCAATGTATTAAAGCATGAGCTCATTTGAAGTAGTTGACCTTTAATTTCAGAAGAAACTTAGCCTTTCAAACAGTGCTTCTGATTATACTGTTGCTGAATTAGGGGTAAAGCAAGGACTCCCGGTGCAGGTGGGAAACTACCAAAAACACAACTCTTCTAATTCAAAGTGGACAAGTTAAACCTTTAATGCTGGTGCTTGATGAAGCATGCAGTTACTGTCTGCGGCAGTCCTGCTGTGTGTTGTCTCTATGTGTTTCTATTTAGAGATGGAGCCATCTGCTTTTTTTTTTTTTTTTTTTTTTTTAAAGAAGGGAGGGGGTTCTCTTCAAACAAAAGGGCGTTGGAAAAAAAGGGGCAATGAGACTGGAGCTTCTAAACTATGTTCCAACTCATGCCTGT